>CM055644.1:5415099-5944415 GCA_029378325.1 Elaeagnus macrophylla
ATAAGTAGGTCCTAATGATGTGAAATCTTCTAGAAGCTTTTGCCTAATCGCTTTGTCCATGACTTAATGAGCAGATCAGAGGTTCAAACTTTGCACACACAAAAATCTAGAAATTTTGAGATTTAATTTCAAGTTCTTAAAAAGAGGAAGCACATTGAATCAATTAAGTAAGAATAAAATGGAGAAGCTTCTATTATATGTTCAAACATAAAATTAATAGAAGCATTATCCACACCTAATGGAGTACTACATTCAAAGGTCACTTGTGAAGATGCAGCAGGATCTCTATCCCACCATTCATTGAGCCACTCACTGAACATAGTGTTTTTGGTAGCGTGCTTCAGTATGTCCATCATGTTATTTTGCTCCTCCTTAGTAAGAGCAGAAGTTACCCATGGCAACATTTTCTGGAGAACCTCTGCACCTGTCGTACCAATTATCTTTCCGACAATTTTATCTTGCTCTTCCACAGAAAAATGTTTGCCAAATAATGGCCATAATTCTAGTTCTTCTCGAAGAACATGCTGATCCAATGCTACTCTTATGGATTTGCACATGCCTTGGAGCCTTGTGGCTAGATCGTTATAATTTCTAAACTTATCATCATTATGAAAGGCCATGCTTTTACTATTAATGGATTTGTGTAGCAGTGCAAGCTCACTAAGCACAGAAGAAATATCTTCAAATAATTTTTCTTCCCGCTTATGGTCCAAGGTGTAGGAGTGACTAACATTATGAAGACTCTCTTTAGATTCTAAAGCTGGAAAAACTATATCATCCTCTGCATTACTATGAGCTCTATATAGACCCCATAACAAACGAAATCTTCCAGTAAACTTCCTCAATTGAGTATCATTGCAACCATCAAGTTTTCCAGATTCAACATCTAAATATTCCAGGTCTTTGCAAATAGCTTTATGAAATTTAAAAATGTTATCAATAGGTCGTATGCCACACTCACTTTCCATCGAGTTGGAATCCATTCCACAGTTAAAAAGATTAGAGTTCAGAAAAATAGAAGGACCAAAAGATGACGAAAGCAGAGATTTTGCTGCCGCTAGAGAACTCACTCCTATCTCATTGCCACTAATTCCAAGCCCAGGTATCTGGCAAGACTGGTTGCCAGAAAATATTCTAAGAGTACTTCCGGTTTCTGTAGGGTCACAAGCGACACAATGATTTAATGACATTGAACTTCGACATTTGACAAGTCTTTGGTTCTCATTTTCTCTATCTGCTTGCATGCATAAAGCTTTTTTCTCAGGATCACAACCCAACACAGTTGAAGAGAAGCAGCCGTTTGCAGATCGACCTTTGCAAGCCCAACCAGAAAATAGTGTAACCAGCGCAGAATCTGATGCTGGAGCTGCACAAGAAGATTATGCAAATTAGAAAACAAATTAAAGTATATATGAATAATTAAATGGATATAGCAGGTAGAATGCACAAATATGAGACTAAAGATTGTCTAGCGATTTTATTTAATAGTCGAATTGGTTATCTCCAATGTGTCTAGTGATTTTATTTAATGGTTGGATTTGTTTATCTCCAATGTTTTTTAATTTCCTTATTTAGTTATTTTTAGGGTGTGCCTCCAATAGGCCCGTTTATCCTTGTACTTCTGAGAATAGGACAACTAATGAAAATTGTTATACAATTTCTACCCCGATTGTCTCTCTCTCTTTTCTCTAAAACCTACTCTCATTTCTAAACCCAGTATACATCACATAATTTCAAAAGACAATAAAGATTTAACTGTAGTTTTTACATATCTGCTTCTACAAAAGACGTTAAGAAAATTTCACTGAATGGAGAATATAAGTTTTGTGTCTTTACAAAGTGGTTACACAAGAAGTAATAACTGGTTACTTTTACAGAACCACTTCTAGCACCCAAAGTGTTTCAGTGAGTTTCAAATTACTCAAAGTAACATAGAATCTAATTAAACCAAATTATAATGACAAAAAAGTTAAATCCCAGATAAACCAAGAATACATTCACTAAAACCAGTTTGGCAAAAGCACACAAAAATGAACTATTTGTTCTCATGAAGGCATGAAGCACCTGTTAAACGCATATTTTGGAGAAAAAAACTTGCTTCTTCTTCACTTAGTGATCCTACAAACCAAGGTAAGACACACTCAATCAATTTTAATGGCATCAGACATAAGCTTTGATAGAGGAGTTCTCTCTGCCTTTGGGGACTCAAACGCTCTCGAGCAATTGGAAGAACCTACAAATAGAATACAGTTTCTTTATCAAAACCTTCAAATTGTAATGTCAATCACAGAGCAGAATAATTTCCATTGTTTTTCCCGAAAGAAACCAACATTTACATCATTCTAGTTTCACAAGTAGGGCATGGCTATGACCACTTCGACCTGTGCTCAAATCATTAAGCATTTATAAACAAAGACTGTATGCCTCATATATCAAATTCATGCTCACTTTTCTTATATAAAACTCAATCCAGTTGGGAATACCTATAGTACCACAGATGACTAGGTAGCTATCCAGATATTAACTTGAACTTTAAGTCTGAAATAGAACATAGAGAAATGGAAGACAAAGCCAGAAAGATGGAGTAGAAGAAAAAGCTTGAAATTCTCAGCCCATGCCACGGCAGGTAGAGTTCATAAGGGCCATACAGCATCCTCCACTTCTCTCCACAACAGGCTTTGGGGGAAAATAAAAAGGAAAGGTGATATGCAAGTGTGTCCACGGCTTACCCCTCTAGGTTGTCAATGAACTATTAATAAATCCCTTTCGGAAGGAATACTCTGCTGATAAAAGTTTCTGCTATTGCTTATTATACTGGATTTTAACTAGAAAATTTTGATTCACGATTACCCATTTGATATCAGTACAGCATTTTAAACAGGTAAAAGATAATTTTTTAAGCAGTTGCTCATGCTGTCAGGAAAGCCTTTGACAAGTATTTGTCCCGTTATCTATACAACATGCAAGGAACCTGGCAGATAAGTGAACTAAACTCCTCCTTTAAAGTGTAGGATCCTATTAAGATTGGAAAGGTAGAAGACAGAATTGACCTGAACTTCCTCATTCTTGAAGTGCTTCAGTATGCTGTCCATTATCTGTTCGGCATGAGAGCATAATTTCATACAAAATTGAGATGAAGATGATTCGGATCCTGCACTTTGGATGCTTTCTATGAGGCTCCGAAGCTTGTCAAACCGAACCACTTCTTCTGTATGCTCATGAACAAAAGATAGTTTGGCATCTACAGCTGGAATTATAATTTCATCCTCAGCAAGGCTGCAGTAAGAGAAGAGAAAAAAAAGGAATTTTATTATAGGACAATCAACCTCTGTTACATGCACTCTTTAGTCCATCTCTAGCAACCCATGTTCCAGGGATATGACATGCGTAAGGCTATGGCCTATGGGTACTGGACCACTGGACACCTCAAAAACATAACACTAATAAAAGGAAGAGAAGCACGTGTACCCAAAACTCTATAGGAAAGATAAGCTTCTTAGTTGCCCCTCTTTTATGATTAAAAGAGTAGGAGAAAAATCAATGTCCAGTCTTAGATTGTAACATTACAAGAATTATCGGAACACACACTTGAAGAAAATAATATGAAACTTGTAGAGTAACAACTTCTGAATCCAAAGACAAACAATACTTAGAGAAATTAGCCAACATGCTAAATCTCCCACACCTAATTGATCTTGTACGGAAGGAAGATCATGGAACCACTTAAAATAAAAAAATAATATAAAAAAAAACTCATTGCATCTGGAACTCATATACCAGGAATACAAAATAGATTAAAAGATAAAGTCAGAAACTTACCTATGAAATATGAAGACTTCGGCAATGAACTGCAGCCTCATATTGAATGCAGACAAATCAGAAAATTCTCCTGAAAGTTGCATTCTTCTAGCTGCCAGGACTATGTCATTCAACTCTCTTTTCATCGCATTATGCCAAAGTAATATTTCATCAATAGGGCTTAACACATTTGAACTGGTTTGATCACATTCCAGTTCCACATTTTTCCTTTTACCAGTCCTGGATGAGTGATATCTAGAATACCCCTCAGCCTGACTGATTAGAATGCTAGGTTCAAAATCATGGCAATGAACTTCAGGAATATCTTGATGAATTCCATGCATATCAGTAACTTTTACTTCTTCCATCCAAGAAAAGACAACCTTCACATGGTACAAGGTACAATCAATAAACTAGCACAAAACAAGCATCTCAAAGTGACCAGTAAAACAGTTGCTACCTGTTGTAGTAGCTTCTCATCTGGTATTATGTCACACAAGCAGTTGCGCATATCCTGATGTTCATCAGATGTTATGGAAGAAGAAAGCCATGGAAGAAATTCAGCTATCATATTTACAGGAATACTGCACAGAAACTGCCAGACAAGGGAAGCTTGCTCTTCAAACGAAAATTTTTCAGTAAGCAGTGGGAAGACCTGCCAATTAAAAGATATGCTCAACCCAGTATATTCAACACCTATTGACAATTGACCATTTGACAAGAATTATAGAAATTAAAACACGGCATGAAAGATTAACAGCTCATGAGTGAATAATTATACATGCCATAGTAAAAACAGATTACCAACTGGCAACTCCACCTCAGGTAACCTGAGTGACTTAGCCAATTAGCCTACAGGCTATGAGATTATAACAAGGATGACTACATTGTATTGTAGAATAAAAGAACACAATAGTTTTTGGGAAAACATAGAAAATGTCATAGATCATAGGTAAATATCATGCGCAGAAAATTTTAAATTCAGCACCATACATTTTCAAATAATAGAAGTTTAGCTTTGAAGCTAGTCTTGATGGGTTCCTGATGCTTGATCAACTCATGTAATACTTTATTCCCGTTCCTAAAACTTTCCATCTCCGCATGTATTTGACTAAGAAGATATATGGAACGGAAAAAAAAGTGCAAGGTCTCCATATAGCCAAAAAACATGCTGAAGGATAAAGAAATCTATGGTTCAGCTATATTCAAGGGCAAGTTAACATTTGAATAACATATTCTAGGATGTTATTTGTAAGTAGGCTAATAATGTAAACAGAATTTAGATTATGCTTTTGAGAACACAAGCTAATATTGTGTTGGTGAATAAACAAATTACCTGTTCCTCTTCCTTTGACATATGTTGGCTGATAGAAGTTCGAAGTGCTCTGGCACAGGAGGCTAATTCTCTCCAATAGGTTTCTTCATTCTTTATGTTTGAGTTTAGCAGCTTGAACAAAGGATCAAAAAGAAGACCTTCTCCCTCATGTTCAAGGGAATAAGTTTGAGTCACGTTCTTGACACGCATATCTAGTGCTGGAAAGATGACCTAAAATTTTGACAGAAAAAATTCATATCACCTTAAGTAGAAAAATGTTTTACGAACCATGCAATGAAGATTAATATCAGTTTTCCAAGGATGAGGTAACTTTAACAAACGAGATACATTCTATTTGGTCAGAAAAGTTTGAGAATTAGAGATTATTGTTCACCACATAGCCCACAGTCTTACACTTCAAATAACATCAGAAAAGTAGTAGACATAGGCAGTAAAAAGCATCTTATACTAAGCATATATGATTGCACTCATTGCAGAACAAAGAATAAACTTTAAAAAGGAATGTATCTCAAATTCTCGAAAAACTTTTCAAGATTCGAATAGTATGCCAATTAGAGAGCCTTAAATCCCTGAATTACGGGCATGTACTGGTTAGTATTCTGTTTTGAAATCAACAGGGAATCGTAACAAGGACATTCCATGGATAACTTTCGTGACAGATACTTAAGCTCCAAGCAAACCAAAGCCACGAGAGAACCTCATATAAGAGTAACTAGTCAAGTATACCGTCCCCACGTAACAACATATTGGTGTTCCAAGTATAACTGAAGCTCAAAGAGACCTCAGCTGAACTTCCGAATTTTCTTTTGTCCTTTATTTGGGGGGTAAAGGAGAAAAGGAGAAAATATGAATAACCTGATCAAACTGAGCAAGTAATCCTCTATAATCTACGTCTACTAATTTAAAGGATGAAACAAACTCAAAAAATTCCAATCATATGACCCTCAAACTCAAAGTCATCGAATTGTATCTCCCAAATTCAAACCACAACTTCACAAATAATTATTCATATATATATATATATATATTAACGAACAAACAAAACCCACTTGATCTTCAGCATTACAGTGATGTTTGTAAATTGCACGTAGAAAGCGGCAACGCTTTAACAGAGGCTTGATATCAGAGCAGTGTTCTCTGTTAGTAGCAAAGGACACAACGAGGCGATGAAAGCCATCAAGCTCGGAACGTATAGCTTTGTGAAACAGCAAGAGAATTAGTATCGGAGATTGAAGAAGAGATTTCTTCAAACATGGCTTCGAAGGTGAAGATTCAATAGTACTCAAAACGCCGGCCATTATTGCTACACCACCACTTTCTGGAAATGGCGTCGCCATTATATGAGAGAAAAGTTGATGAGTGTGATTGACGATTCAGCTTTCCAAAACCCTATGCATTTACAATTTCATCAAGATTTTCGTGTCTGCTCTCTCTCATTCCCACCGAACAGAAAAAACCTCTGCGCTTTTGATGTATTTTCTCTGCAAAAGCACTATGATGTCTCAATTTTGCCGGATATAAAGAGAGAACATTCAAGTATTTAATTTATATAAGTATTTAACTATAAAATTAAGTTAATTAATATAAAAATAATATAATTATATAAATAAATAAAAATTATAATTAAAAATATGTATCTAAATTATATTAATTAATTAACTTAATTTTTTAAAATTTTTAATTATAAAATTATTATTTTTTTGTTAAATTAAAAATAATATTTATTTTATTTTTAAAAATATAATAAAAATATAAAAATAAATTAATATTGATTTAAATAATTTTTACAATAAAAAAATATTTTAAAGATAAATTATTTTATTAAAATATATATAATCAATTTAATTTAATTATATTATACAACTTGTCATCAAATGTTATACAAAATAATTATAATACAATTCAATATAATTTAATCTAATACATTTACACTTAATATATTCGATACGATATGTTAAACATGCCATGAGAGATTGTCTATGAACCATGTGTCACTCACTCACCTATTTATTGCTTGTAAAAAAAAATAACAAAAGTAGTGTCATTGTGCTTATAAATATATATAAAAGTTTGAATCACGTTTAATATTATTTATACAAATTTTTTTTTCTATATTTTAAGCTAATGATATTAGTTGCTTTTTTAATATCTTATATTACATTTAAATAAAGACTCTAAATATTATCTAATAATGATCACATTAAATAAAAATTTTAATTATATAGTGATTACCATATCCAATAAAGGATCCAAATATTATTTTAATTAGAGCTTAAAATATGATAATAGATTACGGATTACGTTTAATAAGGAATAAAATGATAATTAGCATATCTATTAAAAATTTTAAATAGTATTTTACCTTTATAATTATTTAAAAATATAAAAAAAAATTAATTTTATATTTATTTTATATATATAATGTAAAAATTAAAATAAGTGAACTAATTTACGTATAATATACATATTTTTAATTTATAATAATAAAATAATATTTTTATATACAATTAATATATTTTTATTATTTAAAAAAATTAAAGTCCTTTAAATTCAATTAGGACCATTAAGAGGCATTCGATTCAAATTTATTTAATATTATTAACATTTTATTTTTATTATTATAAATTTTATAATATTATTTTGTAATTTACCAATAATTCTTTTTATTCAAAAAATTTAACATGAATCAGTCCACAGTGGAGTTATGTTATATATCTCGACACGTTTCGGTTACACAGATATTTCAAGGTATAATTAATGCTACTGAAATAATAAAACAAATTAAAAAAAAAAATATAAGAAAAACAATAGAATCAGGAACCCTTACCGGCCAGTACACAGTTGTTCGTCCACATTGTGCTACTATCTATATAGGCATATCAATTTGTTTAGTAAAAATCGAAATTTGAGGGCAAAATTCCGATTTTGTCATCAGTAAAGAATATCTTTGTGGAAGAAAAGGTGGGGTGGGAAATTGTCCCATCTCACATATTGCCCAATTTATACTTTTTTGTAATATTTCTAAAATATATTATAAAATTTTAGGATTAAATAAAATAATATTAATTAAAAATGATATTTTTATAATAAATATTTTAATTATAAAAATTCAATCTTATGCTATAGAACAACATTTATTATAATAATTATTAAACTAATAATATAAATAAATTATAGCGCTAACTTGTGTTAAATTTATACTTATTAGTTAAGTAACAAATATATATGTTTAAGATTTTTTCAGTATTTAAGTTATTAAATATTTAATTTAGATTAAAATATTTATTAGTAGATAATTTCGATACTTGTAAAAAAAAAAAACCTCAAGCATTCGATTGAGAATCTGTATCCATCACCTGCAATATTTAAATAGGGATGAGAATAGCCTTATTGTCATCCTCACTGCTATGTCATATCATATCTTATTTAATATTGCTAATAAATTAATAATTTAAAATTATATCATCCATAAGTAAAGCATTTAAGGGACTCTACGAGGCCTCGGTTATATTTTTTACAAAAAAATTAATTAATTATATATTTTTATTATTAAATAAATATTTTATTTATAAAAATATATTGATTGTAATTTTTGTGTATATATTTTATTATATATTAACGATATTTAACAAATTCACAAATAAAAATGACATAAATTATAAATAAAATGATTAAATATACATTTTTTTAAGTATTTGGTAACTAATTAGTAACAAAAATAAATTTGTAGTAGTATATTATATAAAAAAAAAATTCTAAAATGATAATTCAAAAAAAATTCAAATATTTAACTTTAGATTCAATATAAAAAATTTAAAAAGTAAACAATAAGCTTTAGACTAAATTTTTTTAAGTTTCTACAATTCATATTCATGTATTTAAAGTTTGTCATATTTTATTTTAACTCAAATTTTAACTTTATTTAATATTATATTATTTAACATTTTATTTTAATAAATTTTAAATTTATTTAAATTTTTATTTATATAAAAATTGTAATATTCCTTTGTATTTAGTTTTTATTCAATTTATTTTTATTAATCAATTTTATATTATTTATTAACATATATTTTTAAATAATTTCTGAAGCTTAGAATTCTAATCATATTTTATTTTTTTCTTTTAATTTTAG
This sequence comes from Elaeagnus macrophylla, assembly GCA_029378325.1. Lineage (NCBI taxonomy): Eukaryota > Viridiplantae > Streptophyta > Magnoliopsida > Rosales > Elaeagnaceae > Elaeagnus > Elaeagnus macrophylla. Next base: position 5,424,366 of record CM055644.1, read on the forward strand.
TTTTAATATTTATAAATTTTAATGTGTTTGATTAAGCTTTATATTTGCTTAAATTTTTTAGTTAATAATTTTTTTATACATATGTGATATTAATATATATTAACTTATTATATTTTTATTTAATTTTCGTTATAAATTTATTATAATGTGTTAAAACTTTATATTTTTTATATGTTAATTTTATATCTTTACTATATCATAACATAAAAATTCAATATTAGATTAAAAAGAGTCTACCATAATTTTTACTAATTATATGTTATGATATATTTTTTATTTTTTAATATTTTATTAAAATTTTAGCTTGAATTAAAAAAATTAAATTGCAATCTCTCCTTAAAAAAAAAAATTTAGCTCCTCCCCTGTCTCATTTTATTTAAAGTAATAATTAATTATTGTAGATAATCTTATTTCACAATTTTTATATTTTATTTGCTGCACTTAAACTCGTCCTAAACAAATAAAATATTTTAATATATATCATTTTAATCTGTTAATAATAAAAATAAAGGTAAAAATATAAATTTGAATATAAAAATATAATGTTAACAGTAACTGGTTTATTTTTAATGTTAACCCAAAATTTATACTTTTTTACAACTTGAACATTTGCAAACCAACCTATATATGACATTATTACCCAAAAAAATAAATAACCAATATATGATATCATAGAGAGAAAATATTGATCTACATAACCAATTAACATGAAAAAATAAAATAGTTAGATATAAAAAATTTGTATTTTTTTTTCATTTTTTTTATATTGATTAGCCTAAACCACCATAATAATCTTCTACAAGAAGAACTAATAATTCATCTATCATATATTAATTTCAAGCAAAAAAAAATTTATAAGTTAAATGTTTCCCTAAGAATGTATTTTTTAGTAGTTACTAAACTAAATATTTTTTAAGTAATTTTAATAATGTATGAGATTTTCTTTAAAGAAAATCTAATGAGAATAAATTCATCTATCCCAAATTTAATAATCTTTTTTGTGTAACTCTAATAACACAGTGATGGGTCAATATTTCAAAATATTTAATTTTCATTTCTTTAAATACTTTTACTATAATCTTTCACTTAAATTTACATACATAACACCATGTGATTCGTTGTATATGTAAGAAACACTTAAATGGTACCCCAAACTTTAAATATTACCAATTTTGTCACTAATCTTAAATGTCACGAGAAAATTTAATTAAATAATATAATTAAATTTATAAATTATATTAAATATAATTATAATAAATTAGTTAATTTGTAATATTTTTGTGATAAATAAAATAATATTTTGCACATTAATAAGGAGCCCAATTTCAAAAGTACGAGAATTGATTGATAACCGGAAAAAAAAAAAAAAATACGAGAATTTATGAGAAAAAATTAACTATTTTTAAAATAATTAATAATATGATACTTTGAAGTTAATAAAAATAAGATTAATATAATTATTTTGAACATTACAATTATCTATTAATACTTTATAAAGAGAGTAGCTACTAAGATGAGAAATGCTGAGGGCATCTTCGACCAAAACGTTAAATTTTGTACAAATTTGATATTTTGGTGCTCCAATTTAGCACCATTTTTTGCATCAAATTTGGTACCATATTATTTACGACACAAAAATACTATTTACATATTTTTTTAATTATAAAATTAATTTATGACACAAAATTATAATAATTTAAAATTAAGTATATGATACAAAATTATTAAAAAAATATGATATAAAACTAATAATATAATATAAATTAATTTTTAATTTTTTCTTATCAATAATATTTTTAAATTTTTTATTAATTAATTGATTGAATATAATAATTGCTAAAGAATTAACTAAAAAGGAAAAATAAAAGTTATATTCTATTATATAAAAGAATATATTTTTTGGTGTAATATTTGGTATTTTGAGTTGGAGAATATAAAAATTTTGGTGCAAAATAGTGGTAACAGTTGGAGCTAGTCTAAGAACACAAAAATTTGTATTTATTTATATCAATTATATCGTGATATGTAAAAAAAAATAATTTAATTTTTAGATAATTTTATTATATGTTATGATTTAATTAATCTATCTATCTATATTATATATAAAAGTTTAAATATTGCCTAATATTTTTGGACAAAATTATCCATATATTTTAAGTTATTAATATAAATTATTTTTTTAGGATCTATTATTACATTAAATAAAAATTTTAAACATAATAATAGAAAAAATACTATATTAAATAAAAATTTTAATTATATAAAAATTATCTCATTTAATGAGAACTCTAAATATTATTTTATTTTTATAATTATTTGACAAATATAAAAATTAATTTTAATTATATTATATAAATTAGCTATTTTTTTAAATAAATAAATCATGTTTTAACTAGTATGGATATAAAAGTGCAAATTCATCCAATCATAGCATTTCTCAACTAACTTTAGTGGAACGTATTCTTGGCGTAAGTTATGAGTGCCGAGAAAAAAAAATTATTACGGACTAAAGCACTAATGACTAGACCTTATGCGCAACCGTCAGTGGTAGAAATCAAAGCAACACGTGCATGGCACGAGATAGTCCCCGGCAACAACATTTTTGGACAACATGCTATTGACTGGGTCCGAGTCCAAATCCTCTCTTCTCTTCTATCTGTCCCCTTGCATGTGTCCAATTAAAATAAAAAACGCACTTCTATATAGGGAAGCGTTACATCCACGGCTCCACGCATATAAAGACTATCCCTTCAATTTTAATGTTGCTATTTTACAATTATAACCTTTTATTTAAAAGAGATGGAATATACTCTACCCATCTCCCACTCTCCCTTTTTTATAATAATTAATAAAAAATTAAACAAGAGATCAAAGTGATATATTTCATTGAATGAGTAGAAAAAGGGACATATTGTTAGAACCCATGTAATCTTGAAGCTTGTAGAGCTACCTCCTCTTCTTTCTCAATTGAACTTGAGACAGACTTATATGAAATTTATTGTATAAATTGTGGGGAATAAAATATATAATAATAATAATAATAATAGCGCTTTGGATTTCTTATTATAGTGGGATGTGATAATAATGAATTAGTAAAAATAGTTAGCGTCAATAGTACGGGTAAAACATGAACAATATTTAATCTCTTCAAAGAAAAGTTCTGTAAAATAACAACACTAAAACTAATGGATTGGGGGAACAGAGTTTTCATGCGCGGATATAATGCCTCCCGTTATATATTATGACGTTATCATATTTACAATTAACTATCTAATTTTTTATTAAATATAATTATATAAATATGAATAATTTTATTAATAATATTTTATCACAAATTTATAATAAATAGAGTTTTTTTTTTTTTTAAATCATCCATGCCATGAATAAGAAAAGAATAACTCTTTTTATCATAATTTATATGACATAATTTAATTTATTATGATGTAAATTCTAGTAAATTATACTGTATATGTACTATTAAGTCTATTATCATAGTGAGTGACATATGAGTAAATTTGTATAAAAGAGAAAAAAAAAATGTAAGAAAAAAACTTAAAATATAGGTGAGTTAAAAATATTTATATCTATCTATAAAAAATCTAAATTTAAAAGGCATCATATTAATGAGCCGAGTCAGCTGTTAACATCAGTTTGCATTTATTTGGAGAAAATATAAATTTTTAAATTTATCTAACCATATTTGAAGATAGAGATTTTTTTTTTTGGGAAAACTAAGATAGGGATAGGGATAGGGATAGGGATAGGGATAGGGATTTGAATTTGGTATTATTTAAAAAAATATCAAGTTTTTAAGAATTGTACTAATGCTCGGTTGATAAAAATATGATTAAAAAGAAATATAGACAAGTAATTTAATTAAAAGGGAGAAAAAAACAAGATAGTTTCTTGAAATTATCTATAGGATAGATTTTATACATGATAGTTTATTTGGTTTTTCCTTTTTAATAGTATATGATATTGTTTAGTTTGCATAATAAAAACGCACCCAAAATAAGAATGTAATTTACTAAAAATAGTATGAGTATTATTATATTTATTTAAATAATAGAATTAAAATAATAATAAATATTAAAATAATATGTATAAATTATAAATAAAATAAATTAAAAAATAATATTTTTTATTTTTAAATAAAATAAAATGAGAAAAAATAATAAATAATTATGCAAATATGTGAAAAAAAAATAGAACATTTTAATATATTCTCAAGGATTGTGGGAGATATGAGCATTTTTGATATTGTTGTAATATTTTACATTCTATTACAAATTAACAGTTAAATTAAATATATAAATAACTTGAATTATTATCATTACCATTTTTATTACTGTGAATTAAACATGATCTAAGACAAAAATTGTTTGATAAAAAGCAGAAGTGACTTTTATTACTTTTTTTTTTTTTTTTGGAACATACAAATTTAAGCGAAGATTTCCTTTCGATTCAGGGCCAAGACTATGAAATGAGATTGTTTAGAGATTTACAATTAGTTAGAAATATAAACAAACTGCTAGGACTGGAGATGGAACTGAAGGCAAAGGGATGTTAACTGCGGTAATTAATCTTAAGGTTTGAACGTCATTTCATATAATATTATCAAATTTCATATAATATTATCAAATAATAGTGACAATAATTATAATTAAACATAGGGCCAAAAGACATTTCATAAATATTTACTTTTAATTTGATATTAATAAAAATAATTGTAAACTACCAAAAGAAAACATGGAATGTACATACAGTCCTATTAAATTAAAATGGGACACAAAAACTTTCGACACGTTTCATAGTTTATTTAGATGAATGTTATTGTTTTTTTTATTATTTAAATAATATATTATATACTCGCGTTAGCTTATAAAAGACAACTAGACAAGATTCGAATATATGTACTCCTAATGCTTATTTAGATTATTAGTTTGTTTAAAATCCCTTTTATTCTAGATTAAAAATGTATTAAAATACTTTCAAGTTTGACAATCTTTATAAATAATATTTTTAAAATTTTAAAAATAACTATTTATACTTACCAGATAAGTAAGTAATATTTACTATTATGAACAAATAATATTTACTGTATTATTTCATCATAAAATTATTATTAAGATGACGTGAACAAATTTTTTTTGACAAACTTAGAAGTCTTAAATTTTCAGTATCTTTTTTGTATCCTAGTTAAAAGTTAGTTGATTTTTATGAACTTTGGTTGTAGTTAGTAGACTTTTGATATTATTTTTTTTATTACTAAAATGCCAATTAAAATCACTTATAATATTTTCATTATAAACACCTAAATATTTATCTTAAAATAATTTTAACTAAACATTTATAATTAAACAACCTCATTTTAAATCACTTTATTTAAGAATAACTAGTTGTGTTATCTATTTTGATGAGACGTTGAAAGGAGGAAATCTATCGTCTAATCGTCCATAGATGACCGAGTTGGAGTAAGGAGAGAGCACTCGCTCCACATGAAACCAAACGTTCAGGACGTGGTATGGCTGACTGGCATGTGAACTACGTGTGCCACGATGCAGCCGGGAGTTGGATTCTTTATTCCTTTATAGAAACTTATACGACATGGCATTATGACTACACGCTTCGTATATAACTTGCTACAGTTCCATTATTATATATTTTTTTACCCTACGGAGAGGTCCTATCTAGAAGGCTACCATGCTAATTTTAAAAAACATAATAGAATTATATAATTGTATATTCCACAATATCTCAAAAAATTCATGAATTAAATAATTTGTTTTGCTATGAAGCTATCTATAGTGACAATGTTTTATTTGGTTACAAGTTTATTATTGTAAATTTTGAATTCTTATAATCAATTAATTTTCATTTGAAACTATCTATTTCAAATCATGCTAAAACATTATACACTTAAAATCACATGTTTTAATTGCATAAAGTATAGTTTGATTTTTTAAAAAGATCTCATTCAAAGCAAAACTGTCAACAAACTTTTGTATTTTTCTGTTTTATTATAGTAAAAAACTCATAGTGAAATAAAAAAAAAAATTCATTTGTTAAATAAAGAAAAATTGACAGGTGCCTCTCACGCTCTGTCGTCAGGTTCCAATTCTCCAGCGTCCTCTAACCTGCCCCCTGATCGATATCAAAACAAAAATTGCGATAATCTTTGGTGGTGTGATAGTATGTGGCAATTATCCCTATCCTCCTTAAATTGAGGGGAGATTTTTTTCAATAAAAAAAATGTCTATTATCAAATTAAGATATTAGTTCTCTATTTAGCAAAAAAATATTATAATAATTTAATTTTAAAAAATAATAATAATTTATGAAAAGATAATTTTATTTTTATAAAAATATATTTTATTGTATACATTTTCTCAGTTATTTTTATTTATTTAAATACAAAAATATCTTATATCATCACAAAAATATCTTATATCATCCTAGCAATTATGGTTAACCTTTACTATCATATCTTTAGTATCATTTTATTTTTTTGTCAACTAGATTTTACTATTTATTACAGAATAACCCATAATTATATATTTTTTTACAAATCTATTGTTAGAAGCACAACTAACTCATTTGAAATACTCATTTTTACATCTGATCTCCACAAGGAGCGACCTTATGTGAAGAGCTACCTCATGCTACAATCCGATATGATTTTCTTTAAAAATATATACAAGTAGTAGTCATATTTTAAAATTATATAGTTGTATAGCTCACATTATTTATAAATCCCAACTTATATATCTTATATTATTATAAAATTTATCAATAATTTATTATTTTTCTCTTCTAATATATCTTAAACACAAACATAATAACAATATTTTATTTCGTTATTATTTTACCAATGTAAAATTTTGAATTTTTTAATCAATAAACTTTCATTTGAAACTATTTTTCTCAAACCACACTAAGTATTTTACACTTAAAATTGTATATTTTAATTGCATTAAAGTACCGTTTGATCTTAAAAATATTGCACTAAAAAAAATTAACAAAATTTTTCTATTTAATTATACTATTTCAAAAATGATAAAAAAAATAGTTTTTTAATGTGTATGATAATATATTTGTAATATTTAACAAACAAACAAAAAAAAAAAAAAACTGTTTATAGCATTAAATTAAAAATTATCATCTTATAAACTAAAACAAACTTATTTTTTTTCAATTCAATAAAAATTAGAACACAATAATCAAATTAATATTTTCTTCTTAAACGGCTAAGTTCTTTTCTCACACTTATTTCATTTATTATTTTAATTTTTTATTTATTTATGTTTTCCTACATTGAATTTAGATTTATTTTTATTTTTTAGATTTTCGTTAATTTATTGTAAATATTATGTTAATTGATTTATTTAATCATTAAAGATAAGTTATTTATAAGAAAATGACATAAATAAAAATTATCCATTAATTAATATTATACATTTTTAAATTTATAAGCAAATTATAATGACAAAAAAGTTAAATCCAAATAAAAGTTAATCATTAAAGATAAGTTATTTATAAGAAAATGACATAAATAAAAATTATCCATTAATTAATATTATACATTTTTAAATTTAAAAGCAAATTATAAACTCATTTTTAATTTTTTCTTATCAATAAGTTATATTCAATTTTTTATTAATTAATTGATTGAATATAATAATTGCTAAAGAATTAACTAAAAAGGAAAAATAAAAGTTATATTTGTATTTATTTATATCAATTATATCGTAATGTGTAAAAAAATTATTTTAAAAAATAAAAAAATAATTTAATTTTTAGATAGTTTTATTATATGATATGATTTAATTAATTTATCTATCTATATTATATATAAAAATTTAAATATTACCTAATAATTTTGGACAAAATTATTCCTATATTTTAAGTTATTAATATAAATTATTTTTTTAGGATCTATTATTACATTAAATAAAAATTTTAAACATAATAATAGAATAAATACTATATTAAATAAAAATTTTAATTATATAAAAATTATCACATTTAATAAAAATTTTAAATATTATTTTATTTTTATAATTATTTGAAAAATATAAAAATTAGTTTTAATTATATTATATAAATTAACTATTTTTTTAAATAAATAAATCATGTTTTAACTAGTATGCATATAAAAGTGCAAATTCATCCAATCATAGCATTTCTCAACTAACTTTAGTGGAACGTATTCTTGGCGTAAGTTATGAGTGCCGAGAAAAAAAAATTATTACGGACTAAAGCACTAATGACTAGACCTTAGGCGCAACCGTCAGTGGTAGAAATCAAAGCAACACGTGCATGGCACGAGATAGTCCCCGGCAACAACATTTTTGGACAACATGCTATTGACTGGGTCCGAGTCCAAATCCTCACTTCCCTTCTATCTGTCCCCTTGCATGTGTCCAATTAAATGAAAAAACGCACTTCTATATAGGGAAGCGTTACATCCACGGCTCCACGCATATAAACACTATCCCTTCAATTTTAATGTTGCTATTTTACAATTATAACCTTTTATTTAAAAGAGATGGAATATACTCTACCCATCTCCCACTCTCCCTTTTTTATAATAATTAATAAAAAATTAAACAAGAGATCAAAGTGATATATTTCATTGAATGAGTAGAAAAAGGGACATATTGTTAGAACCCATGTAATCTTGAAGCTTGTAGAGCTACCTCCTCTTCTTTCTCAATTGAACTTGAGACAGACTTATATGAAATTTATTGTATAAATTGTGGGGAATAAAATATATAATAATAATAATAATAATAGCGCTTTGGATTTCTTATTGTAGTGGGATGTGATAATAATGAATTAGTAAAAATAGTTAGCGTCAATAGTACGGGTAAAACATGAACAATATTTAATCTCTTCAAAGAAAAGTTCTGTAAAATAACAACACTAAAACTAATGGATTGTGGGAACACAGTTTTCATGCGCGGATATAATGCCTCCCGTTATATATTATGACGTTATCATATTTACGATTAACTATCTAATTTTTTATTAAATATAATTATATAAATATGAATAATTTTACTAATAATATTTTACCAAATCAACTCTAATTTATCATAAATTTATAATAAATATAATTTTTTTAAAAAAATTCATCCATGCCATGAACAAGAAAATATCTTTTTTTATCATAATTTAATATATATTATAATTCATATGATATAATTTAATTTATTGTAAATTTTAGTAAATTACACTGTATATGTACTATTAAGTAGTGAGTGACATATGAGTAAATTTGTATAAAAGAGAAAAAAAAAATGTAAGAAAAAAACTTAAAATATAGGTGAGTTAAAATATTTATATCTATCTATAAAAAATCTAAATTTAAAAGGCATCATACTAATGAGCCGGGTATCTTTACCAATATCTATATATATATTAATGAGCCGAGTCAGCTGTTAACATCAGTTTGCATTTATTTGGAGAAAATATAATTTTTTTTTTTATCTAACCATATTTGAAGATAGAGATATTTTTTTATATATATTAATGAGCCGAGTCAGCTGTTAACATCAGTTTGCATTTATTTGGAGAAAATATAATTTTTTTTTTATCTAACCATATTTGAAGATAGAGATTTTTTTTTTAGGGATAACTAAGATAGGGATAGGGATAGGGATAGGGATTTGAATTTGGTATTATTTAAAAAAATATCAAGTTTTTAAGAATTGTACTAATGCTCGGTTGATAAAAATATGATTAAAAAGAAATATAGACAAGTAATTTAATTAAAAGGGAGAAAAAAAACAAGATAGTTTCTTGAAATTATCTGTAGGATAGATTTTATACATGATAATATGAATTTATTTGTTTTTTCCTTTTTAATAGTATATGATATTGTTTAGTTTGCATAATAAAAATGCACCCAAAATAAGAATGTAATTTACTAAAAATAGTATGAGTATTATTATATTTGTTTAAATAATAAAATTAAAATAATGATAAATATTAAATAATATATATAAAATTATAAATGAAATAAAATTAGAAAATAATCTTTTTTTTCTTTTTAAATAAGATAAAATGAGAAAAAAAATAATAAATAATTATACAAATATGTAAAAAAAATAGAGCATTTTAATGCATTCTCAAGGATTTTGAGAGAAATGAGCATTCTTAATATTATTGTAATGTTTTACATTCTATTATAAATTAACAGTTAAATCAAACACATAAATAATTTGAATCGTTATCATTATCATTTTTTATTACTATTAAACATGATCTAAGTTATTTGGCGCAAAAATTGTTTGATAAAAAGCAGAAGTGACTTTTATTACTTTTTTTTTTTTTTGGGAACATACAAATTTAAGCGAAGATTTCCTTTCGATTCAGGGCCAGGACTGTGAAATGAGATTGTTTAGAAATTCACAATTAATTAAAAATATAAACAAACTGCTAGGACTGGAGATGGAACTGAAGGCAAAGGGATGTTAACTGCGGTAATTAATATTAAGGTTTGAAATAATTTTATCAAATAATGGTGACAATAATTATAATTCAACATAGGGCCAAAAGACATTTCATAAATATTTACTTTTAATTTGATATTAATAAAAATAATTGTAAACTACAAAAGAAAACATGGAATGTACATACAGTCCTATTAAATTAAAATGGGACACAAAGACTTTAGATACGTTTCATAGTTTATTTAGATGAATGTTATTGTTTTTTTTTCTTTTTTCTTAAATAATATATTATATACTCGCATTAGCTTATATAAGACAACTAGACAAGATTCGAATATATGTACTCCTTATGCTTGTTTAGATTATTAGTTTGCTTGAAATCCCTTTTATTCTTAATTAAAAATATATTAAAATATTTTCAAATGTATTTAACGATCTTTATAAATAATATTTTTAAAAATTTAAAAATAATTATTTATGCTTACAAGTAAGTAATATTTACTGTTATGATTCAAAATAATTTTAAATGTATCATTTCATCCTAAAATTATTATTAAGGATGAGGTGAACAAATTTTTTTTTGACAAACTTAAAAGTCTTAAATTTTTAGTATTTTTTTTTTTATAGTTTTTGAATTTTAAGTACCCTACCTAAAAGTCAGTAGATTTTTATGAATTGTTATTATAGTTAGTAGACTTTTGATACTGTTTTTTCTATTACTAAAATGTCAATTAAAATTACTTATAATATTTTTATTCCAAACACCTAAATATTTTATTTTAAAACAATTTTAACTAAACTATTTATAATTAAACTACCTCATTTTAAATAGCTTTGTTTAAGAATAACTAGTTGTGTTATCTATTTTGATGAGACGTTGAAAGGAGGAAATCTATCGTCTAATCGTCCATAGATGACCGAGTTGGAGTATGGAGAGAGCACTCGCTGCACATGAAACTAAACGTTCAGGACGTGGTATTGCTGACTGGCATGTGAACTACGTGTGCCACGATGCAGCCGAGAGTTGGATTCTTCATTCTTTTATAGAAACTTATACGTGGCATTATGACTACACGCTTCATGTATAACTTGCTACAGCCATTATTATATATTTTTTTACCCTACGGAGAGGTCCTATCTAGAATGCTACCATGCTAATTTTAAAAAACATAGTAGAATTATATAATTGTATATTCCACAATATCTTATAAAATTTATGAATTAAATAATTTGTTTTGCTATGAAGCTATCTATAGTGACAATGCTTTATTTCGTTACAAGTTTATTATTGTAAATTTTGACTTCTTATAATCAATTAATTTTCATTTGAAACTATCTATTTCAAATCATGCTAAAAATTATACACTTAAAATCACATGTTTTAATTTCATAAAGTCCAGTTTGATTTTTAAACAATCTCATTCAAAGCAAAACTATCAACAAACTTTTGTATTTTTCTATTTTATTATAATAAAAAAACTCATAGTGAAATAAAAAATTCATTTGTTAAATAAAGAAAACCTATTTTTAATAATTTATTAAAAATTAGATCACAATAATCAGACAATTGTTTTTCTCCTTGAAATGGTATGATCCTTTTAACCTTTATTACATTTACTGTTTTAATTCAAATATATTTATATTTACTTATATTTTTGAATTTAGAAGTTTTTATTTTTAAATTGTACGACTTTTTTATATTTATTGTAAATAATCTCTTAACTTACATTGCTATTTCTATTATATGCTCTTTTAAAACAAAGTTAATTATGAGAAAATAAATCCAAGTTCATGTATACATTTTAACTTCTAAATTATTATTTTGTAAAATATTAAAATTCATTAATATATAATAAACAATTCAATCCCACCACAAAAAAATTTATAGTTTGTGTATAAGAAAAAGATCTACATTACTACATAAGTAAGTTGCAACTTCAATGAGTCTGGATTAAAATTAAAAACATTTAAGGCTTCTTCAAGGTTCAAACACTAATTTCTTAAAAATGGCGAATGCCACACATTTGCATTATTTATTAGTTAATATATTTTAGTGTATATATTTTATACTAATGGTTTAAAACCAGAACCAGAATCAGACCATTGTGGGGTGGCCAATGAGACAAGTAATCTATGTTTTAATTATATTATAGAAGACTAGCATCTATACTTCTGAAAGTAAATTGTTGACTGAAAAATGTACTTATTTAAATGATAAAATGTCTTTGAAGTTCAAATTATTTATTGACTATTGAAGAATCTTACGAGCATCTTTTGGTCCACTTATATGGTTTCCATTTTTATGTGCACAGTGCACTGCAGTGCCAATGGTTTCCCCATGATAGATTTTCCTTCATTGATAAATTAAAAGAAATTTAAGACTCTTAGCTCGTTTCATCCACCATGATTGCCAGTGAAGAAGATATAATGAGACTGCCATCATCCAAAATATGAGTGTAGGAATTAAACCTAAATTATCGTTCAAAGCAATACTCGAACTTATACCCTCACATCTACTGATAAGTAAATTTTTCTTTATTAATTCACTAGTTTCTTTTTGGAAAAAGCCAAAAGAAATAGTTAGCTGATGCTTTTATGATTTTGATTAAATATTGTATTTTATTCTAATGATAAAAAATAATAAAGAAGTAGCTATTCCTAGCTCTTAATTCTCTGTGAAGTTTAACGTTATGTGATAAACTGATAATGTTGTCTCATTTTCATTAGGAGGGATATGGGGTAATTACATTATTTTGTAATGTTATATTGGAACATTTATCTACATCCATCATAGAAATTTAGAAATGTTAATTTTGACTATAATTTCATTATTTTTATCCAAACAAACAGTAAAATTTCTATGACGAATATTTGAGGAATATCCATTAATCTAGCTACCAAACCATCAAAAGCCTTTTTTTTTTTTTTTTTTTTCAAGTGTTGGGTTCCATATAATTTTTAGTTTCTTAAAAACAAAATGTATAGTTTTATAATCTTTATTTTAATTCAAATTGTGACATTTGTGTCCATAATCTAATAAATCTGATACAACAAAATTCTATTTAATAATTAAAGTCCATGTCTTATTTATTATTTAAAGTATGTTTTAACTAATCATAATTTTACACATAAATAATAATAAATATTATTACTCATTTAAGTTATGCTACCTAACATTAGGTAGCATTAGAACTCAAATACAGGATTTTGCACTAAGTAAATGGCAAGTGCTTATCCCAAATCGAAATGAATTGAATATATGTGATTGTGTAAAACTCATGTTGGACACACATTTTTCCATTAAAAATACCTAAACTACCAATAGTGGATAATCCACTACTTTTTAAAAGCTAGCTTTCCATTTTGTTATATCAGCCATTCAGCCTCAATCACTATTAATCAATTCATCTTTTGCTTTTACGTGCCACAATATTTTTCACTTATATACAGCATTTAATAATTGCACAAAACTTATCCTTACCAATTTTTACTCTTATCTTCAATTAAAAAATAATATAAAATAATATAAAGATAATATTTTTATGATTATATTTTTAGAAATATTAATTTTGTAATTTTTTTTCTATTTTTAAAAGCTTGGACATTAGATCTTTGACACCACAGCCTAAGAAAATTGACTATAATGATGTAGCAGGCGTGATATCCGATTTGATTCACTTATCGATGGTGTTTTAATATATGAGATAAACTTGTTTATTATAATCCTATTGCTTCCAACCTTTAAACACCCTAGAGTAACTGAGTACGCAACCAATTAACTAAAAGTTTTCCATAAAAAGACTAATAAAGCAGCGTATAGATATAGCTGAGTTAATAATTAAAGAGATATATATACGTATGGGGAAATGATAACGATAAAGTGAGCAACAATGCTTACTTTAATATAAAGCATTAAAGAGATAAAATAATCTCTCATTTAATTTTAAATAATTAAATTTAATTTTAATATTTAATATTTAAATTTAAATTTTAATATTTTCGTTCATAAATTTTATTATTATAGTTAATATTTTTACGTAGTGTATATAATTTATTGATTTTTTATAGACACCTTGCTTATTTTTAATACAGGACAAATTTGTTGCTATGGTCACTGCTCGCCTCAACGGTGCTCATTGAACCATCTACCATGTATACTAATTATTAAATTAATTACATTATTTTTTGGTTTTAGGTCCATTAAACGGGATTAAGAAATTAATAATAAAAAGCCTCCATTGGTATCCACGTCTTAATTTTTTTTTTATAAATAATATCACAACTCACACACCCTAAACCTACACTTACATGCCTCATAAATTTTTTTGGTATCACGTCCTAATTTGATGGATCTACTTTGAAATAAATATATACTGCAAGGAATCGAATCCCAACTAAATTATCTAATTTATGATTTAATGGAGACATTAAAAATTACTTATATGCTTTTAACAGAAGGAGATCCTTTAAGTCAAATACATTCCCTTTAAAACTTCATTTGTATAAATATGAATGCTTGAAATGCTCTTTGACTTTCCCCAGAAAGAACCTGCTCCAGTAATGCAAAAATCCAAATTAGAACTTTGAGTGTCCAGTAATGCGCCAAATTGGAAGCTCCAATAAATATGAACCATGAAAGATTAGGTACATTCTTATTTAATAATTAAGGTTACTGTTTAAATATAGATTGGGCCCATGGATCATTAAATTCAGCCCATCAAAAGGGCCCAATGAGTTAGGGCATGGATTTTAGGAGAGCAGAGAGCTCTTCCATTTTGGGGTTTTTGGGTCCTCTTCACCGACCCATCTTCTTGGTCTTCGTGGCTTGGCTCCTCACGCTCGGCATATCAGCTTCTTCTTCTTCATGGCTCTGCTCGTGCTCCTGCTCGGCCTGGTTTTCTTTCTTCACGCTTCAATGGCTCTGCTTCTTCTTCTTTCTCTTCCATGGATTTCCTGCTTCTCTTTTCTATGTCTGACTTGAGCGTTGGAGAGGGTGTCTTCGCCGGACACCCTCCTCTGACCATGTTTACTGTTTTGCAGGTTATAACCACCGTACCAACAACCCTTCCGATATAGGTAATGTTGCATCTCACAACATTTGGCGCCCACCGTGGGGCCTCTACCGTTTAGCTGGTTATCCGGCTGCCGTGGAGACCCTCTACTTTCTCTTTATTGGATCTGCTCCATTTTCCTAAAGTTCTGAAGCATCCCGGAAGTTGCATCATCGAAGTTCCTCAGAATAAAACCTCACTTTTTAAGCAAGGAACTCACCTATGGCCGAGTCCCAAAAATTCATCTTGGATGCCTTTGGCGTTATCTTTTGCTTCTTAGCACCCTTGGAGCTGAATTAGTTTGTGGGTTTCTTATTTACATTTTTGACAAATATAATTAAGAATGTTATTTTCTTTAAAGGCCATTATTCATAGAAGATTGTGGACTCTCAGTGCTCCTACTCATATCTGCAAAAGGGAAGTCCTCTCACCCCTCATTATTTTTCCTTACAAGTTATTAGTAAATTGCTGCCATTTTTGTATGTTTATGCTATACAAAATATATAAAATAAAATAAAAACGCAAGATCTTGTGCACAAGACAAAAATATACTCAGACCCAAATCAAGTTGCGCATATTTTGGCTATATGGAGTAGGTAACTTTTATCATTCTTCAATATTTCACTGCTTATTGTTATTTATTTATTTTTAGTATTTGGCCTGCTCTTTATTATTTTATTAATTAGGCATACCTGTTGAATTTGGGCAAGCTAAGCTTTTTCAGGAAATTTCCCAGCTTGGTCAAAGCTATGATGTAGATTCAATTCTGGTTGTTAATTGAACTGTCGTCCATCTTCTTCATAGAAATGGGAAATTTTGGTCGAATGGGTCTCTGTTTGAAACCAACACAAAGACACCCAAAAGGGAGTTTCCTTTATCTTTCTTCTTTATTGTATAATTTTTCTAGAATCTTGTTGATGGATAGTGGGTTCATTTTGGACTATTTCTATAAATAAATAAATAAATAATTTTTTTTTTAAAGATTGTTAGCTTAAAGTAGCACTCTAAGTGTTTGTTAAAATTATGAAATAGGTGGTGGAAGTGTGCTCTGATATAGTTTTCGTGCTCTATGTTTATATAACTTTTTCGCCTTGCATTTGTCATGGCATTAATTTAGTTTCAATTCATGTAAGGTTATGGAACAAAATTTATTCAAAACGTGGGAGCCTCCTGACTGTGGGTGTGGATATAATCTATTTTGAGAAGACTTGTTATATAGTTTTTCTACTTTAAATGTGGGAATTACTAATGTGGTGATCAATTTATTTGATTCAATTTTCAAGTCTTTTTCCACTTCGGCATACATCATTCATTTAATACTTGCTGCTTTTGTATGTTTGTTTGAACACTCAAGTCACTTTAGTTAGAAAAACTAATGTGACACATGCTACATATTTGACAAAATGTTGTAATGAATTTTAAAGCTGTACACTTTTGTGTTTTTTATATGAGAATATTTGTCTTGCAATGTATATTTGTCTTGCAATGTATATTTGTCTTGCAATTTATTTGGCTAAAAGAAAAAATTCACAATCTGAAAATATCATGTGTGTACTTATTTTGGATGTGGTGAAGTTCTTTGATAGCTTGACAAATATGTTTAATTGTTGCTTCTATTTGTGGTTTTCTTTTGGTAGTTTTCTTTTTAAGACAAATGAAAATGACAGTATGAGTTGGTTTAAAGAAAAAAAAAAAGAGTTTTCTAACTCTGTCATAGTTATTTATTTTTCTTTCTTACCATCCGGATTTTTGAATCTGTGAATGGCCACTGTTTTGCTTTCTATCGCTTTCCATATTCGATCTTTAGTCGATATCAAGGATTTTGTTACTCGCTATTGCCAACTTGCCATAAGTGATCGGATTCGTACAAACTTGAACTCAACATGTTCGATAGTTTGTCTATGTGGAAGAGCTTGTTGTGTTTTTGCTTATGCTTGTTATAGTTTCACTCTTAGCTCCTGAACTTAAACATGTATACTTGTCCATTTTTGCGTTATTGTTCATTACTCTGTTTGATACTTTAGATGCTAATATTGTAGATATTCCCTTAAATGAATGTCAAGCCTTTCTTAGAATGATTGATGCTACTTTAGTATGATTTTTGCTTCAAAATCTGACTTTTTGAAGGTTCTTAGAATAGTGTTTTATTGTTTCGTGTATCAACTGTAAGGTTTGCTAAACTAAATTTGCTAATGTTAAAAGATTGTCAGGGACTTGGTAAACACTTGATATTTTTATGATGCTCTACTTACAGCATTCTATTTTATGAATTATTACATCTTAACACTTTATTAATGATTGGCTATTTGAGATGTTCTTTGGCAGGAAATTTCATTTGATTATCCCCTTTGGCCTTTAATACAAGCAAAAAGAAAGATGGACAATGATTATGGTGTTCTTTATTATTATCAAGCTATTGGAGGGATTGCTAATTATGACACAAGTTACAAGAACCTTGAAGATTGATTTTTACTTCGCCATTACAACTCTATATGAATGGACTTAATTATTATGAAGTACAAGTTATTTATATCTGCATATTACGGAAGGTCGTTGATCTTATTTTTTGACCTATTATCTAGTTCTTTGTGGATTTTTCATTAACTTCAGGCTATTTATTTTGATACAAGAAGGACGATCATCAAATTTGCTGGGTTGCTCTATTTTCTTCTTATTGATGGAATTATCATAAAGTTAGGACTATCTATCTCAAAATGACTTGAAAGACCATCGAGTATGTTCTCCGATCTTATTCTTGGGATTTATTATGAGTTCTGGACTACTTATTTTGATATGGTATAAAAGACAGTTGAATCTCTTCTTCGGTTTATTTCCTTGATATTAATGATATTATTATACAGTTTGGTCTATCTACCTCAATATCTTCTCTGATCTATTATCTTGAGATTAATTAAAATATTATCAGAAGAATGATTTTATTATCAACAGGACACTCTTCATCACTGATAACTGTGCAAATAAAATAACGCACTTCCTCTTATGGAGCGAGGAGGCATTTGAGCCCCCGTCCATTTGAGATGCGGGTGTAAGAGGCCTGCCACTCGTCAAACACCCAACCCAAGGAAGAAGCCTAGAGTTTGGGACGCCCGACCTCTTCTTCGGGTAATCACCTTGGGCGACAGGCTCAGACCGACCCGATGGTGACCCTACCATGCGAATAAAATAACGCAAAAATCTTGGTTGGAGCGAGGAGGCATCTGAGCCCCCGTCTAATTGGATGCCGACGTCAGAGGCTTTCCCAGTCGAAGGAAGGTGCATTGTGTCCTGGACGCCCAACCATCCCTTCAGGGCAAGTGCCTCGGGTGACAGTCTTTGACCGGCCCGAAGGTGCCCCCATCTTGCGAATAAAATAATACAATTTCAGTTGAAGCGATGAGGCATTTGAGCCTCGTTCAACTGATGCTTATCTAATCGACTATCAATTGAGGTGATCAAAGCTCACTCACTTTTATCAGACTTATTATTGTGATGCAAATCTGAGTTATTTATTTGGGCATATTTTGGGAGGCCATTGAGCCTCTTCTTGGATCTATATCATATTTGTTATTTACAATGGATTTCTCTTGAAGTGTGTATTTCCTATTTAGATATGACATCAAAACAGGTATATCTTAACTTATATTGAGCTATTTAATATATTGATATTGATTTTGTCTTGCACACTTTAGTTGTGATTGACAATCCAGGTGATAGGGATGCATAGAACTATTTTATTTATCCTCATGCTTCGAGCATGAGAGCGGGGGACTTAACTATATATATTAAAATGTTTATTGTTAATTTTTCTGAATATGTTATCCGATAGAATTCAGTTTAATATTTTATAAGTTGATTATTTTGTTTGACCTCTTTTGTTATTGAAATTATTATCTTGTATGATTTATGCAGGTATGGTAAGTTAACATTATGCTAGAATTTTAAACATATTTTATTTAAATTTATATCTTATTAATTTCGTGTTTTAGTTATAATTGATAGTTCAAGTGATATAGTTCAGCTTAACTACTCTCTTCATTCTCATGCTTCAAACTTGAGAGTGGGGGACTTGATGTTTGAATATAGATTGGGCCCATGGATTATTAAATTCAGCCCATCAAAAGGGCCCAATGAGTTAACCTAAAGAGAAATAAATACGTGAAATAGAGGCCAAATGATTCAGATTTAATATTAGACTCATATCGATTCACGGCGTCGTTTTCGATACGTGAATTTATGTTTTTGTCCTCACCCATTAATTTCACTACGTACTCTCTGGTTCTTCCCCCTCACCTCTGGTTCATTCCTACTCTGTTTTTTACGTTTTGAGACTTTCTCAGCTTCCAATTCCTACTCTGTTTTTTATGGTGTTGTGATTCTCTCTTTCAAAGGTTCAATTCCTTCCTGGATTCTAGAACACAACATTACTCAAACTCTTCCATTTCTGCACATACCCAGCAAGCTCTTCATTCACTTTCCAAACCTTTCTCTCTGCAGACAAAAACTTGCCAATCTCTTCCCATTTCGTAGTCATTACCTATTCCTCATTTGAAGCCACACCATCCCACAAATCATACTGCCCTTGATATAACAAAACCTTACTCTTCTTTACTAAAAACTCTAACTGATATTTCATACTCTTCATCACATCTTCAAACAAAACCTTCAAAAGGATCCTCTCTTGTTATGGTTAACTAGTGGTCTTGGTTGCTCTGTTTTGTGTAAACTATTCTGTACATGTACAGAATAAAATCTGTACAGAATAACCTTCAAAAACCTTCAAGATTTTTTATGTATCATGTACAGAATAAAAATATTATTCTGTACCATGTACATAAACTTGCATTCACATTCAAAAGTATTTGTTATGATTTTAAGATTTTTTTTTGTAACATGTACAGAATAAAAAAGTTATTTATGTACTCTATACAGAAATAACATTTTTAGTCTGTACATGTTACAGAAAAAATCTGCATACCAATGTTACAGAAAAGTTATTTACTCTTTTCTGAATTTTGATACAAATCGCTCTTATCAGATGTTCTTTGTTTTCTTTTTAACCTCCTATCTCTCTCTTACTCGATGTATCGTTCATCCAAGGAATTAGCCTCAGAAATTTTGTATTTTTTAATTCAACGGAGAGACTAGATGAAGGATACTTTTGTAAATTTATATTTTAATTGAATCATAAAACGATTCGTTTTTATTGAATATCATGCTATTTTTGTCCATTTTCAGTTTATGTTCACTTATCCTCCGTATCTGTCCCGAACTCACCTAAAGAGGGCATGGATTTTAGGAGAGCAGACAGCTCTTCCATTTTGGGGTTTTTGGGTCCTCTTCACCGACCCATCTTCTTGGTCTTCGTGGCTTGGCTCCTCACGCTCGGCATATCAGCTTCTTCTTTTTCATGGCTCTGCTCGTGCTCCTGCTCGGCCTAGTTTTCTTTCTTCACGCTTCAATGGCTCTGCTTCTTCTTTCTCTTCCATGGATTTCTTGCTTCTCTTTTCTATGTCTGACTTGAGCATTGGGGAGGGTGTCTTCGCTGGACACCCTCCTCTGACCATGTTTATTGTTTTGCAGGTTATAACCACTGTACCAACAACCCTTCCGATATAGATAATGTTGCCTCTCACAACAGTTACCTTTTAAGGACGATATAAAAATAAACATGTTCAATATCATGCAATATATTTATGTTGGGTAAGTTGTCTTTTAAATTTTGATGATCATAGATCGTTGGAGTTTTTTTTTTTAATTTATGTTATAATTAAAATATTGTATTATTAAATTATAGTTTTGTATTGGGGTAACTTTGCCATGTGATATTTGGTTTTTTCACTTCGAGTTAAAAAATATTTCTAAAATAAAATAAGGAAAAAAATAGTCCAAGTTCATTATATTTAACAAAATGTTAAAAGTATACTTTAAATCTGTATTTATTATATGAGACAGCACAATCTACACAAAAATAGTTAAAGAAGTCTATTTTGTAGAAATAATAAACTTTTGTTACCTCTTCAAAATGAACTTATATTATCTTCCACCTGTCCTTTTTGTAAAGGTAGCATACATAAGCCACCCCACTTGATAGGTAGAAGTCTAAATTATACTTTTATTAAAAATAACATACTTATATGACCCTTTTTTCCTAAAATAATCTAAATCAAAATTTTAAAATACATTAGGAAAAAAAACTTGAGTTTGTGAGCTTTTAATAAAAGGTTCAAAATCTACCATAAAACTAGTTTTGAAAAACTCATTGTTAATCGGTTAATAAGTTCTTCCTTCACAAATACATGTTTAGTGTGACAAAAAAAAATACATGTTTAAAATACTCTTTTCTCTCTATCGCTTTTTTTTTTTTTTTTTTCCATCTAAACAACCATAGTTATTTTGTATCCTTCTTCTTTTCTTCTGTAGAGGAAGTTATCTTGTGATATATGATGCAAATATACGAAGATGTTTGAAAAATAATGTAGATGATTGAGCATCGACCGTTGAACTATAATCATTTTATTAGAGGCGAAGAACAATATTTGTTTTGGGTACATGGATTTTGGCAAGGTACATGGGCAGCCACTTATGACGATTGGGCGTCCTAGCTCGAAACATATTGCTCATTGGGCTACAAATATATTGTTACCGGTTGTTACAATGATTTTATATATTTTTAATTTGTTGATTTAGATGTTATTATTGTGCTCTGATATTGCGTGAATGGATCTTATCTTTTTAACTTTTTTTAAATTTAAAAAAAAAATATTGTCCTTCAAATTTTTTTATGGGAGAATTGCTGGGAAAATAAATTTCAACTTTCGAGTTTGTAATGAAATTATTCCCCGAATATTAATCCTTAAAAAACAATAATTATTTATGTTTTGTCCTGACTCATGTGAAAATGTGAATTTTTTTTTATACAGTTTTTAACATATTCATGTAAAGATCATTTTCATTTAAAAAGAAATTGGCTCTTAACCCAGATAAGATGAGTAGATAATGCACATTGGACTATTGGAGGAGAAATGTCAATTAAAAAAAAAAAGGAGTTAGCTCAAAAGAAATTGCCCAAAACGTACTTACATAAATATCTATTATTAAATCAATCATGCCTTAGTTCAGTAGTTTGAGCATCAAGATTAAAGCGTTAGGTCCCTGTTTTTATATGGTAAGGCGTGGGTTTGAACATTTAGTGTGCTAGAGTTGCTTTTAAAGGGCACTTGGACATAGGTGCCTCCCGCGCTTTGTCGTCTAGTTCCAATTTTCCAGCGTTCTCTAATCTGCCCCTGATTGGTATTAAAACAAAAATTGCGGTGATACTTAGTAGTGTGGTGGTATGTGGTAATAGCTCTATCTTCACTAAATTAATGAGAGCCTTTTTTTCAATAAAAAAAATGCCTATTATTAAATTAATATATTAGTTCTTTATTTAACAAAAAAAAGATTATAATAATTTTATTTTTATAAAAATATATTTTATTGTATACATTCTTTCATTTATTTTTATCTATTTAAATAAAAAAATATCTTATATCATCACAAAAATATCTTATATCATCATAGCAATTATCGTTAAGCTTTACCATCCTATCTTTAGTACCATTTTATTTCTTTGTTGGTCAACTAAATTTAACTATTTGCTACAGAATAATCCAAAATTATATATATCTTTTATAAATCTATTGTTAGAAGCACAACTAACTCATTTGAAGTACTCATCTTTACATCTGATTGTCACAAGGAGCGACCCAGTGTGGAGGGCTATCTCAGGCTAGAATCCGATATGATTTTCTTTAGAAATATATGCAAGTAATTATCATATTTTAAAATTATATAGTTATATAGCTTACATTATTTATAAACCCCAACTTATATATCTTGTATTATTATAAAATTTATCAAATAATTTATTAATTTTTCCTTCTAATATATCTTAAACACAAACATAATAACATTATTTTATTTGATTATTATTTTGCCAATGTAAAATTTTGAATTTTTTTAATCAATAAACTTTCATATGAAATTATTTTTTTTCAAACCAAACTAAGTATTTTACACTTAAAATTGTATATTTTAACCGCATTAAAGTACCATTTGATCTTAAAAATATTGCACTAAAAAAATTTAACAAAAATTTTCTATTTAATTATACTATTTCAAAAATGATTAAAAAAATTAGTTTTTTAATGAATATGATAATATATTTGTAATATTTAGCAAAAAAAAAAAAAACTTTTCTAGCATTAAATTAAAAATTATCATATTATAAATTAAAATAATCTTATATTTTTTCGATTCAATAAAAATTAGAACACAATAATCAAATTAATATTTTCTTCTTAAACCACTAGGTTCTTTTCTCACACTTATTTTATTTATTATTTTAATTTTTTATTAATTTATGTTTTCTTACATTGAATTTAGATTTTTTTTATTTTCGTTAATTTATTGTAAATATTATGTTAATTGATTTATTTAATCATTAAAGATAAATTATTTATAAGAAAATGATATAAATAAAAATTAACCATTAATTAATATTATACATTTTTAAATTTATAAGCATCATTTAAAAAAAATCATTAATATATTAAACCTGTCAAAAAATATTTTTTTGGATCTATCACTGGTCGCTGCTATCATTAACTGCTTTATCATTTTCGACCACTTTATTTTGATCAAACTTTAGATGAAAGTGACTTTAATTGAATACAAGGTGGTTGAAAAAGGACAAGGGGTAAAAAAGAATGGAGAGAGTGAGTTGATGGTAATTGCGATCATTAGCAAAGGTAACGCTTCAAAATTATTGGTGGTTGTCTAATTTTTATTTTGATAAAAATTACATTTTTGAATTATTCTGCAACAAACAGTAAATTGGTTGGTGTCAGACCTAGGTAGGGGTGAATATATATGAGTTGGTTTGGGTTTATATCAAAATTGAAACCAATCCAATATGATTGTTTTTTTAAAATGAGAACCAAACTGAACCATAAAATTTGAAAAACTAATCCAACCAGAACTAATTTTTTTGGGTTGGTTAAAGGAAATTTCTTCCTCTTTTTTCGCTAATGAATTTTGTTTATTAATTTTTTTTAAACTCTTATATTATAGTTTCTAAAGTTTTTAATGCTAATTTTATCATAATACCTAATTTTAAAAATATAGATTTTGGTTACTTATATAATATCATTATTCATATCAAATACAAAGAGAAAAAAAAATTAGAAATATAATTAAGATAAATAAGCAAAAAAGAATAGTAATCACATATATGGCAAAATTTGCTAATTTTCATATTTAATAATATTGTTCAGTAATGTTATTCATACAATGAAAATTCTAACGACAAAAGTATAAAAGACGATGTAATTATAAATTTATAATAGATAAATAATTAAATAATATAAAATTAGTGTCTCACGTGGATAAAAAATAAAATAAATGAGAGTACTTGGTAGAGAAGTGCTTGCATAAATTTTGCTTAAATATCCAAACTCTAATGGCAAAAATGAGCAAAATCTGTTGGCAACTAGCTAGAGTTGGACGAAGGTGTGACTTATGAGAGACGTCGTGAGTAACTAATGAGAGGCGTTGATTTAGGTTTTTGAGAGAAAACCAATTCATTGAAAGAGGTATAAAGTATAAGTCTAATCAACTGTGAATGAAAATTTTAATTTTTATATAAAGAATTTTATAAAATAACAATATAAATATAAAAATAATAAGAAAAAATTAATAAATGGATTGAGTTTGTTCGATTTTTTTAAAGATTTTAATAAATAAAAATCAAACTTATATAATATTAATTGATTTTTTATTATGAAGAATAAAATTAAACCAATGAAATTTAAGAATCAAATTTTTTTGAGTTGGATTGGGTTTAATAGGTTGTGTTGGTTTCGAGTATTTTTGTTTGGGACTAGTACAAAAAGAATAGTAGAAGAATACATGATTGCTAAAGTAGATATGATTATTATGAAAAAAATGAAAGAAGACAAAATAATAAATATTTTTATAAAATAAAATTGACCTATTTACAATTTTTTTTTAAATTGAACTTTTATTAAATAGATTAACTATTAATGTATTAATTTAATAATATATATATATTAAATAAAAAACTACTAAAATATCGTTAGTATATATATGTATATGTGTGTGTATATATATGTATATGTATATGTATACATGTATATACATATATATGTATGTATGTATATATGTATATATACATGTACATACATATATGTGTATATGTATGTATGTATGTGTATATATATATATATATATATATTTTTTTTTTTGTGTTTTTTATATTAAAATTTATATTAACTTTTTTTCTTTTTACAAATTATTATTATTAATTATTTTAAATTATTTTAAGATATGTTTTAACCTATTTATATTAAGTTTTTTTTATTATATGTTTAAAACTACTGTAATTTTATTTGCCAAACTAAAATGCTTCAAAAATAAACAAATGTCTTCTTAACTTTTTGAACATAAAAATATATGATATATCAATTAAAGTAACAATATTGAATTAAAAAAATACTAATTTTTACAATTTAAAATTCAAAATAAATTGTATATCAATTTTCACAACATATAAATTTTAAAGTAGCCAACTT
Source organism: Elaeagnus macrophylla (assembly GCA_029378325.1). Taxonomy (NCBI): domain Eukaryota; kingdom Viridiplantae; phylum Streptophyta; class Magnoliopsida; order Rosales; family Elaeagnaceae; genus Elaeagnus; species Elaeagnus macrophylla. Next base: position 5,450,505 of record CM055644.1, read on the forward strand.
GAATTATATAAAAAAATGTTAACTTAAATAAATTTTTAACATAATTAAAAGAAAATTATTAGTACAAAAAAACGTTAATTATTTTTTAAGTATGTAAAGACCAAAATAACCTTGTAAAAATGTTAAATTAATATTAATATTTTAAAATTTGTAATTAATTAATTTTTCTTGTATAACAAGCTAAAAATATATCAATGACTAAAATTTAAGTATTTAAAAAGTTTCATTTAGAATGGAGGTTATTTGGGATAATAAAGTAAAAAATGAGATACTCTAAAGACACCAAACTGTTTTAAAAAATTGTAAAAAAATTCATCCAATTTTAAACTTTTACATGACAAATTATTAAACTGATACCTAAAAATATCTTTTTTATGTTATAAAAAAATATGTGCAAGTATTTTTTAATATGTATAACGTATAATATATATATATATATATATATGTATATTGCAAAAAGGATGTTAAAAATTAAACTTTAAGTATACATGAGTTCATAATATACACTTAAATAAATAAATAAAACTGATTATAAGGCACAAGTAAACGTCAAAACAAATGATATACACAGATGGGAAATATACAAATAGCCCAAGCTCCAACAAGGTCATAACCTATAAAATCAAGTAGAAGCCCAGTATTGGTATCTTTAGCAGTTATTGAAGTCCAGTTGCAAGCAGCTCACAGCTGGGCTGATGGGTGTACAGGGTACTAGAATTTGTAATGTTCCCTTTTATATTATACATGGTCGTTTTCTTTTTTATAAATTAAGTATGTTTATCATTTTGTTTTAAATTAGTGTATACTGGGAAAGTAAAATAGGCATTATCTCTTTTAACATTAAAATACTATTGCTAACGAGTATGTAGTTGAATACTTGAATGATATATAATTCAGTTGAATATGTAAAAGTCTTTTGTGAATTTGAGTTATATATATATATATATATATATTTAAAAATAATTGTAATAATAATAAAATTGCTTATAAGTTATAACTCAAAATTTAATTTAATTTAATTAAGTAAATGTTTAAAATATGTAAAAAATCTTATGTGAATTTGAGTTATATATATTTTTTAAAAAACTTAATTGTAATATTAATAAAATTGTTTATAAGTTATGGCTCAAAATTTAACTTATTTAAGTAAAATGTTTAGCAATGAAAAATTATTTTGTTATTATTATAATAAAAATTGTATAAATTTATTATTATATTTTTATTACTAATTATATATTAATATTATTTTATCAATAAATTTATTATTATAAAAATAATTATAATATTAATAATTTTAATTGTAATCAAATATTTTAATTTGATGACATCAAAATTAATTATTTTGGGGAAAAAATAATAAAATATTATAAAAAAATTTTATTTTTGAAAAATGTCATCAAATTTAACTATTTCTTCTTCATGTTGCAAATTCCAACCTTTAGTTAACTGATAGCTCACAAGTCACACCTACTCCTCCAAAGATGGAAACGGCGATTCACAACATTGCTGTGATTATCAGGAAAACTCAAGACGACTCCGAATTCCTCTTGGTGAAACAAACACCACCGCTCAAGTTCGGCGACCAAGAGTACGATTCCTATGTCGACTCTGATCTCTGGGACTTGCCCCACTCGGAATTGAATGCTTTAGACGGGAACTCCCAGCCTCAAATCAATATTCAAGGCCTCGAGTTGTGTTCGGCGAAGTTCGATTTCAGAAAATTCGATCTTGACTCGGCTCTCAACCGGGTACTTCTTGTGAATTTACATTTATTTTCCTTTTTCGTGCTTGAATTGTGTCGTTAGATTCTGAAATTTGGAAAATATACAGATTTTGCAACAAGTGGGGTTTAGTTCGCATCAGGAGGAAGAAGGACCTAAGGGAGAGTGGAAGTTTTTAAAGTATTTAGAGGAAGCTGAGTTTGGACCAGGCTGTCCTGTGAACACTGTTTTTCTTGTGGGAACTTCGGTAGTTGAAGATCAAAATGTAACAGGTTTGTTCGTACATATTTCACTTCAAGTAACACTTTAAAAAGAGTAAACTGGTATCTTTATAGGCATGGGAATGATATAAAAAGAAATTGTATGAATCGGAATCGAAATCGGAATTCAAACCTTTGTTTACCAACCAAATAGAAACATGATGAGTAAAAAGTTACAAAAATTCCCTTTCATTTAAATTTATAATGTAAAACAATCTTGTCAAGGAAAATAAAATTTTTCAAATTATTGGAAAATAATTTATGATATGTTGTATATAAAATAGTATTTCTTTTTCCAAAGAAATAAAAACATACAATTCTCTCTTGCCATGCACATAAATAGCAGAAAATGTACATAATAACAAAATAATGCTAACTTAATAAAAATTATGTTTAAAATATATGTACTATTAATGTAAAATATATGTAATATTAATCGTAGAATTTTATGGACTCTTGTATAAAGGTTATAGAAGAATATATGAAAAATTTCCTATAAAAACATATTTGAAATATTTAGCTTCAAAAGGGCAATATTGTTATAAAGTGAAATGAAAGATAATAAAATAATTTCTTTTTTCAATTAACTATACTACACACATCAATAATTAGGACTCAAAATGTAGACTTTTTACATGCCCATATAGACTATATGCTTTTGAGCCACATGTTTATTGATATAAAATAATAATACTTGGAAAGAGAATCAATAACAAATATAATTAGTATTGCATAGAATAAATGAATTATAGACACTAATATAATTAGATATATTCTTCCTAGAAAAACTTGGGATATCGGTTCATACCATGGAGTCCTTTTGTATCATATAAGAAAAGTTGTTGCACAAAATGTCATTTTAAGTATTTACTCCATAGATACTATATTTATCTATATGAAGAAGAAATTTATCAACCTCAGTTAAACCGATGATTCTTATTGTAGTATATAGTAACAATCATTTTACCCGACATGCGAAATGTGAAAAATGCACTAGACTAATGTTTGTCGATTCGAGTTGGAATTAATTGTCAAGTCAGATTTCAAAACATGGCAGATCTATTCACTTTGTCAATAATTGAGCTTCATCTAATAGAGTGATTTTTCTTTTCTATTGATTCCTATAGATTGGATCAAAATTAATTTTTAAATGAGGTATTAAACTTCAAGGATGAATCGAAAACGAACAATGATTATGTTGGTTTGAGTAGTGAAATTAATGATCCATTTTATTCATTTGTAATTATTACTTAGTTAATATAATATAATGTTTTCTATAAAAAACCAAACAATGATAAATTGTGATCTATTATTTTTAAAAAGAAGTAAAATAGGAAAAAAATAAAAAACCTTTTTGTGATCTAAATACAGAAAACTTTGAATGAAATAAAAGAATAATTCAAGAAAGCAAAGAAATATTTTGTTCCAATGTATCCTATTGAAACAAGATGGAGAAGGTTTTCATTTTTCGATGGAATCGATTCCTTTCCATTTTTATTGGGGGTGACAATTTTTGACACGACATAATAACATAATACAAGATCAACTTGAACTCAAAGTGATCCGACATAATATGACACGACCCACTTAACCCGTTTGCTAAATGGGTCAACTCGAAGTTAACACGTTAAAATAATATTTTAATATTCTTTTTCCTATTAAATTCAGCATGATTCGGATGAATTTAATAAGTCATGGTTAAAATTACGTATTTTTTTTCGAGCTGATGAAACAATAGCCCAACCCTAGACAAATTTATTAAGTCATGGTTAAAATAACGTATTTTTTCCTGAGCTGTTGAAACAATAACCAGACCCGAGACAATTGAACAAAAAATGACCTGATAAGATAAAAGTCTTTATATTCATGGATTGACCCGACACGACTCATTTATCAAAATGATTGACTCGATTGACACTATTTTCCACCCCAGCTTTCCATTATGTATTAGTATTTTGTATTCAAACAAAAAATGCAAAATTTCATTCCAATAAGTCATGCTTGGTTCGTAAGAATGAAATGGAATGAAATTGAAATTTTGGATATTTCTTTATTTGATTTGGCTTTTAGAAGGGAAAGGAAACAATTTAATTCCACCATTTGAAGGAATACTCTTTCCATCCATGAATACGTTGGATGGTATATTTTTATTCAATTATATTATTTGTTTTTCCTTCCATTTTTCTTTTTTTGAAACAAAATCAATGTTATTTTCACTTCTACTCCCATTTAGACACAACAAAATTTTATTTCAAATTTTACTCCTTTTTTATTCCATTGTTCATTGAGATTGTCAATCACTCTTTTGAGTTGGGAGGAATAGTGCATGAATGATGGTTATTAAACGATGGAATCATCGGAAAAAAAAAGGGAGAGAATGCTTCTATAGATAGAACTTTCACCTCTGCGCATGACCAATCAGTCATGGCAATGTTATTTCTATTCCATTTAATTCTATTGATATTAACATTCCTATCTACCTTTTCATTCCATGAACCAAAAATGACTTTTCGGAATCAATTTGGTTTAAAACTGCAAATGGGAACAGTTACTTGGGAAGCTCACCATTACCTTTATGGAGCAAAAAGTGAACTGAAAACATGGAAAGGAATTAGTCCCATTCTTTTATTCCTTTCCATGTTAATAAACATGCCTAATAGTAAAATCTGGCTGTTTTGGTGCCTTGTACTGAATGCAGGCCTTTCAAGGTTAGCTCAGTGCTTTGCTTGGTGTGAATGCAAATTTGTCAAACTGTATGGAGATTTGAGTTTGGTGACTTTTAATCATTCATTGCATACTCTTCTTACTATAGAGCGTTCTATATCTTTTTAGAATGTGGAATTTATACTGAGAATTGATGCAGAATCATGCAAATGGATGTCTGAACAAAGCTGTCTAAAGTGGCTTCTTGAAGTAAAACGAAGCAATGATCGAGTGGGCCCCTTGATAGTGACTGGTCTTTTAAATGACTCTTTGCAATCCAGAAGGCTGAAGATTGCGTGCAACTTAAATTACCAGGTTTTGCTGTCTGACTTTTTCATTCCATATTTTCTTGCTGCAAAATAGATGCCCACATTAACCTTCACCATTTGTAAAGTTGGTAGCAGTAGCTTTATAACTTTGCTTCAAAGAGCTATAATTTATAGAATTACAGAAGCACAAAATAACTCCAACATAATACACTCTCGCGTGATTTAACTCTTCCACCTTGTAGAGATTGTATCTCACTTTTTCATGACGCATCTCTTTAAATTTGATTTAATTGCTCATGAGCTATCACCTTTTCTTGCATTTTGAACAAGTTCAATGACTAGAATTGTAAGATTTTTATTCACTTTCCTAATATCATTAGTATTAAGGTTCTTTTGATTTTGTTAGGCTTGCTACAGATGACTTTACCATGCTCCTTTTACACATGATTAAAAGGTAATGAAAATAACAACACGCATGGGCAGGTAGTACTTGCTAGACCATGTTTTATGAGGGCAAGATAGAAAGAAAAGTAGACAGAGAAAGAAATATTAAAAAAGGACACAAGAACTGAGCAAGGTCAGCAGAAAATTAGGGATTCTAAGGAAGAAGAAGAAGAGTACTATAGAATTAATACAATTATCAAAGTCTGAAATTTTGGTTAAGAGAGAACCCTTTGTTTAGCCAAAACTAGATGAAAAAAAAGAGACTTGAATAGAGGTTTACTAAATAATAAACTATCCAAAATAAAACCATTAGAAATTCCTAAACCAAAACAACACTAAACTTCAAAAAGTAATCTTAATAGAAATATTCTCTTATCCACATCCAAATGGTGAAAATGTTAAATTAGGTCTTGTCAAGGGTGGTAGCATGACTTTTTCTCAATTTTAAATTATGTAACCGTGAATTTGTTTATAGATTAATTGGGAAAATAAATGTTTCAATTGCACCAGGCCATGTGGAGGTGTCATAAAATATAAGTCGCCCAAAATTTTAAGTTAATGTTTTTTCCTCCATGAATTTGCTTTCTGAGTTTTATTTACCTGTCTGAACTCTAAATTATGTTGCTGCTGCATCTGTTTCAGTAATTTTTTTTTTCTGGCTTTTTAAAAATCTTTTAAATCCTATATATGCAGTGTGTGTTTCGTAGCTGTAGATTCCTTTTCACATTCTGTAGCAATAGATTCCTATTTACACTCTGTGGCAGTACGTTTCTTTTCATAATAGAAAATTCTTTGTGCCATGACTATTCTGTCATGATGTACTAACACCTCTGATTTGGTATTATTCTATTGTATAATTTTTTTCCTCTGTTTTTCATAATTATTAAATTAATGGATGCAATTATTAAGTAAAGTCGCATAGGATGGTGATATAAATTAATCGTGTTGCATAGAAGTGTTATTTTGCTATTTGTATGCATTATATTTGAGCTTCTGAGTGAATATTTAATCTCCATCTCAGGAATACCCTCCTGGTGTTACAATTGTACCTATGCGGAGTAGGACATTAAAGCCTTTTCAGACAACAAACTTGGTTGCATTTACACCTGATACTGCTTCAAATTGTATTGGGAATTCTAGTTTCGTTGCTTTTGGGGATGCATTGATAGTGGATCCAGGTTGTTGCTCTGAATTCCATGAGGAGGTATGCTCAGTCAGTTTGTTATGCTTTTAATTGCTCTGCTAATGAGTTTGAGGTAAAATATCTCTTTCAAATTATGGTGTTCAATTACTTGACTTTTTGAGACTTGTTAATACCATAGTTAAATACTCACATTTCATAATGTGATTATGATGTATTCTTACTATTTAAAACTTAAAACTCATTCTATTGCTCATGTGATCAGCTCAAAACTATTGTAGCTGCTTTGCCAAAAAAATTACTTGTCTTTGTTACTCATCACCACCATGATCATGTTGATGGTAAGTTTGTGATTTAACATCCTTGATATTCTTTTCTCCATCCCTCCTTTTCTCTCTCTCTGTCAAAGTAAATTGCTTTTGATGCTTATTCATTAAAATGATCTTATAGGACCTGAGGGATCTATCTTGTTTATTTTGAAAATTGAGAAATAGCAGCCAATTTAGGTGTTAGTTTTATAAGGTAGAAAGAAAGAAGGAAAATTTATCCTTCATGTGTTACCTAATTTATTAGGTAAGAGCATTCTCTAAGCAAAACTGGTTTTTGTTAATTATATTCTTGGAAGTAATATCGTAACTTCAGAGTGAATTTATAGTTACTTTTTGGCAGCATTTTGGATTTAATCGTGCATGATCAGTTATTTCGTCTTTCATCATTTTTCAGGTCTATCCGTTGTCCAACAGTGCAATCCTGATGCTATTTTAGTAGTGCATGATCAGTTATTTCGTCTTTCATCATTTTTCAGGTCTATCCGTTGTCCAACAGTGCAATCCTGATGCTATTTTAGTAGCTCATGAAAATACTATGCGCCGCATTGGAAAAGGTAAGATCATAATATACTTCACTTTCCTCTCAATGTTTGACAACTGAGATATTGTACTTTTAACTTTTTCTGATAAACAATTCAGATAAGCACATATGTTTCATAATATTTTTCCTGAAACTGTCTTTAGTTCATATGTTTCTGAATGAATTAAGTCTATGCAATTCTTAGATTCTTAAAGTTTATAAATTTATTCAAATTCTATGCCACTTCCAAGCATGATGGTCTTTTTCAAAGCACAAAAGTCATTTAAGCTATTTATGTTTTGCTTTAGTAGACTAGTAGTCTTAATATCCTTTTATTCTTTTTTGTGCTACTATCATTTATTTGAGTGAAGGTTAAGGTTCTATTTGCTGTCCTCAACTTACTTCTCATAACTATTTTTCAGCCAGATAGCAACAATTTTATCATAATTCTGGAATAGATTTCTCATACTAACAATATAAAATTTTTTGGAACCAATACCACTGTCATTCTAATGTGGCTTCTTGCTGATAGTGTTGCCAACTTTCGGAACTATGAATACAATTATATTTTTATTATCTTTTATTAACTTTGGTGGTTGACTCCCACTAAAGTATTTCTATAGACTCGTGCCTTCTCATGTCATAAATGGAAACAGATGCCTGGTCTCTTGGTTATACTTCAGTTAATGGAGGGGAAGAAATTTGTGTTGGTGGCAAGAGGTTGATTGTCATTTTTGCTCCGGTATATTTCATCTACATGAATCTTTTATTGAAAGTGTGTGTATTTTTCTACTTATCTTTCTTTTGTTCGAAGGTTAATATTTCTTGCAAGTTATTAAATGTCACTTCTCTAAATTTTCAAGGGGTTATCTTTATGAATATCAATTTACTTTCATAAATTTTTGTCATTTCTGAACATAAGAAAAATCTGAAAGAAGAAAGAATTTAGGTTGTGGATCTAGGATTTTTGCTGTGTTGGATAAGTATTGCAAGTTATGGGTACTAATAACCTTCTCAAGCCATAAGCAGGTAGCTCAATTGGTTGGGTACTGTGCGTAAAGTTGTGATCTTGCTGGACAGTAGGACGTGGATTCGAGGCTTGGGACTTATGTCTCAATGTTGAGCCTGAATAAGGTCTCAGACACTCCTGTGGTTGGCATTTTTGAACAAAATTTCAATGATTCAGGGTGTGGTAATAGCCCTAATTCGATGAGGGTATTTTTTGACCAAAAAAAATAACCTCCTCAAGTTTCAGTGAATTAACAGTTCACTTTTGCGCGTGGGTAATCCCCACCCCATAGTTAATATAGTTAATGAGTTGGATTGTATTGATTGGATAAAAAAAAAATATCACTTTGCTCCAAAAATTGAAAATAATATAATAGAAGTGCTAAATGGTTGTGTTAATTGTCTAAATATTACGGTGTAACAACATTTAGTAAATGATTGAATACTTTTGAAAAATTCTTAGATGAGAAAATAAAACAAATGAAAAATCGAAACAAAAATAAAATTGTCTATAGATGCTAAAAGAAAATAAAACCTAAACCTCTTCTTTAGGGTTGGCAATCCTAACATGACACATATGACCGGATCAAAAAATGATTGGAATAGTAATAATTTGCATTAATAAATAATTAATGATAAATTAAAAAAAAATTTAAAAATGATTGACAGTTTATGATTTTATGTTAATTTCAAATATATTTATTTATTTTTTCGTCCATTATTAAATTATTAAATTTAGTATTTAATTTTAATATCTAATTTTTATGACAAAAATTGAAACTAGTTGTCTCCTTTACATGATTTAGATTTCTTTGAAAATTAGCCAGGGCATATGATTGATATTATTTTAATTTTAGGGGTTCAGTGATAGTTCATTGAACTTGGAGGAGGGAATCGATAAGTTCCATACAAATTGTTATTACTTTGATTACATTAAGATTTCAAAGCCATGTGAATTGTTAACATCTATTATGAATAATAGGTTAAAAATAATAAATAAAAGTGTTCTTATTAATCAAATAGATCCAGTCTAATTAACGACAAACAATATTATTACTGTTACAAAGAATACAAGTAAGTAACTAGAAGTTGATTTTTTTTATTTATTGAAACCAATCTTAAATAAGTCAACTTTTTTAGAGATATATTTATCTTCAAGTCTTCTAGATAGATGTAGAAGATACAAGGGAAATTGGGTTTGAAATAGTGGACAGAGAAGAAAACATATAATCACAATTTTCTTGAAGAAAATTTCAAGGGGATGTCCTCTTACCCCTGTATAGGGGTGAGAAACTTGATAATTTAATCTTTTCGCATAGGTGGTTTCTAAATGTTGATGTAAGAACACTACATGCATTATATTCCTATCCTAAGACCCACATAGTGTTTGTCTTAACTTTGTGGTTGGTTTATTAATTTATTTCACCATTTTGTAATCATTTATAATTTTGGAAATTTTCATAGATATTCAGAATTATTTCACGTTTATTGTCTTAAAATTAAATGAATTTTTTGAATTCAGGGGCATACTGATGGTCATATGGGTTTGCTCCATGTCAGCTCTCACTCACTTATTGCTGGTGATCACTGTGTGGGGTAAAGTTTCTGTTGCTGATTTATGAGCGAACTCTCAAGATTTTTATCTGCTGAAAATAGAAAATAAAGGAAGTAAAAAGGGGGGATTAAAATCATCTCAGTCCGTAGTTGTTCCTTCCTTTTATTTTCTCTTTTGGCAAAAGGGAATTTCTCTAGTTATTTTTTGAGTAGTTTAGTCCACTTGTTTTAAAAAAATGAGAACATAAAGACAAAACAATGCACTTAGGTCGATTAGCTATTTTTATTCTTTAATTAATTAGTCAAACAGCTCTCATAATGTTTTGACCAGAAACTTTCTCGTTAACATTTCTTTGGGTTTGTTATAGTCAAGGAAGTGCTATTTTGGATATAACTTCTGGTGGAAATATGAGAGTAAGTTACAATATGTATCTTGTGCTTATCAAGACTTCAATTCTTTAAATTACAGAACACCCGTTGTACCACGACGTGGTGGTGTCTTCTTTGATTACTCAATTCATCAACACTTGCTGTTATCTCACACTCATGCGCTGCAAATATATTTTATCAGAATATAATGTCACAAAAACTGTCTATGCAGGAATACTTTGAGACAACTTACAAATTCATGGAGCTCTCACCTCATGCTTTGATCCCTATGCATGGGAGAGTTAATCTTTGGCCAAAGCATATGCTATGTGGATATCTCAAGTATGAAATGAAGCTCTCTTTTTCTTCTTTTCATCTAAGCACATGCTACACAATCATTTGGCGTTTCTGTGAAGATATACTGAAAAGCACCTCATAATTGTTCTTTGGAATTTTTCAATCACCTTTTCCTTTCATTGTTTTGAAATCAGAGAATGCAATCCTTATCTTGGCTTTTTTTGATAATTTTTAGGATCATTTCATCAAAATTGGTCATTTATAAATTGGCTAAATTGCATGGTTACATAACTTGATTTATATTTTTAAGCTCAAATGAAAGGATATTATATACTTCGTACTACTTTCGTATGTAATGTCTGTTTTTGCCCTAGCTCGTCAACTTAATGCTACATCATGAAACCAAAAATTGGCAAAAAGATGTCAATCTGTAAACCATGAGATTTTTTTATCTCAATTTTCAGGAACCGCATAAATAGAGAAAATTCCATCTTGAAAGCAATAGAAAATGGTGCTCGGACATTGTTTGACATTGTTGCTAATGTATATTCTGATGTTGATCGTCGTTTTTGGATTCCTGCTGCATCAAATGTCAGGCTTCATGTGGATCATCTTGCTCAGCAAGAAAAATTACCGAAGGTAATGTTAGGTTATATAACTTTGTTTCCTTGCTACACGTGTTGACATTTAATGTCACGTTATTCAGATAATTTTCTTCATGTTGAATTAGTTCACATGATGGCACATCTTTTATTACAGAAGTTTTGCCAATGGTTGGGGGAAGGATATGGGTCAATTGAGAAGTTCACTTAAAGGAATAACAGGTTGAATTAAATATTATGCCAATATTGGTTATGGTTTTAGCTTGACAAGCTTGGGCATGGTTAGTGAAAACCAGAAGCAGTTATAAAATATAAAAATTATGGATGTTTTGGGGATCCTCATTCACCATCACCGACAGGAGTAAATTCAGTGTTCTGAATATATTATTTTTAAGTAATAATTATGTTGGGTTGCATCATCTTTGATCTGATCAAAGGAAAATAACACATTAGGTTAGGCTACTAAATACCCACTTTGCTTATGGTAAATATTCTCGTTATCTTTAGTATTATAATGTTCCTGGAGGGTGAAAAAGGAGATTGGATCGTTTGGCAGTATCTTGAAATTTGACAAGAGAAATTGAGGTAGCCTAATCAAAGAGCATGTCCTGTTGTGTTTTATGACTTTACTTAAGTAACTTTAATATGCACATATGTACTCGTTCATAAGGGATACCTAAATGTCTATATATCATCCAACATTTTAATGAGCTCTTTTCTACTTGTAGAAATCGTGGTTGGTAGAAATGAATAATCTCTGTCTAGGCAAATATATGGACTCTTTTAGGACACCAAGTATCTTAAATTTTTGCATAAGTATTCTAGTGTTAGACACATTTATTTTATTCAATTTTCTATAAATTTATACCAATTTTGAGTGTCGGGTACCGATACTTGTGTCCATGTCGTATTTGTAATGAAGAGTCTATGACAAAAAGTCCTTGATTAAGTGAGCCCATATTTTTCTATAAGCATGCATGAATTTTTTTTTTCATTTTGTACAAGTCATTATTTCCAACTATTATTGTGAGAGTTTGCAGGCTTTCTCCTTAGAAACTTTCAAAACCAGTTTGGTTACGTTTTCCAACAACGTGAGTCAACTTGAGGCCCAGTGATGAACCGTGCTTCCTTTTTTTGGCTCTTGGAGGGGCTCCCTTAGGTTGCCCAGTGATGAACGTTGCTTCCTTTTTTTGGCTCTTTGAGGGACTTCCTTAGGTTGGACCATTTCCTTGCAATATTATCTCCAAAAATAGTTCTATAGGCACTTCATTGAATACTTGAACCACTTAAGCTCATAGTCCCCAAAATACCCATGCTAGATCAATTGTTTCCATCATAAATGAAAAGGTTACTCTGTGGATTATTAACTTTTTCAGTACAACTAATTGCAGCTTCTTGCTCTGATTTATATAGGAATTTTCAATTCAGAAGTTCCAGAGAACTTGTGGGTTTCATTTCTTATCTCGTTTTATTTGGGCATACCTTAGCAGAAGTTTTATACCAAAGCATTACAAGACAATCACATGTAGATTCGTTATTGCTGGGGCTTTGGCTGGCTTTGCAGTGTTGTATTCAATTAGAAACAAGTTCATATCCAGATAAGACGTTCAATGTGATAAAGGAAATTAGAAATGATTAGCAGTTATCTTCTACAATTTGGAAATTCATATACTTAACTTTAATAAGAACTTGAAGGAGAAATGGTTGGAACCATGTTCCTGGTTTTGTTCACAAAGGTGCACTAATTGCAAGAATGATGAGCAAGTCCACTTGTACCTTAAAAATATGCTCAGTGTGGTTCTTGTTTGATCCCCACACTACCTTTTCGGGCTGATTTGACTATTTTTAACACTAAGATTCTAAGTATGCTTTAAACCTGTAAGTGTTTTTTTGCTAGGTTTTGCCTAGCATTTCTAGACGGTTGCCATTGGAGGATTTGGACAGGATGAGTCCTTTTGCTTTTGAAAAAGCACTTTACTTCCTTTATTTTTCAACGATTCACTGGATGTCCCCTATTTCTTAAAAGGGGCAGATGAGTTAAATTTGACATTTGAAACACATGTTTATATTTAATATTATATGCTTGCTAGGGTTGAACAATATATATATATATATATATATATTGCGCACTTCTATTCATCTCACCGTTAAATAACATGCGATGATTGACCGACATTTTGCGTTGAGGTCACTTAAGGGTGCTACGATCCAGTAGCTTGCATAAGTGAATGCACAGCTTACATAAATGAATTGCACAAGTCTCACAGCTTTTTAATGGACAACATCTTGTTACTTGCAAAAAATTAACAATATATTCTATTTTGATTGTTGATCGAGAAATTTGGCTAGAGTCTGTCATTTATTAGCTATATAAACAAATTTGTAAGATTATTTATAGTTATTTACTATCACTCTGAAAACTTAAATAAAATTGTTATTCGAGAAATACTTTTCACAAATTTAGTAACATAATTAACAAATATAAAATTTGGCTTAATTTTTTAGTCAATAATCAAAATAGAATTTTAGTGTTAATTTGATAAAAGCAAAAAGATCTATGTGATGAATTAAAAAGCTACGAGACTTGAGCACTTTCCTTGTGTAAACTATAGAACCACTGATGCTTAAGGTTGTCAACGAGGTGGGGTAGGGTGGGGTTTTGAAACTTTTCTTTATTTTTCATCCCCAATTTTAAATTTATCTTCCATTTTTACTTAAATTATTGCAGGAACATATCGTGAATTTCAGTAGGGAATGAAATCTCCCAAATAGAGAACAAAAATCTAAGTAATATTAAAATTATTATATACATATTTTTTAATATTTTAGTAATTTTTTATTTTATTATAAAAGAAAATTTATAAAAAAAACTATTTAATAATAAATATTTTATGATGGGAAGACAAATAAAATTTTGAGCCAATAAATAATATTATATGATAAGATAAGAAGAATATTAAAAATATGTAATGACAAATACATAATTTTTTAAGCTAAATAATATTGATATAATTTGTTACAAACTAATTTCAAATAATAAGAATAAATTATAAAATAATTATATGATTTTAGATTTTTTGAATTTAAGTAAATAATTTTTATAAAATATTTATTAATGTTTAAAAAGAATAAAACATAATTTAAAAATAAAATATATAATATATAATGCATTATTTATGATTAGTTTGATTTTTATATAACTAAATTTATAAAAAAAATTAAAAAATATAAATAAATTTATATGTTCATTAAAATGGAGTGGAGAATGTCATCTCCCTAATTACCCTACCTCATATTATAAAATATGATTTATTGTTCCATGTTTTCCATTTCTCATTTTATTATGCTCATTTTGCCTTTGATTGAAAGAAAAATTGACAACCTACTATGGGTTTACGGCACATAAAACACCTTTAAGAATGTCTCCTTATAAATTAGTATTCGAAAAAGCTTGTCATCTTTTTATTGAGCTTGAACATAGAGTTTATTAGGCCATCAAGAAGCTGAATTCTTATATGTAAGTTACTAGGGGAAGGATGGTGCAAATAAATGAGATGGATGAATTCTAAAGCCAAGTATATGAAAATGCCAAGTTGTATAAGGAAAAGACCAAGTAATGGCACGAAAAAAGAATTGCTCCAAGAACTCTTGAAGTTGGACAGCAAGTCCTTCTTTTCAATTCTAGCTTGAAACTCTACCCTAGAAAGCTAAGAACACGTTAGTCAGGCCCATTTCAGATCACACAGATTTTTCCTTCTGGAGCAGTGAAATTAATGGAAAAAAAAATTCAAAGGACGTTTCAAGTCAATGACCAACGCATCATGCATTATTGGAGAGGTAATGTTGATCGTCAATAGACCTTCGTTTCATTCAAGGAAGCTTGATTAAAAGAGAAAGTCAGGCTGTCGACTTTAATACAAACACTTATGGGAGGCGACCTATGTTTCTTTCACTCACTTTGTGATTTTCGTTTTTAAATTTCCAAGTGTGTTTAGTTGTTTTGAAATGTACAGTGTGGAGCAAACTGAGAGCTTTGCTTGCTGCGGCAAACATGTAATGAAATAGGCTAAGTTGTAACAATGTTCTTCTTGGACACAGAACCAGAGAGGATTGTTGATGGGATAATTCAATACATAACTTCATAGATTGGGCACCTATGGAGGTGAGAAACTCTAGGTATGGAAAAGAGGGGAAAATAAAAGGGGGAAAACCCATAACAATGTAACAGTAGGCTTAAGAAAGAAAAAGAAAAGGAAAGAAAAAAGGAATGGAGGGGTTTAGATACGTTGGCCCACTAAAGCCCAATCTCTTCCTCCACTAAATTTGCTCTACCCACCTCATTTACTCTCATTTTTCGTTTACCCTTTTTCCTTCACTTGCCTCCTTCAACACTGGGAGCACCAGCTTCCTTTTGCACAATACCAGTGTAAACTTCACTCTTCAACCCTATTCCATATCTTAACACACCTAGTCTCTCCAACCCTCATCCATGACATTCTCAACTGACCAATCACGTCTTCAACACATGACTCTCTTGAAGTGTTCACCCTAAGCTCAATCATCACCAAGTGCATATATTAAGCAACAAAGGTTAGAACTTTCAACATATTTGGAGCACAATAAGCACTCACATATTTTGAGCATTCTGTTAAGCAGTGGGTGAATAAAATTTTTGGTTGTGTGATAAGATTCCAGTGGGCATTCTATATTTTCTTCGGGTTCATTGGTGAAATCAATGGGTAATTTGAGCTATAAATAATTTCCTAATCTGAATACCTAGCTAAAATGGAAAGAAACAAAATGTTGTCTAGAAAAGCAGAATCAGTCAAGAAGTTCATTGGAAAGAAAGAGAAGCAAAAATATGAAAAAGTGAGCCTAAGACCATTGTGTGTAGAGAAGGGGTTTATTTTCACAATTAGGCAACATCATGGGGTCTCTGCCTACATCTCAAAGGTTGTGAAAATTTTTAACTGTTTGAAGTATACTAAACAACCTAAGCAGACAATTGTGCTTGTAACATGAGAGTTTTATGCAAATTTCCATGAAAAAGATCAAGATTAGGGAATAGTCTGCAGGGATCGAATGACACTTGTAGATGCCATCCTTTTTGGCCGAAACATAAGTGTTGGAAGAATCTTAGCGGAGCAAATAAAGATGTGTCCTATTAGAAAAGGGAAATTTTGATGTTCCATTCCCTTATCATTACACTGTGTAGAGCGTATGATGTTCCTATAGTGGAAGAAGAAGAAAAGCTGAATGTTAGGGGTGCAATTACCAAGGCAGCCATTGTTAGGATATTTCAAAAAAAAATTGAAACCCCTCCTAAAGCAAGGAATGAAGAACCACCTCCTTCCTCCTCGAATGCAGAGAATCTTATGAAAAAATGCTTATGTAATCTAGAGGTTCAACAATACGAGTTCATGGAACAACAACACGAGTTTTGGAAATATGGCTATAAGAGAGGCATAGCCCT
Source organism: Elaeagnus macrophylla (assembly GCA_029378325.1). Classification (NCBI taxonomy): domain Eukaryota; kingdom Viridiplantae; phylum Streptophyta; class Magnoliopsida; order Rosales; family Elaeagnaceae; genus Elaeagnus; species Elaeagnus macrophylla. The sequence goes on from CM055644.1 coordinate 5,467,195, forward strand.
GCAAAAGAATCTAAGTGCCAATTCAAATTTTTTTTTTTCTCATTTATGCAATTTCCAACTCACATCTTTGAGGAAGAAGGGAGGCAAAAAAGGGCTGTCACACAAGAACCCCAACTTGAACAGTAGGCAACTCCTGTGGAAGCTACTCAAAAGGATTTTACTTTTGAAGAAGAGATCCAAATAATTGAACTTGAGACCTCAAACAAGAAAGGAAAAGCGAAACTGTCCAGTATTTCCAAGACACTTACTGCAAGAAGGAGAATGCTGAGAAGTGCCTCTAAATGCAACTAAGAAGAGGGCTGGCCATTGATGCAGCTTTGCCGCAGCAAATAGGGGAGTTTCTTGAATCCCCTCTTCATTATTTTAATTTTACTTTATATTAAATTTAGAGTGTATTGTGCTGTTGCCTAGTCTAAGTTTTGAGGAATAGAGGTTGAATTATTTGTTTTTGGGTATTCAAAACCTGATTTTGTTTGGTTAATTCTGGTAATTTCTGATGTGTTGTATAGTTTTTTGTATAAAAAAATTGTTTTCTAATTTTGTAGTGGTGATTTTTTTTTTTTAGGTTTAGTTGTTAATTGGTTGGAAATAATATCTTGGTTGAGGAGAAAAATTAATTTTATTGGATGCTAGTGAAAAACTTAGAAGATTTGTTTTAAAGTACTAATCCTATACCTTTTGTGCACAAAACTCATAGTTTAAATTTGATGTGATCCTTGAGAAGGACAAGTTCATGAGAAAGCTTAAGCCTCTATAATTGATTTGGAAAACCTCTCGAAGCAAAATCCTATATTTTATTAATTAGCCAATGAAATGATTCAAGCCATCTTTAGATTCACTTGAGCCTTTCATAACAACATTATTTAAAAATAATGACCCTTAGTACACCGTTTTGAGCAATAATTATTCAACATCTTTCTTCAATAACTCACATGAATAACTTATTCTTGTTCTATTTATATCTTTCGTATCTATGGCATTATGAGTACCAAAATTTTTTGTATTTTTCGAACTATCCAAGATTTTTCTTGCTCTTTCTCTTCTTTTTCTTGGACTAAAATGTACTCCTTCTAACCCATTGGTGCCTCTAACTCCTTTCAGCTTTACAAAACTCATTTCCTTCTCTCAGTGGAGTCTAGGTATCACTTGAAAGTGCACCTTGTGATATATTTTTAAGCTCATTAGCAAGATAATCCACTTGATTTTCTAAGTTCCTTATTGAGACAGCTTGGCTCTGAAGCATTGCATCATTCTTGGTGATGTACTCCTTAAACAAAGTCTCTAAGGAACTAGATTTTTCATTTGTTTGCTTTCTTTGTTGCTGCTGAAATTTTGATAAATGCATGGATCGGTTAGGCATAGAAGAACTTGCTTGACCAGTACCTTGATTGTTCCAAGCAAAATTTGGATGTTGCTTCCATCCTGGATTATAAGTGTTGGAATAAGGATTATGGTTTTGGTTTGGTTTACATTACCCATAAAACAAGCTGATTCATAATTTGAAGGACAATTATCAAACAAATGAGCTCTTGCACAATAAACACATAAGACCCCTGTATCTTGGACTGAATTCACATTGGTTGTCACATGTTTATTCTTTAAAAGATATACCAAAGATGAATCTTTAATTGTAAGTACCGTGACCTCAATAACCTCATGCACTCTTGCCACTTTATCCATTGGCCATTTATAATTATTGCTAGTCATCTTCTCAAGTATATCATAAGTTTTATTGTAAAATTTGGCTAAAAGAGCTCCATTAGTCGATGCATCCACGATGGCGTTGAGACCATTGTAAGAAGTCTCAATTTGGATCCAATGGGGAATACCATGATGAGAACACTTTCTTAGCAGTTCTTTAAATCTTTCCAATGTTCATATAGACATTTTCTATCCATTTGTTGATAGAAGGTAATATTAGTTCTCAATTTGGCATTCTTTGTTGGTGGGAAGTATTTTATCAAGAACTTCTCTACCAAATCGTTCCAAGTAATAATATAATCCGGTGGCAAAACATTAAGCCACGTTTGAGCACGATCTTGCAAAAAATAAGGGAACAATTTGAGCCTAAATGCTTCATCGATCACACCTATCCATGTAAATGAATCATAAACTTCAATAAACAATCTGAGATGCAAATGAGGATCCTTTATAGGTAACCTACCCAACTGTTTATAGTATCTGAAACATCATAAGAGATGCAAATGAGGATCCTTTATAGGTAACCTACCCAACTGTTTATAGCATCTGAAACATCATAGGCTTTAACTCAAACTGAGGAGCTTGAATGTTTGGCCTTGTGATGCTCAGATTCAACCCTTTTAACATGGGCAATGCATATTTTATTCACAACTCTATCTTTGTCATCATTGGAGGTACCAGATTATTCAAGTTGTTGAAATTCATTTCATTTTCATAGTTGTCGCCCTTTGCATGTTCCATTTCTCCAACTAGGGCCAAACCTTGTTCTCTTATTCTTTGCTTAAAAGTATGCTCAATCTTTGGGTCAAAGGGTACGATATCCTCTTCACTGAGTTTGCTCATACATTAAACACAAAGAAGATAATAAATAAAATTAAAGCAAAATAAAAATTAATTCCTACAAATAGTTTATAAAATTGCTAATCCCCAACAACAGTGCCAAAAATTTGTTGCTTAAAAAGTGTGCAAAGATGTTACGCCAGTATACGTGTCTCGCAAACAAGTAATACAATGATGAGTAATCACAAAGAAGATAATAAATAAAATTAAAGCAAAATAAAAATTAATTCCTACAAATAATTTATAAAATTGCTAATCCCCAACAACAGTGCCAAAAATTTGTTGCTTAAAAAGTGTGCAAAGATGTTACGCCAGTATACGTGTCACAAACAAGTAATACAATGATGAGTAAAGATCGTTCCCATGTATATTGGACTATTAGAAAATAATATAAAAATTAACAAGGTAAAATCAATATTAAATATTTTGAATAATAAAATAAAAAGAACGTAACAAAAAGAAATAAATGTGCTACAACATGACAATACTAAGAATATTTAAAAATGAGGTTTAACAAGTAAAATATCAAGGACTTCAATTGATCAAGTTAGCTCGATTTGCAAATGAAAGACAATAATGCAATCAGACAAAGTTTGCCACAGCGATGCTATGGCAAAATGTATCAATAACTAGAATTCATAGTTTACAAAAGATTCTTTCAAATCTGCAATATTTTTACGTCCCAAAACTTAACGAAACATATTCCTATGCATATATAAGTTTTTGAACAACGTTTTAAGTACTAATTTTCTTTGGTTATATGGGACAATTATATATTCTTATATTAGTTGCACATTCAACTAAAATCCTTAAATTTACATTAAACCTATATTATTCAAGCTTAGCCCACTTTCAACTAACCTTTTAGGTGTTAATATCAGTTTATTATTCTATTAGTTGATGATCAAACAACTCATAAGAATCGAACATTAAAATAAGTTTGAATAACTCATATTATTTCACCAAAGCACACCATAGACTTTTTATTATAAAAATAGACTACATTAGATGTTCTATTCCAATCCCAGCTAGAAATATTCACTTCCTCATTTTCATGATATTAGAAGCAAATCCAGAAATAACCTAATCCATGTTCAAATTTGAAATTACAAATAACTAGAATGTGAAAAAGTTAAGGAAAAGAAAAACTCCACAAGAGCTTGTTCTCCAGAACGTCTACGCAAAATGTGAAGCCCCAAAATTGATATGTCTCGCTATCCTCAATTGAAATGGAACCTTCCCAGCTTCCCTTTTGTTTTCTTCCAGAAGAAGGACCAAAAAGAATGTTGGAATCCCTAGGCAAATCAAATATTCCTGATATCAGCCTCCTCTCTCTATTTAATTTTGTGCTTGTTGGCTTGCTGGCTCCCCTTTGTGCAGAGAATAAATGTGCTATTTATACCATGGTCCTAGGTTTCATTGTGAGGTATAATTCATGTGCTAGTTTCCCAGTTTATCTTTCAGACAATGCATCCTTAAGCTGCCCCTTTTTGTCCTTTTGATGACCCACATTCAACTGTCATTTGTTTTAATTCTTTAATTCCACAATGTTGATTTTTTTTGGGCTTGTTTTGCTTCAGTAAAGCTATGACAAACTTGGTTAATGTTCATTTTTGCTCATTTTTTATCCCTGTGAAGGTAGCACATGAAATTTTTATGAGTGAACATCAAAATATAAATATTTTTAATGAATTATAAGATAAATTCATATTTATTCTCAAAGAGTTCACTTATTCCAACAATAAAATCCAAATGCACCCAATATGAAATTAATCTCAAAGCATCAAGCAAGTTTTAGAAATAAAAGCTTATAAAATTCTAATAAATTAGAATTATCAGCTCTTCACCCTTAAATAAATGAACTTTTGACGAAAAAAGAAAAGAAACCCAGGGTGCATCTTTTCAAAACATAGCGATCACACCTTTTAGAAAACAAAGGCACTTGTGCTACTCTTTTCAGTTTTCACACTGCCATAGATATCATACCACTTCCTAATTCTTCTCCACCAATTTCAGCCCATTTTCGTTTCCTTCACCTCCTTTGTCCTTCCATCTAGCTCTACTATTTTCTCTTAGATATTTTCCTTTTCAATTTAATTAAAACTCTTTAGAAAAACAAAGACCTTTATCTCTTAAATAGCTTGTCGAGGAAAATTCAACAAGATTATTGTACGACAATCTCTCATTCCGCTACCAAATCCACATGTAAGATACATCATCCAATTGGGTATTTATTAAAATAATTTTTTTCTTTTAAAAAAATTTGTTGTTTAAATTATGGACCTAAGTAAGCTATATAGCCCAGAGGTGAATAAGTTTTAAAGCAAATTATAACAAATTTTTTGTTGATGTTGCTAAACACTAATTTAAAATTTGAGAAATAGAACGAATATACAGCACCTAATCTATGATCTATCCACTATAAAAACAAACTTTCAAGTACAAAGCATGTCTTAGACAATCATTATAGTGGTATTGCCACAATGTAATTTACTACTTAATCGTTGCCCTTTCTTCACAATCTTCCAAAGTAGCATGTCCGATATCAAACAATGATTCGATCAACCCGAGACAACAAGCAACTGAACACGTTAATTTTAGCTCTTGAAATATTAAAATAAATAATACAAATACAAGGTGTCTTATAACATATTCAATAACAAATAATCCTAATATGGTAGATTCAAAATATAAACCAATTACAACAAATCAATTAGCAATCCTAGATCAAATTAAGCACAAGAAAACTTCTATAATTTTAAAATATAAATTACCTATCATGACCACACACATGAGAAATGAATCAAGCATATGACTAGAGAAGAACTAAAATCTATATATGATCATAAAATTATGGAAGAAACGCAGCGAAAAACATTTACAATAATGTATGCAATTTTTGTATACCAAGGTGAAGAGACAATGTGAATGTAAACAATTAGAAATCTAATTGGTGTGCGTGTATCTTTCAAAAATTGTTCAAAAATATCTTCAATTTCTTTAGAAAGAAAAGAAAGCAAATCTTTATGAAAATTAGAGTTTTGAAAACTAGATGACCATAATACTGGAGATAATATCCGGTTGTCGTACAAAAAATAGAAACTTGAAAGATCTTAAAGCATTTCGTGTAAATATATAATTGGTGCTCGAGGTAGGCTGCCAAGAGCACCATCTTAATTTTTATAATTTTAAAGCATTTTGTGTAATTCTCGCTCGATTGATTGAGCACTCTAAAAATCTCATTAAGTATAAAATATTTTAAGTATCAAATCAAGTTATTATTTAAACATGCACGTGCAAGGGATAATATTTACTTGAATATGATGTAATTTCTCCAACTTAATGCAACTCGAATGTGGAGTATTGAAAATCAAGAGGATTCGGCTAAAATAAAACATTATTTTAAAAAAATAACTAGTAATTGCACGAAAATCAAAATGGTCCAAAAGGTGAGTTTAAATATAATCTTAAACTCAATAATAATATTAGACTCAAATCATAATAAAGAGAGAGCGAAAAGAAATAAAAAAAACTCTCATAATAATCTCAAGGATCATATTAATATTGAAAAATGTTATATTAATATATGAAAAAGGAAAAAAAAACAAAAAGAATACAAAAGAAAATGAATGATAGATAAAACTAAATTTTTGTGACCGATCAACAAAAGGAAATAAATGACGGGAAAATTATATTTTTGTGATCGATGAAAGATGACAAGTTTAAAGTGATACATATGGTGAGGTTGAGATGGTGTCAAATAATTTTTTTCTACTATAAGAAATAAGTTTACATGTAGACAAATATTTTTGGAAAGTCAGGGCCATGATGGCATAGGCCATCACTTAAGTCTATCCCTGATTGAATGATACGCAATCATGAAAATCAAAGTCCATCAAGTCCTAAAAACGAATCCATTATATAATATGTATTTGTCCACAACTTATCAATTTCTCATGTACATTTCAAAATTGAATAGGAAGATTAAATTAAAAAAATCTTGAAAGTCAACAAGGAGTGAATGTACCTTACATTGATTATCGGTGACACAAATATGGACGATAAATTTTGACACGATCTTTTAAGTTCGATATTATTTATTTATAAAATAATTAAATTTAAATTGAATTTATATATATTAGGTTATAAACAGATCGATCAGTTTAATATATTTAAAAAAATCAGATTTTAATAGGTTAATTGGGTAATCCGTAACTCATATAAGTAACACAAGTAAATAACTAAAATTATTACGGTGTGTAGATAATTATTTCTTATTTAATTATTTTGTAAGTTTATACTTTTAAATATTATTGAGATGATGTTTAAATTCATTTCATATTTTATTTTCTTATTTTTATCAATTTATAATAATATGTTATTTAGTTTAATTTTATATATTTTTATTATTGATTATTTATTTTAAATTTAAAACAAGTTTTTACTTCAAAGAATTTATGATAAATATTTTTGTTAGACTTTTTTGTTATTGTTTGAGACTTTAACATATTAGATTTGATGTATCACAATATTTATAATTATTGATATTATTTTTATTTTATATTAGTTAATATTTTTACATTTTTTGTTAAAATAATACTTAAATTAATTTAATTTTTAGAGTCTAATTAAAATTTATTATGTTAATAAGTTACATAAATATATGTTGATAATATCTCTAATTTTTTTATATTATAAAATATAATATATATTACTTAATATATTACACGGGTTAAATGGGTCAATACAGGTTGGGTTAGGGTTGTACTTTTTGACCTGTTTAATAAATGAATTGAGTCAGGGTCAACCTTATATGAGTCGAGTCGTAAATGAATCGACCCAAATACGACCCACCCGTTTGACAGCTCTAGACACAAATTATGTGTTAGAATTATCTTAAAAAATAAATTTAATATGAAATTTATTATATACTTATTTTTTTAAATTTTTTTTATAATGTTAAGTCTAAAGTTAAATATTTAAAACTTTGTTTAGATTATTACATTTAAGAAGAATTTTTATATAATATATGGTTACAATTTTATTTATGTTGTTAATAGTTATCAAATAAATAAAAAAAGTATGTATTTAATCAATTTATTTACAATTTATATATTTTTTATCAACGTATTTGTTAAATATAGTTATTATATACCAAAATATGTATATAAAAATTATATGCAATATATTACTACAAATAAAATATTTATTTAATGTTAAAAATATACATGTAATTAATTTTTTGTAAAAAAATTGACCGGAATTACTGCCCAACACCTTCATAGATCTGTTACTGTTTATTACCTTTTATGAAAGTGTATTTTAGAATCATACTTATTTAGAAAGACAGCACATATTTACTATTTTTACGAAAAAAGTTAAAAAAATTTATTACATTTTATAAAGATAATAAATTTCTATTGTCTATACAAAAAGGGTAGCATAAGTTTATAAAATGAACTTTTTTTCAAAAACTATTTTATAGATTTATATGATTTTTTTTAAAAGTAATAACCTTTTAGATAAATATGAATTTAAAATATATTTTTGTGAAAGATAACTAACTTACGTGCCCCATCATCCGATTCACCAATAATGGTTGTCTTTTTTTTTCCTTCAGTAAACAAATTTATGGTGTTAAGACTGGCAACATTTTACAAGACGCGGTTATTGCGTTGAATTTGCATGTTAAGGTGTGATGAAACCAAATGAGCTGTCCGTAATATGATTTAGAAAATATATAAATAAAATAAAAACCAAGTTCAGCCTATGAAATAAAAAATTATAAAGAAAACAATAATATTAGTTATCTACCAGAAAAAAGTTTATACATGTCTCAAACAGAATCACATTTATACTTTCCTAATATAGAACTACATGACATGCAGGTACGTAACCAAAAATATTTTTTTAGGAGGGCTAATTTATATTAAAAAAATTAATTTTTTTTATTTATAATATTAAGATTTATAGCTAACATTGAAAAAATAATATAAATTTCAAAAATAAATAAAAAAAATTTATTTAAGTTATACCCGACGATACTTTTAGAGCATAAAATTCATCAATTATCAATTCGGATTCAATTTCTTCTACAAATTTCAACAAATAGTTATTGAAATAACTTACTTTTTTGGTTGGTAGCCTCAATAGAAATATTTTTGATTAATTGTTGGTCATCTATTTTCTTAAAGAATAAATGAAGAGTTTTAAATGATTTAGAATTTTTGTGAGGTTTATCCATTATAACCTACAATAAAAATATTTAATGTAAATTAAAGTATACAAATTTAAATAGACCTAACAACAAATAAACAAAAAATAAAATAACTAAAGAATTAAAGAATCAATAAATAAGTTATATGCCTAATCATTTTTTCACCTATTAATATGGTAATTAATAAATATAAAAATTTAAAATAAATTTCATGTTCTAATATAACAATGGATAATATATATTTTGAAATAAAGAACTCTAATTAATAATTTAAAGAAGAAAAAAAAACATATTTAATGGAATAATAGTGAATTGTTATAAAAAAAAGAGTGCTAAATACATATAAATTTATACTTAAATACATACTTAAATTAATAATTAAACAATATTTATCGATTAAAAGTTTAAAAGTTATAATTTTTAAGAATATATAATACATAATTATTAATATGAGTGTAAATTAAAACATAAATATTTTAAATATTTAATATTTTTATTTTTAAAAAAATATATAATTATAATATAATATATTAAATTATATTTATATTATTAATATTAATTAAAAAAAAATTTGAAAAGGTTGCCCGGCTTAAGCCCGATACAGTCCATAACACAGTTACGTCTCTGATGACATGGTTAGCAGTAGTGTTTGGAATAGTCAATACTCAATATTACTAATGCCAAAAAATTTTAATACAAAAAATAACACGTATTAAGCATTTTAAAATAAAATCCTTAAATATATTTATTTTAAATAACCATATCATGAATATTCTTATATCCTTTCCTTAATTTTCTCCCAAAGAATCTCATATCTATTTTTGGTACGGTAGAGGGGATGTTTCAAGAGAGATTATTAATTGTTTTTGCAATAAATAATGATGACAGCATTAGTATAATTGTTTTTTTGAAAAATATAAGCACTTGTTGTTTATTAAAGAGAATAAAGATATAATTGAAGAAAAATATATTTTAAAAATAATAAATAATACATTTATTTTTTTATTTTTTACTCATTAGTATTTGTTTTTATATAGTGAATTTAAAATTATTAACATAAATAATATTTAATATTTAATTTAAATTTGCTATTTACTTTTTGAATAAATAAACGACACATGTCGACAAGTGATTCTTTGTTTCTTCTCCAAAGCAATTAAAATGTTCTTTATTTCTTTTTGACTACATGCTTTTTCTTGTTTCTAATTTCGGACCCTTCTTCCACGTGTCAAGTTTTTATTTTATTTTTTTCTTTATATAAAAAAATTGGTATTCTAGATTCCCCAGTATTTGGACCGTTGATGTCTTGATGATATCATCCGCCTAATTTGAATGGTTGAAACGTGTAACCTACTGAGAAGCTGCGTTTTTTTTACACTTACTATTTATTTTTAGTAATTGGCGGTTTTTCTTTTTTTTTAAACATACGTTTCAAAGTCAAATAACGCCACTGTCGTTTCAAATTTTCTTGTATAACATTAAGACAGAAAATTACTGGTTGGTTAGTTCATAAAAACTAATTACTAACATTGTTAATATTTATTTACAATAAAAAATAAGCACTAAACTATACTTAATATTGAATCTTAAGTTTAAAGAGCTATAAAGTTTAACGTAAAAAAAATAATGAATTAAATTTTTTAATAATAAAAATACATACTAAATATTAAAAAAAAATTATTTTTATAATTACAAATTTTTAAATGCAATTTTTACTGTTTTCCTATTAAAGTTATTTACTTTTTTTTTTTTAACTAGATTTAAAAAATATAAAGAGTCGATTTTCTTGCCTGTTTTTGCCAACGAAAAGTCGTTTTTTTTTTTTTTAATTACTGATAAAAACTTGAGTAAAGTTCTTATTAGTGCTGATAAATTCCAGACTGTTACTTCTTAAGCTTTTATGGTAAAAAACAACAAATTTTCCCATAAAATTAAACAAACCCCCGTATGGGAAAACATGTTATTGTAGATTCGAAGAAAGTTGGGAATATTGGTAGTCTAGTCAATATTCCTCTCTTCCTAAATCACAAAGCCATCTGCGCAGTCTCTACCCCCAAAAACAGAAGCCTTAAGCGAGTATATCAATCTCTTCACAGGCATATAAAGTCTTAATCTTGTATAATCAAACCCATCTCTTTCTCTTTATTTTATAAATTTTGTTTTTCTCTCTCGATCATCATATATTCTCTCTGGGTTATTCACCAAATTTTGAGTTTACTTTGTTTGTATCAAATAATTCTTTTATTTTATTTGTTTTCATTTCATTGCATTTCATTAATCTTTCATATTTCTTATTTTGTAATTGGGCTTTTGTCTATTAATCCAGAGATTTACTCTGTTCTTATCAGCAGAAAAATTGAACCTTTAATTTCTTCATAGAAGAAAAAAAATAAATAGTTGAGGCTTTGGGCTTTATGATCGCTTTGATAAAAGAGTAAAAGAAATGAAGGGTATTCAGAATAATAATCTATACCCTGTAAATTTACTCACAAAATTCACAAATTTCCAAAAGCACATTCAAAATCTCCTCCTGTATTTTTTCCTATTTGCTTGTGGTATAACTGTTGGACTCATACTTAGCTCCTATCTTCAATACTTTTCTTCCAATTTACAATTTACCCAAATTTCCTTACCCTCTTTATCATCTTCTTCCTCATCAATTTCTTTACAAAGAACTTCACATGCCCAAATAAAAAATGTGAAATCTGGAAAACTCAATAACAGTCAAATAGGATTGAGTGAATTTCTGAATCCACCAGATGGGAAACATGATATGAATGATGTAGAGTTACTTTGGAGAGCTTCAATGGTGCCTCGGGTAACAGAATATCCATTCCATCGAGTTCCTAAGATTGCTTTTATGTTCTTGACTAGAGGTCCTGTTTTTATGGCTCCTCTTTGGGAAAAATTCTTCAAAGGTTATGAAGGTTTGTACTCAATCTATGTGCATTCAAATCCTTCTTACAACGGATCGTACTCAGAAAGTCCTGTCTTTTATGGCCGACGAATTCCTAGTCAGGTTAGTTTTATTGTTCAACTTCTTGTATTTATTACTATAAATATTCTCGTTTCATTAGAATAAACTATTGTAGAAAAAAAAAGAAAAAAAGTGTTTTTAATATTTTAATGACTTGCATAAGTGAGGACAAGGAATAACTTTGAAGAGAATGTGGATGCCTAATTTAAAATATTTTTATTTTTTATAGATGCTTTTTAATCATTAGTTTTACAAGAGGGTAATAATCAATTATGGAGTAGATTGATTACAGAGTTAAGCTAAATGGTTGCCGTGTGATAATTAAAAAGTTTTAAGATGATTCACCACTCTGTTTGGAAAAAGTAAAAACTACACTACCTGCTTAGAGTACAAGTTAAGCTCTATAAGTTGTTAACACTCAAAGTTTCTCATATGTTCCTTAAATCATAGTTTCTCATATCATTACATTGTGTCACTTTTAACCTACGTGTTTTGGGTACACCCATTACCACACACGTGAGATGATTGGATATGAAATTATGACATATTATGTTCACTTCCTAGAAGAGTACTTGACAACTACATATCTGTAACTCCTCATATCATTTTCCTCCCCAATCTTTAACTCTTTGCCTTACCTATCAGAACAAATTCTTCAAACTCTGGCATTTGCAGACTGACTATACTTAAAAGACTACATTGATGTGCTGTTTAAACTATCTTAATAAACTCATCCAAATGGTGAATTTCTATGTTTCATATGAATCCCATTTATTGATAGGAGATAATAGGATTGATACATGGCTTGCTACCACTTGCCTATGTGGGCCTAGCAGTAGTACTTGTTCCCTTAGCTCATCTACGTGGCACATGCATCTCTTTAATATTAAATGAATTGGATACTTGATACTCCTTTGTAATTTTATTAGTTGGTCTTTTAACAAGGTAGTGAGTAGTTGTGTTTCTCAAAAGAATTTGATTGCATTTATTTTGTATCTCATTAGTTTGGAGTGCTACATCAACAGTACCTTAAAAGCAATGAATAATTTCACATTTTTCCTGTACTTTTTATATATCAAGCAGATTATCTTGATGATTATCACATAATATGGTTGTGTCAAACTACTCAAAGGTAGAGCCGACAATTTTTGAGGTCGACACTTCTTGAATTGTTTATTATATGGTTTGGTTAGGGTTGAGTTTAAATAGGTTATATTGTAAACATGTTGATCCGTATACGATCCATTAACAAAATTATACTATAACCTTTGAACTCAACATGAATCCAAAGCTTAATATATTGGGTCGTGTATGGGTCAACCCGACCTCGACCCAACTCACAGGTTTGGAAGCTCCACTCAAATGTCTTATATGGGATATATTTCCCAATTTTTTTGCAAATTATGTTACTTGTCACTCTCCTTGTCCTTGCTTCTGATTTGAGGCCCTTTATATTATATTTTTGGATTTCAAGTGAATTTGGCTTCACAATAGATGATTTGATAATACGGATCTCGTACATTAGAGTTACTTAAGAATGTATATAAACAATTTTTGGACCAATTTCACTAAATTTTCTAAAATTCATCTATTTAGGTCTAAATTGCTTGCTTATTTGCTATGTGTTTAGTTTATTTATCTCTTATCTTTTGTTCTCATACAGTAATATTGTAGCTATATAATTATCTCTTTTTATATTTTACAGGAAGTAGAATGGGGAAATGTGAATATGATTGAGGCAGAGAGGAGATTACTAGCCAATGCACTTCTTGATATATCAAACGAACGTTTTGTTTTACTCTCAGAATCATGCATACCACTATTCAACTTCTCCACAGTCTACAATTACCTCATCAACTCAACTGAGAACTATGTTATGGCCTATGATGAGCCAAGCTCGGTCGGACGAGGCAGATATAACCACCACATGTACCCAACCATCACATTAAGACAATGGCGAAAAGGGTCTCAATGGTTTGAAATGAATAGAGAACTTGCTCTTGAAGTTGTTTCTGATGCAAAGTACTTCCCAGTTTTTCAAAAGCATTGTAAAGGTTCATGTTATGCAGATGAGCATTACTTGCCAACATTTGTGAGCATCAAGTTTTGGGAAAAGAATTCAAATAGGACTTTGACTTGGGTTGACTGGTCAAAGGGTGGACCACACCCAGCTAAGTTTTTTAGAACTGATGTTACCGTAGAGTTATTGAAGAGGTTGAGACATGGTTCAAAGTGTGTTTATAATGGGAATGTTACTAATCTTTGTTTCATGTTTGCTAGAAAGTTCCCTCCTGGGACTTTAGATAGGTTGCTGAGGTTTGCACCTAAGGTCATGTATTTTAATCAATGAAGATTTTGGGGAGTTTTCAAATGCTATTTATAAGAAGCATGGATAAAAATATTTCGATATTTTTCCTTATTTCTATCGAAATTTTTGTAAAATGAAAGTAATAATATTGATATCCTATTTAAAAAATAGCTTTTTATAATATTTAGATATTTCTTGATATTTTCGTGAAAATGTTAGATAATGTTGAAGTATTTCGATATTTTTGTTAGTTATATTATAATTTTTTAAAATGTTAATGAAAATTTTAGTAATATTGAAAACATCGTTATAAAAATATCGTGAAATATCAATTTAAAATTTTTAATGTTATTAAATTAAAAATACATAAATATTATGTATAATTTAATAGTTATGTGAAAGTAATTAATTTTAATTTTATTCAAATTTTTAATATTTATTTTAATAATTTTTATTGAATTATAAATTATTAAATTATTATCTATCTGTACATATTTAATTGCATAAATTTTTACTACTAAGTTAATTTAATTATGTGTAATTTAAGTTGCGAAATAGGCTCCTACCAAAAGGTAGTATGCCTTTAACATTTCTAAAGTGAAAAAAAAAAAAAACGGTACTTGAATTTTTTCACAATTATCTTTTATATTCTCATGTTATTTTGTATTTTGATATATATAATTTTTATTTTTAAAATAATTTTATATTATTATTATTTATCTTTTTATTTAATTTCATATAATTTATATAAATATTCTAAATTAAAAAAAATATTTTAAATTTTAAAAAATAATTTTAAATATAATACGCTAGCAAAAAAAAAAAAAAAAAAAAAAAAAAAAAAAAAAAAAAAATATATATATATATATATATATATATATATATATATATATATATATATATATATATTTGAGTTAAAAATATGATATTTAAATAAAAAATAAATTTAATTAATTTTTATTTATTTCAACAGTTTTAAAAATTATACAAATGATTAAAAATAAATATAATTTTTGTAATTTTTATAAAAAAAAATTAAATATCAATATCTTTAATATATTTATAAAATTAAAATATGGTTTAATTATATAGCGTAATTTTTTTTTATATATGAAATTTTAATTTTAATTCTTTTTTAATAAAAAAATACATATTTATTTTTTTATAACGTAAATAAATATTTTTTAATATTTAAAAAAATAAATATATAATTTTTTTTACCGAAAAAAATTAAAAATTTTAACCTTTCAACTGCATTTAGAATAATATAATATATTATTCTTTCATCATTGCATTAGACAGATTTGGACAATGAAATCCTTTACAGTCACAACACAACCCAAGCATTTTTTGCACCGTGCCCAAAGTCAAAGCTACAAATTTGCTTTTTTATAGTTGCCAATAAACGTTTTAAAAAACAATTAAGTGAAAGTTTTGCTTTTTTATTATTTATTCGGCTCCCCTAAATTTTCATTTATGGTTCCGTACTTGATCCTCATTATTTCTTTTCACTTTCTTTCTCATACTTATCTCTCTCTCTCCTTTTTTATTTTTTGTTAATACAAAGGCAGTTATCTACCAAAACAGATGTGCAATTAGTACTAATCTGCTATAACTGAGAGAGGGATAAAATGCACTTGTAGAAAACCCTCTAAATCATGAATCAAAGTCTTTTGAGTTATGGTATGAGCATCTGTATTGATTTTTCTAGGAATCCATTTGATAGAAATCATGTTGAATTGAACTAATTGGGTGTTTACCCAATTGACTTCATGAAATTTGGACTCCATTAAAATTTCAATGATTTTTTTTTTTTGCATCTCCTTCCATTTACAATTGTGGCAATTAAAGTGAACCGTGACATAGCTAGAGTTGCATTGAGAAGACTGGCTGGAGGATCGACTAACAATTTAATAAAAGTACAGATATCCAACTTTTCTGCAAAATAGAGTGAAATCCCCCAATTCCAAGTTTGCATAAAGATGTTGCTCACAATCCTCCAAATCCTCATAACAAAGCGAACATTTGATATCTTCAGTGTTCATAAATCTCCCAATGTTAGCTTTAGTGGGCAAGACACTATGATAAATTTTCCATAATAAAAGTTTGTCTCTCATGGATATATAGCTAGTTTCCAAAATTTATTCCAAAAATTCACATCTCCAATCAAGCAAGGATGTTCAACGATGTCAGTGTTATGTTGGATAGGTGGTTAGAGTATCAATGATTACAGATCTCAGCCATCCTTGTGAATTAGCAAGTTCAGAAACTCTCATGTCAGCATTAGTAGTAGAATTGCACATGATAGCCCAATTTTTTTGTTCAATCAAACCAGGAACTCAAGGATCTTTAAAAACTAACTCTAAAAAATATCCCAAGCTGCTTTGGAAAGCATTGCTTGATTGAATTCAGTCATTTTTCACCAAAAACCTTAGGACATCAGATAGAATCCCAGCTGGCAAGAGCCAAATAATGCTTTGAATTAGCATCACCTGTCCACTAAAATCTTCGTAAAATTCCATCTCTAAGTCATATATTGTTTTGGGAATTCTGAAAGTGCACATAGAATAGATTGGCATTGATTGTAGAACAGACTTGACCAGAGTAGATTTTCCTGCTTGTGATAGAAGCTTAGCTCTCCAACCCTCAACATTTGATAATTAAGAAGTGTTTTTAAGTCATATTGTAAAGTTTGAGAGGCATTCTTGGAAAAGAAAATATTTGATTTCTCAAAATTTATTTTCTGACTAGACCAGGTGCAATATTTTTCGAGACTTGATCTCAGATTTCGAAAATTGTCCTCATTAGCTCTTAAAAAGAATATAGAATCATCAACATAAAGTAAAATCTGAAATGGGTGGAGCTTGCCTTACATGTTTAACACCATTGTGCATTTGTGCAGGTTAGCATCTTCAAACCTTCTACTATAATAATGAAAAGATAAGGTTATAGTAACAACTTTGGACAGCAAGTTCTAAGCCTCTCTTTGGTATTATTGTACCATTCAAAAGACTTGAACAAAACTCTTTCAGAAAATCCTATGCAACGTAAGATGTGAAGTAAAAACTACATTCAATTCTAGCATATGCTTCTTCTTCTTCTTTTTTTTTTTAATTTTTAAAAAAGGCTCTAAATCCATTCTTTTTATTAATAAGAGAAAACACACTCACATAAATTTGGGTGAGATTCGAACTTGAATTCTTGGTAGGAAAATTGTGAGTCTTAACACTTAAATCACAAGTGACTCCCATAGCATATGCTTTTTGCATGTCTAAGTTAATTTCCGATGTTTATGTTATTTCATCTATGCATGTATATTTGTTTGACTTATAAATTTTAAAAATATCAATAGAAAAAAAGAGTTTTGTAGTTTCATAATATAATTATTACCTAATTACAGTAGGGCATGAATTTTTTTCCACTGGCGGTGGAATCATTTAAGAAAGAACCATGCTATACAGCCCAGCTTTAAAGCGGTAAAATGGAATTGATTTACTTTCATAATATATTCCGTCTCTTGTTTGAATGATTATTTTGTGACAAAGAACCCTCTAACCCTAAATATATTGAGAATTAAAAATTGTAAATCCATTATTGGAACACATTTTCCGAGTGACAATGATATGTATACCGCATCCAGTTATTATATGTATCAAATAATATGTTAATTATGGATTAAATATAAAATTAAGAAAGTGAGATTGTGAAATAATTATGAGACCACGTACCAATAAAAAGTTAATTAAATTGTATTATATAAATTGATATATGCATAAAATTGTGATAAAGTAGTTTTTGTAGATAATATATATAAACTAATATAACATAGCGATGTCATTATAAGAGAATTAATACTATATGCATCAAATTGTAATATGCATCGAGTAATGTGTCAGTTAATAATTCAACGTAAAGTTAAAAAACATAAGACAGAGAAATAATTTTGAAACCCTTCCTAACGGGAGCAAGTTAGACCATGAGATATATATCATTGTATGCATCACATTATAACAAAAAATATTTTTGTTATAAGAAAAGGTCCACATAGGACCATAAAAGAAAAAATGTAAAATGGGGTCTTGTTAGGCAACATTAAACTCAAGCAAACAGTGACGAAATCAAACAATTATTTTTACCTGGGCTAAAATTAAATTGCAAATATTTGAATAAATATAATACTAATAAAATTCACGTACTTAACATTTATTATTTTTTTTATATTCAATTTTTTGTTATTTCAAAATGAAAATTTAATAATTTTTTAATAAATAAAGTACTATAAATTTAACTACTTAGTTATGACCCGCCAATAGGTAGTCCAATGATTAGATTCCTGTAGCTAAGTATCGGACCTCTATCTTCATAAGACAGGGAGTGGGTTCGAAGCTTGTGAGGTGTGCTATTTGTCCTTCGAGAATGGGCGTGATTTCCTCGCTTCTTGAACACGACGCTCTGCTAAGTCGCACACCAGTCTCCCCGATGCCTCTAGCTAGCTTGTAATTGGTAAAAACAACAAATAATCGATAACCCTGATGTGTGATGGTGTGTGACATTAATCATATTCTCCCTACCTAAGTGAAGTTTTTTACTATATATATATAAAAAAAAAAACTACTTAGTTATGAAAAAAATCCTTTTTGATGCACAATAGCATCAAGCCTCATTATAAGAAGTTTAAATTAAAAAAAAAAAAAAAAACTAACCATCAAAACGTAAAATTTTATAGAGGATAAAAAATTTGCATTATAAACATAAAAATGTAAATTACAATTATAAATTAATTATTAGTTACCTTCTAATATAGTCGGTAAAGACTTGACATTTTACAAGAAAATTTCTTAGTTCAACTCCCCCATCATCAAATACTATTTGATAAAACAAATTTAAAGATAAATTACATTTTTCGACTACTAACTTAATCACTTTTGACACTTTGGTGCTTTAACAATATTTTCGCAACTTTTTATCTACTAAATATTTATATTTAATCATTTATATATTAACAAGTAAAAAAAAAAAAATTAAAGAACATTAACAAGTAAAAAAAATTCAAGCTCTCTAAGTCGCAGCTTTGGAGCAACTTTTTCTTTGTCTCACTCTTGCCTACAAACAAAAATGAAATATTTAGATAAAAAAAAAAGAAGTACGCGGCAAACTGATAATGACAATTGAAATTAATTAAGAGAATATTTGAAATAAAATCACATAAGAACTTGAAGTTTGGTTACCTTATCATGAGTTAAAGCATAATATAACTAACTGGGTCGAAAAACATATTAATCAATGATCATGCTAACAAATTTCATTGCTAGAAATTATATAACTACATAATAAATCATAAAAATACGAAGCAAAAAGTTGCTGCCACATGAGTACAAGTCTTAAGATCATAAATCTAAGGCCTTAATCTTAAATAATATTCCTACAACAATTCTTATAATCCCAACTTATTACATTATATAATTTTAACGATAATACTTAATGTAATAATGATAATAATCACTAACACTTAACAATCAAACTCTAATAATAATTGGCACTGCTGCCACATGCTTTTAAGTGCTAAAAAAATATTTCTTTTAAAACAATTTTGTTAAATGGTTGTGTTATTGCAATTTTCTTGTTGATTTATTCTCCAGTCATTTTTAATGTTTTAATTTTCGTTGTTAATGTATTTCCTAGTTGTTTACGTTGTGATTGTACGTTGTAGTTGTCTTTGTTGTGATTGTAATTTTTGTCGTTGTTCATGTTATTGTTTTGGTGTTAGTGTAGGTAGTTAATATTTTTTTATTCTTTTTCTATAATTGTTTTCCCAAAAAAGAAATACTAACAATAAAAAAAATTTAAATTCTCAAGTCACAACATTAGAGCAAACAAAGAACAATTCCTACACAAAATCACAACTCCATACAATTAAAACTTTGACGATAATATTTAATGTAAAAGTGATAATAATCACTAACACGAACAATCAAACGCTAATAATAATTGATATTGTTCTCACCTGCTTCTAAGAGCAAACAAAGACAATTTTTTAAATATTTTTCTTGTTTATTTTTTCTCAAGTCATTGTTAATGTTTAAATTTTTATCGTTAATATTGTGAATTTGGTTAAATAATATATTTACTGTATTCTTGTTTTTGTTATAATTGTTGTGATTACGATTTTTCTTGTCATTGTTCTCTTTATTATTGTTATGGTTAATGGAGATGGTTGCTTAAATATTGTTTTAATAATTTTTGTTTTATCTTTTCTATAATTCTTTTAAATAAATTAAAGGATATTAAAAAGAAAAGAAAAAAAAAAATTCACAACCCTCCAAGTCACGACCCTGGAGCAACTTTTTCTTCATCTTACCCTACAAACAAAAATGAGTTAATTAGATCGAAAATGCACACGCGGAAAAATATAACATAGAACACTAAATTAATCTTGACAATTGAAAGTAATTAAGAGATTTTATGAGAATACATTGAAATTATGATTACATTTTCATGAGTTAAAATGTAATCTAACTAACCGTGAAGAAAGTCATATCAACCAATGAGCATCCTACAAAATTTTATTGATGAAAAATTTACACATGTTTAAATAACACCAAGCTGCAAATTATAACCCAAATTAATATGGCCTTAATCTTAGATGAGAACAATTCCTACAAAAAATCAAAACTCCTTACATTATATAATTTTGACGAAAATATTTAGTAAAAAAAAGTGATAATAATCACTAACACGAACGATCAAACTCTAATAATAATTAATATTGTTGCCCCTTGTTCTAAGCACCTAAAAAGATAATTTTTTTAAATGCTTTTCTTGTCATTGTTGTCTCTATTCTTGTTAGAATTAATGGAGATAGTTGCTTAAATATAGTTTTAATATTTATTTTGTTTAATCTTTTCTATAATTATTTCAAAAAATTAAAGGATATTAACAAGAAAAAAAAAATTCAAACCCCCCAAAGTCACGACATTAGAGTTAGATAAAAAAGGCAATATATAACAAGGAAAATTAAACTAATTAATCATGACATGAAATTATGATGAGTTAAAATGTAATATTACTCATCGTGTCGAAAACAATATCAATCAATGAGCATATTACAAAAAAAAAATTTAATGGAAATATAGCCCAAATCAATAAAACCATGATCTTAGAAAAGAACAATTCCAACATAAAATCAAGTTTTACAATACATAATTTTTACGATAGTATTTAGGGTAATAGTTCAAACCCTCCACATCACACGACCTTGGAGCAACTTTTTCTTTGTCTCACTTTTCAAATGCCTACAATAAAAAAAGAGTGAATTAGATCAAAAAAGTAGTACATGCAGCAAAATATAACATGGAACGTCAAACTAATCATGATAAATGAAATTAGGTGAATATTATGGTTACCTTGTAATGAGTAAAGCATACTATAAAATTTATAATTATATAATAAAGCACAAGAATAACACAAAACTGCAAACTATAGTCAAAATCAATATAGCCTTTATCTTAGATCAGAACAACCCCTACTTAAAATCACAACTCCTACATTATACAATTTTGACAATTGTATTGTGATACATCAATCAAACTCTAATGATAATTGATGTTATTGACAACTGCTTCTAAGTGCTAAAAATTATACTTTTTCAAATAATTTTGTTAAAAGTCTTCTTGTTTATTTTTTTATTAAGTCATTGATGTTTTAATTTTTGTTGTTCCTATTGTAAATGTGGTAAAAATAATATACTTATTGTTGACGTTATTGTTGTGATTGTGATTTTTGTTTTCTTTGATATCTCCATCATTGTTGTGGTTAATGAAAATTATTGCTTAAATATTGTTTTATTATTTTTTGTTTTATCCTATATATAATTCTTTTAAAATTTTTAACTAGGACAAAAAATCCAAACTCTTCAAGTTACAACTTTAGAGCAACTTTCCTTTGTCTCACTCTATAAATGCCTACAAACAAAAATGAACTAATTAGATCAAAACGCGGCAAAATGAATCATTGAACACTAAACTAATCAAGATAATTGAAATTGAATAAAAAAATATATGAAATAAAAACATATAAGAACAACATGAACTATATATGGTCATCTTATCAGGAGTTAAAACGTAAATTAACTAACCGTGTCAAAAGCCACATTGATCCAAGAGCATACTTCAAAATTTTATTATTGAAATTTTCACCTATATAATAAAGCACAAATTATAGCCAAAATCAATATGGCCTTGATCTTGGATAAGAATAATTCTTACATAAAATCACAACACCTTAAATTATATAAATTTAACGACAATGTTTAATGTAAAAGAGATAATAATTAATGATACTGTTACCACCTACTTCTAAGTGCTAAAAAATATAATTTTTTAAATAACTTTCTTTAATGTTTTTGTCCATTTTTTCTTAAGTCGTTAATGTTTAAGACATTGTTGTTAATATTGTAAAGATAGTTGTTAATGTTTAAGCAATATAACCATATTGATCAATGAGCATACTAATAAATTTTATTAATGTAAAATTTTACACCTGAATAATAAAGCACAAAAAAACTCAAAGATGCAACTTATAGCCCAAATTAATCAATATGGCCTTAATCTTGGATAAGAATATTTCCTTCATAAAATCATAACTCCTTATATTATATAAATTTGATGATAATATATAATGCAAAAGTCAATTCACATGAACAATCAAACTCTAATAATATTTGATGCAAAAGTCAATTCACATGACACATGCTTCCTTGTGCTAAGAAAATATTTTTTTGAAAAATTTGGTTAAATGCTTTTTTGTTGATTATTTATTAAGTCGTCGATGTTTACGTTATTTTTGTTAATATTGTGAAAATGGTTAAATATATATTAGTTGTTTTGTTTTTGTTTTGATTGTTGTGATTGTAATTTTTGTTGCTGTCTCTGTCTGTAATATTGTTCTGGTTAATGTTAATAGTTGCTTAAATATTGTCTTAATATTTTTGTAGTATATTTTTATTGTTGACGTTGATATTTTTGTAGTAATTTTAATTATTTGTTATTGTTGTTTCTATTATGGTTGTGGTTAAGGAAAATAGTTGCTTAAATACTGTTTTAATATTTTTAGTTTATCACTTCTACAATTCTTTTAAAAGATTAAATAATATTAATAAGTAAAAAAATCCAAACCCTCAAAACACAAAGACAATTTTATAGAAACTTTTTCTACGTCTCATTCTACAGATTTCTGCGAACAAAAATCGATTATAAGATCGAAAAAGCAATAAACGAAGCAAAATATAACATTAAATACTAAACTAATCATGACAATTGAAATTAATTAAAAGAATATGGAAAATAAATTAATAATAAAATAGTATAAAGTTTTAGCCACCTTATCATGAGCTAAAGCGTAATATAACCATATTGAACAATGAGCATACTACAAAATTTTATTAATGTAAAATTTTACGCCTGAATAATAAAGCACAAAAAATCTCAAAGATACAACTTATAGCCCAAATCAATATGGCTTTAATCTTGGATAAGAATATTTCCTTCATAAAATCATAATATATAATGCAAAAGTCAACTCCCACGAACAATCAAAGTCTAATAATATTTGATACTGTTGCCACATGCTTCTTAGTGCTAAAAAAATAAATTTTCGAATAATTTGGTTAAATGCTTTTTTTGTTGATTATTTATTAAGTCGACGATGTTTATGTTTTTGTTGTTAATATTGGGAAAATGGTTAAATATATATTTGTTGTTTTGTTTTGAATGTTGTGACTGTGATTTTTGTTAGTGTCTCTGTCAGTAATATTGTTGTGGTTAATGTTGATAGTTGCTTAAATATTATCATAATATTTTTGTCTTATATTTTCTGTATTTCTTTTAAAAAATGAAAGGATATTAACAAGTGAAAGATTTCAAACCCTTCAAGTCACGACTTTATACAAATGCCTACAAACAAAAACGAGTTATTATATCAAAAAAGCAAAATATAACATTGAATACTAAACTAATCATGACAATTGAAATTAATTAAGAGAACATATGAAATTAATTAACATGAAGTTTGAAAGTTTTTAATCACGGATCAAATAAGTTCAGAGGGGGGTGAATAGGTTATTTTTAATTTTGAACAAATATTAAAAGTGTAATCTAATCCCAACGGTCAGACATTCGTATGTAAAGATAATTGCGGAATAAAAAACGCACGATATTTTTAGGTGGAAACAACCTAGGCCACAACAATGATCTAAGAGGAAAACCACCGGACCACCTAATTATCCACTATGAAAATCAATGTTCAATTACAACCATAGAGTCCAGAATTATCCGTTGCAGATAGATCCCCCTTTCTGTAATTTACTTACGAGCCGTCGCTCCTTTCACAGCCTCCAATAGCTAGATGTCTGGATCCAGACCAACGTTCCGATCTACTTGAGTCACACAAGATCAATCGAACCCCTCACCTTCGGTAATTTCGAGTCACACGACATATCGAACACCTCACCTGAAACGTTAGCACAATAACACAAGTGCAAAGTGTGTCCTAGAGCGGATTTAAACAATGAACAACCCTAACTAGCAGATTCAACAGCATACGATGTAAAATCTAAATCAGTTAGTAAAATCTAGAACATGCAAAACAAATATCACGAAGAAGCAATTAAGAGCATGAATTATTCAAACATAACCACACTATATGTTTGAACAATTAAAAAGATCAAAGCGCTTAAAATTGAAAGATGAAGGGAAGAAGTTTTAAAGCGCAATCAGAGTTATAAAAACTTATTTCTGTGTGGTGAAAAATTAAGCACAAGCACCTCTCATATATATAGAGTCCAGTTCAAGCTCAAACAGGATTTGTAACAAGTCATAACTCTACACTAATCAGGATTTACAATTACCACAATTAACCTCAACCAAGGATTCAGTTATTGACAATAAATAGGGTCTATTAGGTAAAAGTAGCATATGGATCGAACATACAAAAAGAGTTTGAGTAGGATTATAATACCGGCTCGATCGATCGATCGATGCACAGATCTCGATCGATCTAACTCAAACAGAGAGAACCTGGATCGAAGTTGTTCTATACTCGATCGATCAATCCAATTGCTCGATTGATCCAGTCCAAACAAAGAGGACTTAGATCGAAGTTGATCCAGTTTCGATCGATCGAACATGGTTCGATCGATCGATCTAATCCAAACAGAGAGAACCTAGATCGAAGTTGATTCAGTTTCGATCGATCGAACATGTCTCGATCGATCGAACATACCCTCGATCGATCGAACATGATGTGCACAATATATTCTTTCGATACAAACCAAACTAAGTGTAGTGTTCAATTTTGTGAGTGTGTATGCATGATGAAATGTTTTACCTGATGAATATTGCACGTTCGAGGACTTCATTAGTTGTGTATGAATTGATCGAACGGTGACCCCTATGCTAGATTACATTTGATATTTTCTTCACGAAAATTGCCAATAAATATAAACCTTACAATCTCCCCCTTTGGCATTTTCGTGTGACAAAATTCGTCGCTCACTACATAACTCTCAAAACGCTCATAAATTACATATTTTAAAAACGCAATAGTGGAGCTATCTATGATCCGGTGGAGCCATCTTGTATGATTAATACACTGAAAAAGAAGCAGACATAATCAAGCAGCTTGGGCTCAAGAGCCATTGTTAGTATGTTAGATCAGTGTACGTAATGAAAAATTAAGAAAACAGTGCTCCCCCTTAATATGCTCCCCCTAAATATGGCATTACCATTTGTGTCACACTCATGTCTCATGTCTCTCTTTCTCCCCCTTTTTGACATACGAAAAGGACAAACATCAAAGGGTTACGACAAATGTGTTAGTAAAAATATGCGAGTAGAACAAAAACACTTAAATATTATAAAACATCCAGATAACATAACCAAAACAAAAAACAAAAAAAATAGAAACGAAAAGTACAAATAAAGGGAGTAAAGAACAAAGAAATGTCGGGTTGGACTACTGGTCGTCCTCATTGGGAGGAGGCTGTCGTTGATTGTGTAGATCCCGAACCATAGAAAAGATGGCAGTGACGTCGGTGCGTATACCATATTGCCTTTCATCCATCTCATTGACCCGACGGTTCAAACCTTCGTAGAGGGTATGCATGGCACCCGTTTGGTTGGAAAGAGCTTCCATTCTTGTGACCATGTCATTTTCAAACACTTCCTGACGGGAAAGAGATGGTCCAGTGGGGGGTTCAATGTCGTCATCCCCCAATAATTCTGCCACAGTAGCCCCACTTGTTCCAGCCTCTGATCTCTTGTGTTTCTTCGCAGTGTGAGCCGAAGACCGAGAGACTGTACCTCTACTTATATCACCCATATGCTTAACCGTGTCACTATCCGGTGTCGGTGTAACCCCAAGAGATATAATCATATTCGTCAACAGACAACCATATGGTAACCCGATCCTAGGATTAGTGTCCGCAGCTTGGGCCAAAATCTCATCCAAAATAATGATGCCAACATCAAAAGCAATCCCTTTGCCAATACAGTAGAGAATTTTGGCGTGCTCATAACCAATCTCAGCAGGGTGGTTGGAGGAGAGTAAGTTGGCACAGACCATTCGGTTCAGGATGCGATAGAACAGTGTAAATTCAGCCGATAAATACAGACCCTTGAGGTTTATTCCGGAATCAAGTGATCCCGCCAATTTAGTTAATAACTCTTCATTAGATACATCAAATCTCCCAAAATCAAAATTAGGTGCACCCACATTTGTTATACTTAGAAATTCATTGATGGATGCAGAGGTGATATCCAAAATCTTATTATGTAAAAATACTTTATAGCACATTGGTCCATCATTCCTAACTCCCAAATCCACATTGGCATATAATGCTCTAACTAAAGCAGGACAACACATTTTCTTCGAAGTAAATAAAGACTCCCATCCGAGACCTCGTATCACCCTAGTAACCCCTACTTCATGTACATCATTCCAATTGACACCACGTTCCAGTAAAATAGGGCGTTTAGAGAATGTATTGCGATACTTGACTTGGGATTCTTTGGTCCACCATTGTGAACTGTATGATGTTGGTGCACCATGTGAAAGAGCACGTCGTCGGGATGCCATTGTCACTAAGTGATGTTGGTAGAGAGTGTTTGGTTGGTGGGAAAAGGAAAATTTTGAAAATTTGAATTTTTTTTGAAAAAGATGGATTTTTGATGAAGTTTGATGCTGGAATGTTGTTTGAAATCAAGTTTGGAATGATTTAGGAGCAAAAAGGAGTGATTTTGATCAATTTTTTGAAAAAATGGCGTGTGGGAGGCGTGAGAAACGGTTGGGTTCGTGAAAGTGGGAGGGAAAAATCGTGGGGGTATTTAAATTGAACACTGTCGATCGATCGAAGCTTACCTCGATCGATCGAGTTTCAACATAGATCGATCGAGTTCTTTGTCGATCGATCGACATTCAAGCCCTTTTTTTTTTTTTTTTTAAATAAACTCACATAATAATCAGCAAACACACAACAAATAATCAACTAAAAATAGTTCAAATAAAAAATTAACACAAACACTTTAATACCGATAATGACATGTTAGATGCACTTAGAGTGATTTCAATATTTGAACTCCACAAGTAAGTTAAATAAGGTATCTGTGATAAAAAATGAGAGAAATCATATCAAAAGAAAAAGAACTGAATAATTTTTTGTTTTTCCTTTTTTTTATTTTTTTTTTGACTGTTTCTTTTTGTGCAGAGATTTTTTTAATTTTTTAATTTTTTTTTTGCACAAGCCATAAACCTAGTATGATGACTTTCACACTAATTGTGAGGTAGCCCTCTCCGCTCACTACGGTAGCTGCACACATCACAGTAGGTAGCCTTCTCATAACTAGGTAATTTTTTACGATACGAGTTTTTCAAAGTTTATCATAGATCTCAAATATAACATGCATGTGTGTTCAGTGAGTGTGTGAATAAGTTCATGCAACATGATCATCATAAGTGAATAAAGAGGATGTGTTAACGTGTTAGAATGATAGAGTAAAGATGAAGTTAAAAATAGGTTGTGTGTGTGAGTATTACATGAATCAATTTTTTTTTTTAAATTAATGACAAAAATCTAACAACAAAAACAAAATAAACATATGAAAATACTCACCTAGGGTCATTTAAGCACTCAAACAAAAGTACCTAGGTGGTCTAACAATAGTGATCAATTGATAGGAAACATGCAATCTTTCCTAAACCAAATTTTCATGAATTTTGATTTCTCTATGTTTTTGGGTTGAGACTTAATTGCATTAGGTTTTAAAAACATACTCTTAGACTCATCTTTCCTATTCAAATTCAACATATGCATGGTAGGATGATAATTATGAGTTCTATACCTATAAGCAGGAAGATGATCATTAAATCGAAGAGCATTCACCAAAAATCTACACTTAGGTCTAATATGGCCTTTTCTACCACAATGATGACAAACAGGCACAAACTTAACAGTTTTAGTTACTATAGTTGTAGTGGGTGTTTGTGCAAAATTAATAGCAGTAGAAGTAGAGTTAGAAGACCTTACAAATGTAGTTTTTGAAGTAGAAAGTGTACAGTTTTCATCTAAGAATCCAAGTCCACGTGTATCACCGAAAGGCTTACCAATGCTCAACATCTTGTCTAGTCGTTCAGCTCCAATTGTTAATCTCTTCACTGTTTCATTTGATTGCTCCAATTTCTGCACAAGCTTTGAATTTTCCTGTTTGATACCTGCAAGACTCAAACTCAACTTGTCAATATGTTCAAACAATTCAACTTTTTCTTTTTCTAAAACTGACAAATTAAGATCTTGTGAATTGATTTGATCATTCAGCTTTGTTACAGTTATGAGAAGCTTATCTTTTTCTTTCTTGCAGTTAATTAAATCAATAAATAATTCTTCAAAACTGTTTGCATTAAATTTAGCAAGAATATATTTACTTCCCTCATCATCTGAGTTAAGGTTTGACTCACTGGAGTATCCACCAACAGTTGCTGTAAAAGCTACGTAGTTAGAGTTAACATTTTCTGAACCACTAGCTTGGTCTTCATCACTTTCTGTGTCACTAAGGGTAGCATTGAAAGCTTTTCTTGTCTTTTTCTTCTTGTTGGCACACTCAGCTGCATAATGACCAAAACCATTGTATTCAAAACATTTAGGTCCATTGGGTTTAGTTTTCTTACCTTCTGAACTCATTGGCACGAATTCTCTTCCCTTACGATCTCTTGATTTTTCTTTAATCTGTAGATCCTTTATGTTCAACATTTTCTTGAGTTTTCTAGCTAGGGTGAGTAGATCTTCATCTTCTATATCATCACTATCACCATCATCATCATTGGTGGTTTTGAGAGCAATACCAATGTTCTTTTTAGGTGCTCGAAGGTTCATCTCAAATGTTTGAATTGAACCAACGAGTTCTTCAATCTTGATGGTGTCAATGTCTTTGCTTTCCTCTATTGCTGTAACTTTTGCTTGAAAGCGTTCTGGTAGTGAGTATAAGACTTTTCGAACTAACCTGCGTTCATCAATTTTATCTCCAAGATTTAAAGAAGAGTTAGCAATATCACATAAATTAGCATAAAACTCAGAAAATATTTCATCCTCCTCCATTCTAAGATTTTCAAACTTAGTAGCTAGCATGCGAAGTTTTGTTCGTTTAACTTGGGACGTGCCCTCATGGGCAACCTCTAAAGTGTCCCAAGCAGCCTTAGCAGTTTTAATATCAGAAATACGTCGGAATTCATCCGGCGATACAGTACTAAAAATAGCATTGATACCCTTTTGGTTCCATCCACTACCAATCTTATCTTGAGGAGTCCAATCTATTCTAGGTTTAAGTGTGACTACATTATCCTTGGTAACCGTAGGTGATTCCCAACCATAAAGCACAGAGTTCCAAACACTTTCATCTAAGGAACGTAAAAAGGCTCTCATACGAGCTTTCCAATATGGGTAATTAGACCCATCAAAGTAAGGTGCACGGGTTGTAGAAAAACCCTCTCTCATATGATCCATAGTAAGGTCCTAGGCAACACTAAGTATATCTAGTGACCCGCTCTGATACCAATTGAAAGTTTTTAATCACGGATCAAATAAGCCTAGAGGGGGGTGAATAGGTTATTTTCAATTTTTAACAAATATTAAAAGTGTAATCTAATCACAACAGCCAGACATGCAATTGCGTGTAAAGATAATTGCGGAATAAAAAACACACGATATTTTTAGGTGGAAACAACCTAGGCTACAACAATGATCTAAGAGAAAAACCACCGGTCCACCGGACCACCTAACTATCCACTATGAAAATCAATGTTCAATTACAACCATAGAGTCCAGAACTACCCGTCGCAGATAGATTCCCCTTTCTGTAATTTACTTACGAGCCGTCGCTCCTTTCACAGCCTCCAATAGCTAGATGTCTGGATCCAGACCAACGTTCCGATCTACTTGAGTCACACAAGATCAATCGAACCCCTCACCTTTGGTAATTTCGAGTCACACGAAATACCGAACACCTCACCTAAAATGTTAGCACAATAACACAAGTGCAAAGTGTGTCCTAGAGCGGATTTAAACAATGAACAACCCTAACTAGCAGATTCAACAGCATACGATGTAAAATCTAAATCAGCTAGTAAAATCTAGAACATGCAAAACAAATATCACGAAGAAGCAATTAAGAGCATGAATTATTCAAACATAACCACACTATATGTTTGAACAATTAAAAAGATCAAAGCGCTTAAAATTGAAAGATGAAGGGAAGAAGTTTTAAAGCGCAATCAGAGTTATAAAAACTTATTTCTGTGTGGTGAAAAATTAAGCACAAGCACCTCTCATATATATAGAGTCCAATTCAAGCTCAAACAGGATTTGTAACAAGTCATAACTCTACACTAATCAGGATTTACAATTACCACAATTAACCTCAACCAAGGATTCAGTTATTGACAATAAATAGGGTCTATTAGGTAAAAGTAGCATATGGATCGAACATACAAAAAGAGTTTGAGTAGGATTATAATACCAGCTCGATCGATCGATAGGCTGTCTCGATCGATCGATGCACAGATCTCGATCGATCTAACTCAAACAGAGAGAACCTGGATCGAGGTTGTTCTATACTCGATCAATGATGGTCAACCATGAAATACAATGAAAAACTTTTTTCCGCATGTTTCAATTTGATTTTTAAATAAATTGCAAGCACAGTCAAGATAATAGATAAAAAGATAGTTGGAGTCCGCTGGTGTATTTTAAATTCATTATTATTTAGTAAAGTAATACAAGTTTGTTATTGTTATTAAAAAAAAAATCACCAAAATTCCTTTGATAATTTTACGCCAAATTTTAGAGAGATAAATTGTTATTTTTAAAAATATTTATTCTTTACTAAAAATAACAAAAAAAAAATTAATAAATATTTATTTATACACAATTACACTGTAGTTCATAGTTCATATGCCTATAATAAATAGTATTATTATATATATATTTTTTAATATCATTCTTTTATTTACATATTATTTTAAATTACAAATTATTCATTCTTAAAAATTATCTAATGTTTTGTCCATGTCATCTTATTGATTACTCATTATTTCACTTTTTACTTGTTCAAATTTTTCAAAGAATATCAATTATATGTTTCAATGATGTTTTTGATTGGTATTATTTGAATTTTATTTATTTCCTTAGAAAATTTAAACAATAATTTCAAATGAAAATTTGGAAGAATGAGGAATGATAAAAAACTTTGTCAATGAATATTTTATTACTTAAAATAATATATAAATAAAAAATTAATATTATATAAAATATAATAAGATTCTGTGTAATGGGAAGATGTGTTAATCAAAAAAGTTGAGCCGATTGAGATAGGTTTCATTTTGGAATTTTTTTCAAAAAAAAAAATTATTTTGAGAATTTGTGTTAAAATTTGATTTGATTCCATGATGTCAAACTCAAACCAAATTCTAATTAATAATATAAAAAACAAAAATATATATGTATATATATTCAAGCAAATAACTAATCAACAAGAGGAACCAAAATTTTTTTTTTTTCGTGTTTTTATTATTTTTTATAAACAATGAAAACATCTTTTATCTGTTTTCATTTTTTTTTTTTTAACAATTTTTTTAAGAACAGTTTTTTATTTTAAAAAATAAAAAATTACTTTTAAGTTTTTTTTTTTTTTTTTTTGCTAAGAAGAAAACCCAATCCAACAAACTCCAGTTAAACTGGAGATGAAGGAGAAGGTTATAAACTCACGCAGACCAACACACACACACGATGTGGGAAATTACTTTTAAGTTACACAGACAAACAAACTTTAAAATTCAAAGCTTTACCACTTTAAATATACATAGGTTGAAGCGTGCACAATGATGTGACCCATTGCAAATATTTGTTACTGTTTCAAAATTCAAATTACGATTTTGCCTGTATTTTAAAAAAATTAGCAGGCTTACTTGCAAATTTTGTTTTTGGTATGAAACCGATCTTTATTTATTTATGGTTAATGGTATTATTTTAATTTTTTTATTAATACCTAAATTATAAATGTGACTTTTGTAATCCTATAATTAACTATATTTTAATATTATTATTATTATTATATAAAGTTTTTATTAATAAAAAACAATTATTCCTAAAAAATTTGAATTATGTCTGTTATCTTTATCCTTATTTGGTTGTGTCATTCTATCTTATATTATTAAAGATACATCTAGAATTTATGAAGTATTAGATTTTTTACAAATCAATTTTCAATACAAAAATATTTTGATTTTATGACACATATTTAATAACAAATAAATATTTGTTATAATTTTATATAATTATTTATAAATAATTTTTTTGACAAATATTTAATAACAAATTGCTAATAATATTAATTTATACTATATATATAAATTATGCCTAATATTATTTTAGATAAAATTATCTTTATATTTTAAGCTAATGACATTAATTACTCTTTTTAAAATCTACTATCACATTTAAATAAGAACTCTAAATATTATCTAATAATTATCACATTCAATAAAAATTCTAATTATATTATTAGACCACAACTCGTTAGCATCAAATAATTTTTTCACTTGTAAATAACAAGTTCTTATAAAGTATTATGACAAAAATATTATAAAAATTCTATAAAATGTTTTTTTTTTCCTTCTCAAAAACATCTTAATAGTTTAAAAGTTTCATTTTCTTAAAATAACCACAAAATTATATATAAAGTTCATTTATTCTCTTCTAAACTTAATATTTTGATCGATAATTGGCTAATGTTTTTTTTTTTTTGATGAAAAAAAAAACCTCACCGGGATAGGGGGGATAGGGCTATTGCCACACACCAGGATCATTGGAATATTTGGGTCAACTATCAATCGCAGGTCAGCCAGCGGATCCAGAGGGAACTTGAGCACGACAAGCAGAGCGTGGAATCCGTAGGTTTGCCACCAGATTAAGCCGGACTAAAGAGCCCGACAGAAACTAGCGTTCTGCGTGCCTCGAACCCACGCTCTACCGTGTGAGGACAGAGACCCTGGATCTTAGCTGCTAGAGCCCGACTATTGGGTTACCAGACGATTGGTATAATTGGCTAATGTTAGACCCATCATTAAGTAGTGATTGACCGGTATTGACTAATAATGACTAATGTTCCTATTGGCAGCTAGATGAAAACACATAATGAGGTTAAATTCATTTAATTAAATATAGGTAAAATTGACTTATCTACAAGTCTAGGTGACATTCATTTAGCTAAATGTAAATCAAGTCTGACTTCATCTTGGTTGAATTAAGATGAAGCCACAATCATCTGAATCAAGTGTGTAAAAGACTATAGTATTTATATATTTAAAAAAAAATGATGATTTTGTCCTTTTTTTGACATTTTAGGAAAACTCCCTCCCAAATCTAATATCAGATAGCCCTGAAGATTTGAAGAATTTATTGACTAGTGTTGATCGATGATGGTCAACCATAAACAATTCATTTAGCACTTGATGAAGGCATATTGAAGAGGACTAGAGGACTTCATCTAAGAGTGGGTGCAGTTTTGTTTAGTTCGATTTTTACACAAAATGCAAATTAAATTGTGATATCATGATTCACTTAAAAAAAAAAAAAAAAAACTCAAGCTTTTGAAATCTTGATGGAACATTCAACCAATATTTTTAGTTCGACTTGATTGACTTTATTTGTGATATCAATTTCCTAATTGTTGAGGTCGTTTTTTATCAATATTATAATATGAGTGCACTCCTTACTGTAGACCCTTGAATAGAGAAAATATGTTACCCGTAAATAAAAAAAATACATTACAATCTCGAACCATCACAGAGTGTAATGATTTTTGACTCTTCAATACTTAAATCAGTTTAGATAATAATGATGATAGATGATACCTAAGCTTCAATTCCGTGATAACAGAGAAAATAAACATAGATAAAAAGAATATAAAAATTATGTGTAATATTATAAGTTATGAACACACAAAGTGTATATATATATTTATATATATAGGAGAAGATATATTGGTTAATTACCCGAAAAAATAAACTTATCCTAACATCAAAAATTATTTCTCTAACTATCTCTTATAAAATAATTAAGAAATATTTAATATTTAGTTATTTGATGATTTTTTATCTAGAAATTGAGCTTATCTATTTATTCTGCGATCATTCGATTGAACAACGAGCCATATTACTAACTAATAGGAGAATATCATTTAACACATGTTATTTTATTTCCGACACAAATTTTTAAATGGGTTTGTATTATTTGACTTTATGTTAATATTAACTCCAACTAAAGCTACGATTCATATTAATTCATTCCTAATTAAATTTATCATAAATAATATAATAACTTATGCTAAGTATGTATATATATATAAAACATAATTTTAAATCTATTTCAATTATTTGCGTACGACTCTTAAAGCTACATTCATTCAATAGTAAATAAAGACCATAATATTTATTATATATATATAAAAAAAAAAAAACAAACAGTTTTCTCATATTTTATGATATTTCTAGGAGAAGTCCCAAATCCATAACCTATTGTCTCGAATTAGAAGAGTTTGTCTTAACCTGTAAATAACCCCACAACAGAGGCTACATTAGTCTAAAAATCCAAAAAAAAAGGAAAAAAATGAGAAAATAATAACAGCAAGACTAAAAGGTAAAGATGGTGATTTACAGCAGCGTCCAAACGGCATCTTACATATCACCATCCTCACTGACTAGCTGGACATGTGTCCTCTGACTGAGACGGTGACTCAGAAACAGAATCCAACGTGTCATGATAAGGAGACACCTCAACGCCACGTAATTCCTCAATCATCTTCACCACGTGATTCATTTTGGGCCGTTGATCAGGCGTAGGAGAACAACAGGCCATGGCAATCTGAAGCAGGCCCACCATTTCCTCCTCGATATCCTTGTACCTCATTAGCTCCAAATCGAAAACCTCAGCCGTCCATTCCTCTCTAACCACAGACTGAACCCACCTAGGCAAATCCAAGGACCCACCAAATCCACTCCCGGACCCACTACCATCCACAGCAGAGGGACACCTCCCTGTTAGTAGCTCTAGGAGTAGAACTCCGAATGAGTAGACGTCTGATTTATGCGTGAGTTTACGTCCGTCCAATGACTCGGGAGCTCTATAGCCGTTAGATCGTAAACCCGATGATGGAACAGTAGGAGTTACAAAAATGGATAGTCCGAAATCGGAGACTTGGGCATTGCCCGATTTGTCAAGGAGGATGTTGGTAGATTTGATGTTGCCGTGAGTAAGTTTCAGAGACGGGCACGAATTGTGAATGAACGCGAGTCCACGAGCTGCTCCTGCGGCTATTTTTAGCCTCGTGTTCCAATCCAATGGGGTTCGTCCCGGGCCTCTGTTGCCTGTAAGATGACCAAAACACCCACTTTTATTATTTTTCTTTG
This sequence comes from Elaeagnus macrophylla, assembly GCA_029378325.1. NCBI lineage: Eukaryota > Viridiplantae > Streptophyta > Magnoliopsida > Rosales > Elaeagnaceae > Elaeagnus > Elaeagnus macrophylla. The sequence goes on from CM055644.1 coordinate 5,503,246, forward strand.
TAGTTTATGGTTTGTTTACTTATTATGTATTGCGGGTCTAAAGGAGTAAAGTGGACCAATGTTTTCCACTTTTTGGGCATATAGAAAAATAAAAAGAAGAAGAAGAATGAAGCCGACAATGACCGAGAAAAGAACAAAAAGTAAAAACTTGAAAAAGAAATGGAGATGGAATTAATTATTACATTAAGGAAAAGTCTGTGTATAAGTTTGAGTGTGCAATAATAAAAATAATCGAGTTTATATAATTATATTTAATAAAAAATTATCTTTTTAAGTTATAGTTGTGATATATTTATATTTAAGTTATAGTTGACAGACTGTACTGTGAAAGTAATCATAATTCAAAAGAAAATATTTTTTTTACATTTAACACTTCACTTAATAAATATCACAAATATATACCACTGCTCATTTCCCAAATTGAAGAACTGATTCCTATTTTGTAAATTGGTGGGAAGGGTTAAATATACAAATAAATAAAACAGCAATAGGCACAAAGAAAAAGGGACTAAATTTGTCGATCTCATAAGGTTAATGAACAATGTAATATTGAAATTTAATTTTCTGGCAAATTATAATAAAAAATATTATTTAGTGAGCATATTACAATTTTTTTTTTCTTCTTTTATTTGTCATTATATATTAAAATTATATATACACCCCAAAATGACCCACAGATACTGACAATGCTAGTTGACATTGTAATCCACCCACTACATGTGATCCTATTGATAGCGAACGATTCTATCTACCTACGTTTGCCTGCTGAGAAAGCATAATGACCAAGTCCAACCAACTCACTAAGAAGAAATATTAATTTTCCTCAATGAAACCATTTTAAAAGTCCGTACAATTTTCTCAGGAACCAAACGGTAATAATAATAAAAAAAAAAAAACCTAAAAGTCAACAAATGTATTTCAAGAGAGAAAACGTACCATGAAGAAGCCAAAACAAGCTACCATTGGGCATATAATCATATACCAAAAGTTTCTCTTCTCTGGCAAAATAATAAGCTCTTAAGCTGACAATGTTGGGATGTCTCAGTCTGCCCAAAACCTCCATATGTTGTTCAAACTCTCTCTTCCCACTAACATGAGCATCCTTTAGCCTTTTCACAGCTACAACATTTCCATCATCAATAACTGCTTTGTAAGCCGTTCCAAATCCACCTTTTCCTAACATCTCAGCCGATGCTCGAAGTAAGTCTTCCAGCTCAAACTTCTTTACCCCTTCAAAGAACATCATTCGACCCCTTTCGAATCCCGGTTGACTCGGATATGGGCTCGATGCGTATACTATCTTGTCACTTTCCATAAGCTTCGAACCCTTACCCTCTCGCATTTTGGCCGCGTAGTTTCTCCAAAAGTAGCAATAGAGAAGAAGAGAGATTATAAGAAGAACCAAGATATCGCCAACTATTATGGCAATAAGTGCTAATGGACTAATTTTTGTTGTTCCATTGTGAGTATTACTGGCCGATTTGTCCGCCGTTGGAGTTTTGGGTAATGTACTTGGAGATGAAGATACTGTAGTTGGATTATTTGCTGGCTTTATTGGTGAAGCTATGGCTCCCTCAGATCCGGGTTTAGATGGGTTGGTGCTAATATCCTTACAACTCTGCAATGGAGATCCACAGAGAGCTGGGTTTTGAGCGAAAGCAGATAAGGGTATACCCGATAATGACTTTGGTATTTCGCCCGATAAACGATTTCCAGATACATTGAAGTCTATAATATTCGGTAGATTAAGAGTAGAAATGGAACCCGAAAACCGGTTCTCCTGAAGTCGCAGAGTCAACAGATGAGTCAAATTGTTGACCGCTATCGGAATCACACCGGAGAAATTGTTATAAGACAGATCGAGACGGTAAAGTCTCGTAAGCGACGGTACCGACCTCGGAAACTCGCCGGAGAACTCGTTATACGAGAGGAATAAAAGTTTAAGAGCTGTGAGGTTGGAGAGATCGGGAATGGTACCGGAGAGACGATTGCCCTTAAGACTCAGAACTCGGAGCTCAGTTAAAGCAGTGAGTGGTTGGAACGAGTTGTGGAGATCGAGGTTTTCAAGAACGAGACGAGAGACTCGATTTTGAGTGCAAGATATGCCGGGCCACGAACATGGGTTGGAGGTTGTGTTCCAGAATGTGAGCTTGTTGGTTGTGTCTGAGGTGGCTTTAAACGCCATTAAAGCTTCTAAATCTGAGTTCGAATAAGCTTGAAGAAGCGAGAAATGAAGGAGTAAGATAGATAGAACTGAAAGCTTGGGTTTTGCCATTGTTTCTCAGCAAATCGAACAGAGAGAGGAAGTGGGAGTTGGAAGATAGTATAGTACAATGAGTGGGTGAGTTAGTATAGGCTCTAAGGATAGCAATGCAAAGGTCTAGGTTTGTAACGCACTAAAAGAAAAGGAGATAACAGGGTAATTATGTAATTAATGCAGTAGATGATGGGCTCTAATTGCTATTAAAGAATTCTGGTGCTTTTACTAGTAAATGAGATCGACCAGTCGAGCGGATAATCTGCAAAAGCATGTAACGTGTTACGTGTAGTCATTTACTGTGTGTGGTCAATCAAAGAAAAAATACCAAGATACCCCAGTTCTTGTCGAGAAACTTTTACCTAAGTTGCAAGTCTCGCACTCTTACTTTGGCTCTCTCCGTGTTGAGGCTTTATGTACGGTGAGGATTCATCGAATGGAGAGGGGTGTAGGGGGTACAGCATGTGCTGCGAAGTAGAATAAAGATTTGAAAAGCGATTAAGGGAGGAAAACATTGGAGTATTGAGTTGAGAGAACTTTTTACGAATAATAAGATAAAAGTATTAATCTTAAAAAATAAGGAATAAAAAAATTTGAGTTTATTTTTATTGTAAAATATACTCATTTCTAATTATATGTGCCGGATAAAAAAAAAATGAAAAATTACTAAAATGAGACACAGACAGGAGCGCTCCTGCAATCATGACAAAAACCTGATTTTTGTTTCCGTTAATCAGACTATTAATCTTCCGTACTCGAGCGATAATTTGATATGACACGCGTGAACTACACGCACGTTTTGTTGTTGGATGGATTATGGAATATGGAACAAGCGTTGCGATATTATCCTACTTAAATTGTTATTTTCAAATTTTAAATTATTAATTATACAATAATAATTAGTTAATAATAATTTATTTAATAATGGATACTAATTAAGATGCAAATAATAGTAAGATTACAATTCATATTTTGTACGTTTTTATTATTATAATAATAAAATTAATTGTGTCAAGTATCTTAAATTTGTAAAATTTAAAAATTAAAATATATTAATTAAAAATTTAAAAATTAAAATATCTCAAAAATATAAATTTAAATATCATAAAAGTAATTTTTCTTTTTATTTTGGACAATATTCATGCTGACTTGGTTTTGTTGGAGCATATGTAATTCACATTCCTACCCTAATTTCATTACCATTTCTCTCAAATCCTATGTTTAGCAACAACAACAACAACAAAATTCTCTGTCAAATCCTATATATCTCATATTAGAATGAAAACATATTGGTTATAACTTATAGATGTAAGAGCAAAACCAACATTTGAATGAGGAAAATTAAGATATTTTTGATAATTAACCTATGATTGGTATATCAATAAATTATATATAATTATATTGTATCAAATTATACAATATTTGATAATAAATTGTATAATATAGTTGAATAAAATTGATTATAAATATTTTATGTTTAAAATAATTTTATTATAAATTTATTTAAATAAATATTTACTTTTTTTATTTTTGTTACATTTTTAAAGATAAAAAAATTATTTTTAATTTAAGATAAAAAAAAATCAATACACATCTAATTAAAAATATAGAGAAACTAATATAAGTGTCTAATACAATTTAGATCCACACCTTTTAGAAGTACAAATTTTTTAAATCGTATTAATTTTATATTATACGATATAATTTAATTTAATAATTAAATATATAATAATTTAAAATTTTAAAAATAATACGATTAATATCTTTATTACTTTATAACAAACATACCTAATCACTCAATGTAGGGAAGTTATTTGATATTTTTTATTGTTGCAAACAGATCAGAATATAAATTCCAGGTTGAAAAATAGCACTTATGTAAGTCACATTTACAGATTTGACATTTTTAATGGGAATTTCTTCAACCGAGTTTTCCTCTCCACTATATATTAAAAACATCATTTAGAAATTAGTAATTATTATAACTGATTCAACGATCTATTAATAGATATAATTTGTGAGTAAAATTATATTTGCGAATAATATTATTAAGTAATTTAATATTCAGTAAATCATATATGATAAATATTAATTACATGTAAATTTGTGCGATGTGGATTTCAACACATGTTCATGCAGTGGCTACAAAAAGTTATATCATTAATTATAATAAATGATATATCCGTTTCCTCTTTCATTACTAACCTACCATTAGTCTTTTTTATTCGCACTTTCATTTAAACAAATTATTCTCATTAGTTTTATATAAAATCATCGCTTTTTCATCGGCCAATATGTATATATATATATATGTGTGTGTGTGAGAGACATAAAAAAAAATGTTTTTATGTCCGTAAAATTATGTCGTTGTGTATTTTAATTCATAAATTTTCAATTTTTTATATTTTTGTTTTTAAATTTTAATAATCTAAAAGTCATGTATAAAGATAAATCGCTAAATTATTGTTTTTTTTTAATACTTTAGTTCCTGAGTAATGAGTAAAAACTGGTTAACAAAATTATGTTGATTTTGATTAGGATGAGGTGTTGAAGTCAGTTTAAATCCAACTTTGATATACTATCTCTAAAATAATTGTTTACCAATTAAATTGCTAAGGATTAATATTCCAGTACAAAGGCTTGATTAGTTTGAGGAAGATCTATCCTTACGTGTAGACAACCTCTTGTGCAAGTTATGAGTATAACTTATAGATACCATATTAAAATGAATAAGCAATGTATCTAATTAACGCTATATGCTGATTATATGCCACGAAAGATTATCAAAATAATAAAAAAAATATTATGATGATATAAATTTATATTTATATTAATTATATTATGATACGTGATAAAATTATTTAAAAAATTAAATTATTTATTTATTTTTTAAAATAATTATATCATATATCATAATATAATTGATATAAATATAAAAATAAATATAAATTTATATATTTTTAATATATTTTTTTTAAGATATATAATATAATTGAATCGAATCTATTATATGCTTTGTATCACCTTACCTTCGACATAAAGCAAGTTTAAATTCTTCCAAATCATATCTAGTTGTTGTGTCACAATGATTCACCTTGCATTATAACTCAATCATATATATTAGTTATCATCACATCACAAAATAATATGATTGTGTTATTAGTGAAAGTAAATAATTTAATTTAATAAAATAATAATAATTCCCACAGTTATATAACATTGTTTGAAAAGAAAGTACGTTTTGTCCAAAATCAGCATCTTAATTATGTAAATAGCATCCGTACTCACTTTTAATCTTAAGAGAATCATTTTAGTCTTTTTCTTCAACAAGTCATGGCACATAAGTCTTTATATTGATTATAGAACCAAAAACATTAGGAAGAAGAATCAAGTGTGGGTCACATTATTCGACAATATGAGATTAACATGATTAATTTAGCGTTTAAAATGGTCATTTGATCGATGATAATAGCTTAACAAGAATGACAATGAAAAATGATTTAAATTAATTTTATATTTTGTTTGACTACTAAATTATAATAGAATGTAAATCAATTCAACACCATTAGCATAAATGCTCTTTCTTCTCACACTCATTAAGACTTGTATGCTCTTTCCTCCTCTAGGAGGAATCCTCCCCATATCCATTGTAGATGTATTAATTAAAATGAAATGTTAATAATATTCATGTACAACTCATTATTCTTAAAATTAATCTCATATTATCTCACTTAATTTTTAATGAGATGAAATGGTAATTAAATTGTACTAATTAAGATATCTTATTTATTCTTAATGGGTTTAAATGAGACGAATAAAAAATATATATGATACATTATTAATTTATAATATGAGTTTAATAAAAAAAATATACAACATTATACTTAAAGTTAGGCACATTAAAATTACAATCCAAATGATGAGATGATATTTAAATAAAATGAAATAATATTATACCACGAGTCCATTAAAAATACGAAATGAGATTACTCACTTTACATCTCTATCCATTAAAAATATGGTGTAATACTATATTTTCCTTACACATTTATATAATCATTTTTTTTTTATTATTTTATCTCATTTAAATATTATTTTATTTTATTTTGCTTTATTTACTATTTTATGAATTTTATTTTAACATTATCATTATTTTAATCTTACCATTCAAACAATCATTTGACCAAACGCAACTATGACCAATTTTTTTAATGCTTCACCTTAAACATAAAAAAAAAAAAAAAAAAAAAACTAAAGTGCTCCCTCCATATATACCAATATCGTGTTATTAATTTAAGTTTAAGCTCGCCAATTTTTCATGATTAAGTTGGCACTAACAAAAATGTTAGCACTAACGATATAGGCATATCGCTATCTTAATTAATAAAATTGATAATTATTATCTTTTAGTATATAAATGATCTAGTTATTCAATTAATTTTATTTTTAATCTCTTTAGTGAAAAAAAATATATATTTATTTTCTTATAATACTAAAAAAAAAATATGTTCATTTACGTTATATGAAATATAAACATATGTTATTTTTCTTGATCTCATTGAAAACTCGTCTAATCCATTAGTATTATTATTTATTTTATTTTATTAAATAAAATCTAAAAATTTAAAGTATTGCTATTTGTAGGATATAGTAATTTTACTTCAATTAGTAGATGATTAATTGATTAGACTTGAAGATAACATATAAATTATATTAAAATTTATTTAATTATATGACTATTTTTTAAATTAAGAACTTTTTTACTCATGTAATATATACTTAGTTGATTTAAATAGTAAATTTTTATTTGTATGTTATTTAAAAATTTTATTGATTTATTATTTGATAAATATTAAAATTCTTTTAAGTCCTAAATTTAATCAATATGCAAATAATAAAATTTAATGAATTGTTTTTTTATTATTAAAAATAAAACTAAAATTTTTTATTGCTAAGTGATACCAAAACTTTATTGTCATGCATGTAATTGTAATGTTAGAATTTCGAAGTTCGGGTATGTGAATTGTGAAATATTATTTAAAATAAATAAAAAATAAACTAACAATTAAAAAAAATACACAAAGTATTCTACCCAATTCAAACTCATTCAAAGGGTTTAGTTTGAATTATTTTTTAGTTTATACTAGATGGTTTACTAACTTTTAAAAATTGAATTTATTGATTCAATTTCAATTTTAATATAAAAATTAATCAACCAATATTATTATAAAGTTAAAAAATTTATTATTTTAAATTAAATTACACTATTTGATTTTTTTTTAAAAACAAATTATACATGTTATAAATTTCTAGTCAACAAATCTTAGTCTCTGACCAATTCTTACAACCAGCCTACATTCCAGTTATATTTGCGCAATCTGAATCTGCAATGACAATTATACGATAGGGTAATTTAGTAATAAAGCCTATAATAGACCTAGTAGCTATTAGGGGTGTCTACGATTCGATTTGATCCAATTTTTAACAAAAAAATTTTAACTAAATCGAACCTAACCGATTGACTAATAAAATTTTAAAACCGAGCGATTTAATTCGATTTAGTTAACGATTTTTAACGTTTTTTTTTTTACATACTGTTAAGTATAATTAATTAATCAAAATGAAAATTTAATTTTTCAAACATGCCAATGACTACTATATACATCAATGATTATTCGTAGTTTTAATTAATTTTATAATTAATAAACAGTAAACGAATCAAAGAAGCAGTAATTAATTATGAGAGAAATGTAGTGGAAATAAATAATTTAATCAATGTGGATTATTATATATACATCAATGACTACTAACATTAATTATCATAATAATATAGAATAATCAGGGTTCGGATTTTTTTTTCCCTTGCATTTTGGGTCTGAAAGATCAAACATGCATATATAAATGTAAAGCTATGTTTAATTTGCTTAACGTAATTGATATTAATATTTATATAATGAAAAATATTAACAGAACTAAATTTCAACTATGCTCAATTTTACTGATCAATGTTTACATTTTATGGTGATTTGTATTACAGAAAATCATGATAAAATCCAAGTAGAGCTCACAGCAGTTGCTGGAGAAGAGATGGTGGAGATTGGAGAGAAATGAGCTTACCTGTTCCTTCCATGGCCAGCAGGAGGGAGCTTGCGGATGGGTCAACACTGGCTTGAGAAAGCTTGCGGCTTGCGGGACCTGGCAGGAGCTAACCGGAGCGGTGGACTGGCGGGGTGCGGGCTGATGGCGAGGCGCAGACAGATGGCGGCGTTCAAAATTTTAGGGTTCGCCTGGGATGGGATAATTGGGAATTTTGGATTAATCTGTAGAATAAAGTTTATAAATTATATATATATTTTAATAATAAGATATAAAAAATAATTTTAATTATCGGTTTGGTTTTAAATTTTAAAAAATCAAACCGAACCGTTAGTCTAATAGTTTAAGAAATAAAAAACCGGACCGAACCGTTTTAATTGTAAAACCGTCTGGTCCAGTTCGATTTTTTAATTTTATCTAATTTGATCTGATTTTTGGACACCCCTACTACCTAGTAGCGTGGACTCCGGACTCTACTCATAATAATGGTGCTTTTTAATTTTAAGATTGTGGAGTAAGATAATTTTTGTAATTTGCTCGCTTTAAAAATTCCTTTTTTCGTTCTTAAATTAAATTAGAACTTAGAAGTTAGACGTAAGATGATTAGAAGAGAGAGAGAGAGAGAGAGAAACCCCATAAATGAAACTCTTTACAATGGGGCCAATTAGTAAAGCTTCCACTTGTAGGATTTTTTTTTTTTATAAGAAGGCTTCCACTTGTAGGTTCTTTGTTCTCAAAGTTGGCTAGCTGCTGCAAACTTTTAGCTTTTGCTTTTACTTTTGCTTTCTCAGTTCTCATAGTTTGAATCTAATTTGTAATTTTCATTAGTGCACATAATTTTTTTACACAATTCACAAAATAGTTAATTTTTAGTTAAATTTATATAAATTGAGTCGTAAATAAGTCTATGTATTTAATTTATTTAAAAAATCAAATCATGATAAGTTAATCGGATAATTAGTAATCCGTATAAGCAACATGAGAAAATAACTAATATTATTAGAGTATGTAGATAATTATTTCTAATCTAATTGTTTTGTAGGTTCATATTCAAAATATTTTTGAAATGATGTTTAAATTTATTTTATATTTTATTTTCATATTTTTGTTAATTTATAGTAATTTATTGTATAATTTAATTTTGTATGTATTAACTATTGATTATTTATATTTATACAAGTTTTTAATTACAAAAATTACCTTTTTGTTGGTGTTTGAGACATCAGGACTTTGATGTATATCACAATATTTAAGATTATTGATATTATTTTTATTTTATATTAGCTAATATTTTAACATTTTTTGTTGAAATAATACTAAAATTAATTTAATTTTTAGAATCTAATTAGAATTTATTATTTTAATATGTTACATAGGTATATGTTGTACTTAATACAATATATCAAATTTTCTTACATTATAAAGTATAATATATATTATTTGATATATTTAAACAATTTAAATAAGATAAACATATGAACCTATTTATTAAACATGTTGGGTTAGAATTATATTTTACTTATCTAGTAAATATGTTAGGTTTAGGTCAAGCATACACAAATCAAGTCGATCTAAAACTGACACGATTTACCTATTTGATAACTTTAATTTTCATCCCATCAAAAAAATTTCATTTTCATATAATTTTTTTTTTCTAATCAATCCATTTTTGCTTCGACTTACCTTTTGAAAGAAGATCTCATGTGGAGGGTTGGTTTAGGAAAAAAAATAAATATATATCATTATCATTAACTTATAAAAAAAAAAAATAGAAGGTTTCGTATTCCTCCCCTTTTTCTTCTTTATTTTTATTTTTATTTTTTTTTAATTTCTCTCTCTATCTCTCTCTTTTTCTTTTAAGAATGATACTATATATATTATATTATTGGTCTATATTAAATAATATATTATCATTAATTAAATATAAAATTATAAAGTAATTATAAGTCCAATTATTAAAAGTGATTAATTAAATTATAACATATAAATTGATATATGCATTAACGTATAATAAAAAAATATTTTTGTTCTTTGAATAAATAAAATATATATACAAATAATATCATACTGGACTTACATTTTATACAAGGTACTCTACGATTATCACATAACTATAAAATTAATAATATATTATTTGTCTTACTAATCAAACTTCACTTAATTATATCCACTTATATGAATCAAATTATCTTAAATAATTTTTTTATTTATTATATATTACCAAGACTTGAACTTATATTTTTGTATGAGTCAATTTCAATTTACTATATGATTATAAAATTATGAATATTTCTTTTGTATGACTTATTTACAAACTAAATTATATTTAAATATTTTTATTTATTAATTACATAAATAATTTTTATTTCTATTATCTAAGTTTAGTAACTCAATTGGAAAGAATAATACCCTCAATTGCAATATATTAACTTGTTTATAAACTAAACTACACATGAATAAATTTGATTTAAAAAAATTAATTATCTAAATAAGTTTTTATTTTTATCATATAAATAATAGCACAATAAGAATAATAATACTTTTCTACAATAATTCATATCAGGGTTCATATTTTCCTCTTCAACTAAGCCAACCAACATATTCATCTTGCATTTTTTAATTAATACAAAAAAAAAATTAAAATTTATTTTTTAAGTCTCACAACGATTGATAATATTATTACAAATAAACAAGAAAAAATACATTTAAAAATGTCAAATTAAATTTTGTGCGCGTATATAATATGTTAAATTAAAAATTACAATTTTCAAATATAAAACTTAATACATAAGTAATAATTATCACATAATACATTTATAACAAATACATTTATCTTTTAAATACGTATGCTAAAATTGTTAAATTCAAAGACTTCGTTATTTATAATTTAGTCATATTATATAATAACTTTAAATTTTAAGTCAAATTATATTTTTAAAATTTAATATTTAAATTAAAAAAATAAGAAAATTATACATAGTTATCATTCAATTTAGTGGTTTTATTTTTTTTATTTCTTTTGAACAATTAAACACTTACACAATTATTTTATTACACATATGTACACACATTTTATACAAATAATTCAAACAAAAAAAAAAGTTATACTATTAGGAAATTGATAAATTTTTTATTTAGATTTTACATTTGTATTAATTCACTACAAAAAATTTAGCTTTTTGCAACACTAGAGAATAACATATTTGGTAATGTAGCTAATAATAAGTCACTTACTTATAACACTTTTTGATATCTTTTTTTTTAATTATTCCAACAAAATATAGCTTAGAAAATGTAAAAATCTTTTTACAACAATTTTTGTATATTAAATATTATTATATATGATGAATGCATTTTTTACTGCATTTTACAACAATGTCATTTTTTATTGCATCAAAAACGTAAAATTTATTATAATGATTGTATTATTTATATTTAATAATTATTAAAAAAAAAAAATAAATTTTAAAAATAGAACATGTGTAAAGCACCTGTCTCCATACTTGGTATTGGTGCTTCCAAATATTCAAATGGTTGGGTGTCAGTGCAAAATCTAAATCCATATAATAGGAATGTCATAAGACATCATAGTCCTAGGAGAAACAATAAACGCAATCATAGCCATGCATGATGTAATTTCAAATAATAATATCTATATATATTCTTATATATAAAGAGAAGTAATATCTCTATATTGCAGTATGTAAGCGACCATATCTTATAAATTGAAAAAAGTGTCAATTTATTTTCTTACTCATTAAGTTGCATAAAAATTATAAATAATTAAATTAACTTTAACATAATACTTAAAACTATACGTAATATATACATAAAAATTTATTTATGTATAGAGTTATGCAAATTAAATATATATAAAAAAAAACTCCCCAGTCCCCAAACTTATGACATTGGTACATATTAGTATCTAATTTCTTAAAAAGTATATATAATTTCCTCAACTTTAATAAAAATGGATTATTAAAACTAATTATAATAATAAAAATTTGAAAAACTACTAAAAATAACACCCCTAAAATTTATAATAACAAAACTAGCACCTTAATAACATTAAACGTTCAATTTAACGTATAATATTGAACGTTCAACATTGAAAGGGTCTAAATTACCATCATTCAATTTTAATTGAACGGATGTTAAAAAAAATGATATATAAATTATTTTTTTAATTGTGAAAATATAAGTTTGAATACAAGAAGTGCTATTTTTGTTATTATAAGTTTTAAGAGGTATTATTTTTGTTATTTTTCCTAAAAATTTCTCACATGTGAATCACATGACTATGTGGTTAAGGACAAAACTAAGAATTCACATCCCAGTAGGGGAAAAAAAAAAAAAGATTCAATCCTACGTCCCTAATAGAAATCAATTTATCCATTCTAAATTTCAACCCCAAATTCACTAATGTCATGTGCTTGAATTCAACCATACCCTAAAAAGCTGAGAGAAAATAGGAATTGGATAGTAGAATTGATCAAAAAAATTGTGATATGAAGAACGATGAAATACAAATGATGTGTTGGTGTCATGGAAGAGGTCTCTGTTCAATGCGTGTCGTCGATGTAGTTGGCTGTTGGTTGATGTTCATTCTCTACTTGTCGTTGCCCTTATTTAGCGTCGCCTGGTTTTAGGCTTTTCCTTTTTTATCAATTTTATATTTTGTTTTCTCTGGCTATTTTCAAAGATTGTCTCATTGTTACTCTGTTATATCAGGATGATTTGTTGGTGGGCTTTATTTCATTTAGTTTTTTACTGCGCCATTGTGCGTTTTATTGTGTGCAATTGTGTGTTTTTTTATTTCTCTAGATAGTGAGTACTTTGAAGATTTTCTTGTCTGATTGAGAACACTTGTGAGAAATAACCATTACTCTCATAAATGATCTAAAAATGATTATACTTGTAAATTTTGGGTGTTTAATTCCGTTTTGAAATATTTTATGTTTTTCCTTTCCTTTAGGATTTCTTATGCCTTTATGGGCCTGTTTATTGTATTTTTACGCCAAGCTTGAACAATAATTGTTGTTTGTTTATTACATTGGTTAAAATATTATTTTCTTTTAACATTTGAAGATGTAATTTGTTATACATTGTACTTTATTTTAACTTAAAATGAAGGATAAACTTTTGATCGATTTTTTTTTTCAAACGATAACACTTCGAAAAGAAATACTTTTTAACCTTTTCAATTTTGCATAAAATCATCTTTTTTAGAAATGCTCTTATAGGATTTCAAACAAATGGGAAACAATTACTTATTCTTGTAAGGTAAATATTTTCTTCACAAATATCCTTAACATTAAAAAAAAAAAAAAAAGTCTCTAATGACACTAAAGTTATAGTACATATTATCAAAGATAATTTTATTAATAATGAATTCAACTTTTCCATCCATTAATGTCTCTATAACATACTTTTTCAATTTTAAATAAATTACTAAAATACCCCTTAAATTAATAAAAATTTAAAGTTTTATTTAAATAATTATTATATTTGCTACGGATAAGGTTAAAAAATAAAAATCTAAATTAACTAAAGAAATACATAGAAATATACAAGATTATTTAAATTTTAAAAAAGTCTTAAAATAATTAATATAATGTTCTTGATTTTTTTTGTCACTGCTATCCCTTCCCCTCTCTCAAAAAAAAAAAAAAAAAAAAAATTATATTCTTTTTATATTGTCCATAATTTTTTCTCATTGGTATTTATTGATAAGAAAAAGTTAGTTATATTGAGAAAATATATTTTTAACATTTTGTCAATGTCTTATAAAAATTGAAAATTTACTTTTTAATATACTCAACATGATTTGAAAAATTAATTATTGCACACAATATATAAATATGTGTTTGTAATAATTAGAGAATGTGTTAAAATGTGAAATAATTATAATTTAATCCATAAATATTAATTTTTTATAATTTAGTCTCAATTCATTTGTTAATTTTATTATTAATTCAACTATAGATGTAAAATTTAAAATATATTATTATTTTTATTATTACATCTTGAGTTATATGTAATTAAATTTAATGAAAATTGAAACCTTAACATTTATAGAAAAAAAATAATAATAATAAGTAACCACTTTACTACATGTAATTTAGGATAAATAAAAAATAAGTTAATTTATTTTTATGTAATTCAATTTTATTTTTCTATCCAGTAAGTAGGAACGTATATTTTTTATTTTATGTGTGTTTATTTATTTTAAAATTTATGTTTCATCTTATTAAAATAAATAAAAATGAAAAATTTTTATTTTATTATTTTGATATTATTGATTATTTAATAGTAAACTAACAAATGTACCACCAAATTATCACAAAAGTTGTAAATATACCATATAACTTTATCAAGTGACAAAAATAACAATAAGTAGAATTAGTAGTATAAATATACACTATTACATTATAATTTTTGTGGTATATTTGTATAACTAACAAGGATAGATAGTGGTAGATTTGTACCTCTAATAAGAGATTTAGGGGTAGATTTGTACCAATAACAATGAGAATGGTGGTAGATTTGTCATGACAACAGTGATAAATTTGTATACGAATTATACTTTAGGGCTATTTTTGTTACTGATAAAATTAGATGACATGTTTCTAACTTTTTAGGATATTTTGATAGTATATTTGTTCGTTGACATATTAAAATATAAGAAAAAATAATTTTTTAGCTTAAAATATTACAAATATGTCTTTGAAAACTGTTATCTTTAACTTCTAATAAATAGAAGGTCTTTTTTGACATTTTAAAAAGGTTGAAAATATTTGTAAAATACAAATTAGGGGTGAACATATATGAGTTGGTTTGAGTTTAGATTAAAATTAGAACCAATTCAATATGATCTATTTTTTTTTAAAACGAGAACTGAACCGAACCATAAAATTTGAACTCGAACTAATATTTTTGGTTTGGTTTGGGTTGGTTAAAGGAAATTTTTTCCTCTTCTTTTACTAATGAATTTTGTTTATTATTATTTTTTAAACTCTTGTATTATAGTTTCTAAAGTATTTAATGCTAATTTTATCATAATATCTAATTTTAAAAATATAGATTTCGATCACTTATATAATCATTATCCATATCAAACACAAAGTACAAGAAAAATTAGAAATATAATTAAGACAAATAAACAATAAGGAATAGTAATCACATACTTGACAAAATTTGCTAATTTTCATATCCAATAATATTGTTCAGTAATGCTGTTCCTACAATGGAAGCTCTAACTATAAAAATATGAGTTTATAATGGATAAATAACTAAATAATACAAAATTAGTGTCTCACATGGATAAAAAATAAAATAAATGAGAGTACTTGGTAGAGAAGTGTTTGCATGAATTTTGCTTAAATATCTAAACTCTAATGGCAAAAATGGGTAAAATATGTTGGCAACTAGTTAGAGTTGGACGAAGGTGTGTCATGTGAGAGGCGTCGTGAATAACTCATAAGAAGCATTGATTTAGGTTTTTGAGATAAAATTGATTCATTGAAATGGGTACAAAGTATAAACCTAATCAACTGTGATTGAAAATTAAATTTTTGTTTAAATAATTTTATAAAATAACAATATAATAATAATAATAATAATAATAATAATAAATTGATAAATGAATTGGGTTGATTCGATTTTTTTAAGATTTTAATAAATGAAAATCAAACTAACTCAATATTAATCGGTTTTTTATTATGAAGAATCAAATCAAACCAATAAAATTTAAGAACCAATTTTTTTGGATTGAGTTGAGTTGAGTTAGGTTGATTCTAGGTATTTTTGTTCAACCCTAATACAAGCCGTCAAAATATAGATAGTTAATGTTTTTTCAAACAGACCCAAAAGCTACTTCAAATTAAGGACCTTTCGTATTCATGAAACCTTTCTTTCTCTATAAACTCTTTTACACCTTTTGTATTCCATATCTATATATAGTTTTTGAACACCAACCATGTCTCTTCTACCTCAGGCTCGAGGGAATTCCTCATTAGATAAGTTCTCTCGTTGGTAGATTTATTAATATGTTGTATATATATATTTTCAGTTTTTGTATAAAAATGTAAATTTGAGTAGGAGGGGCTAGCTCAAACCCAAAATTTTAGATTTTGGTTAGGCTAGAGCCAGATTTTGGATTTGGATTATATCAAATTTTTTAAATTAAATAAAAGCTTAAGTCCAATTCTAAAATTATTTTGATAGATTCGTGCATTCTTTTAAAGCTTTGAATTAAATCAAATTAGTATGAGAATTCAAACGATACACTAAATTATATATATATATATATATATATATATATATATATATATATATATATATATATATATATATATATATATATATATATATATATATATATATATCGCATTTTTAGCAGGGTTGATGCCGGATTCATAGTAGAAATGATTAGTGCATGAACCTAAAAGCATTTATGTAGGGCTAGACCTGACTTCTTTCTACCTAATCAAATTTTGACCTCGATGGAATCAGTGATGAATGTAGGATTTATTTACAGAAGGGGCACTATATATTTTTTACCAAATACTTCTCAATTAATATTTATTTTTAATTGACAAATATATTAATTATATATTATTTTAATAAAATATATATAAATTATTGAATTTGTAATGAATTATTCAGTGTTAAATCCTAAAATTTAAAATTTAAGTGGAGACAAAGTTATATTTTGTGTACCACGAAAATTTTCGATAATTTCATAAATATGACATCTAAAATAATATTCGTTGAGAATTGAGGTATGATATATATTGGCCTCTAAGTGGAATCAGACCAAGTCATATGAACTTTGAGCATACGGGGCAAAATTTGCATTACTATTATTTGATTTTTCTTTGCAAGTTTTCTCTTCATTCAAAATATCATTGTATATAACCTTTATGCATTGACGATAAATCTTGATATTTTTAAGAATATATTGTTTGATTTTTAATTAAAATGAACCTCATATATATATATGTGTGTGTGTGTGTATATATGTATATATGTGTATATGTATATACACACATACACACACATATATGTATATATGTGTACATACATATGTATGTATGTATATTATTTACATAGATAGATATGTATATATATACTACAGTTGTGTTGGTTGATTTCTAAAAGGGGAAAAAGACCTAATAAAGAGGTGGGTGGTTTTGAGGTGTTCTTCATATGTATATTAGAGATGCAACTATAAGTGTTTTTCTATATTCCACAAGGGTTTGTGTAGAAGGTTAATATAACGATAGGGGTGCATGGTTGGGTGATGGTTACGGTGGAATTCTGTGTTAGCTTTAGCCTTTATATTATGTTGGATCTCATTAAGTTTGTTGGACAATATATTGGACATCTTTAATGGTTTCTTTATCAAAATTTGTAAATTTAGCATGGAGACCAAAGCTAGGCAGTTGTCTAGGCATTCGGCTTATACACAGGGCCTCTATTTAAACAGTATTTTTTGATTTTTTAAAATATAATAATAAAAAGAAAATTTATATTTTATTAAAGTCAAGCCTAATATAACCTATTAGTATAAAAAATATGTATAGATAACATGAACGTCCTACTTTATATGAAGTAAAACTTGAATTAGTACAAAAAATAGAAAAAAATGACACAGAAGTTACTTAGAGTAGATTATTTGTGCTATTTAGTCTATTAAATTATAAACAGTGTCATTTAGTCCATTATTTTGTAAAAAAGGTCAATTAAGAATAAATTATATTATTTTAATAATTTTCTATTAGAATATTTGATGAACACTATTTTAACTTATATTTTGTTATGTTTTTAAGCATTCTTTTTATGTTTTATTTTATTATTTTTGTGTTTTGGAAGATATTTATGTGTTTTGTAGGTTCTTGGACTCTTAAAAGAATATTGGATTAAAATGACTCAAAAGGAGTGAAAATGGAGTAACAAGAGCCAAAAAATGTAAGCCTTACATTGGGAGTTAGCAATTATGTAAGGATTACATACAAGGAGAGCACAACAAGGCGCGCCGCGGGGAAGAAATATCTGTGCCGCGGCAATAAGTCTTAGGTTTCTATATTAGGGATGAAAAACAAGGCATGCCGTGGTAGGAAAATTTGTGTGTTGCGGCAGAAGAAAATGCGAGCTGCGGCGGGACAGCCCCTGTTTTGTATACCAACCCAGAAATTCAAATCTCGCCGCGGTAGGATAAAATGTGTGCTATAGCCTGCGTACCAAAAATGCCCAGAAACCCTAACACGCGTGTATTTCTTTACTCACTTATACATACCACACTATACATTTCCCAAATACAAGTTTTTACAACCAAATTCCCTTCGCCCTTAGCTGCTGTGGCAGCAAGGGTTTCCACCCAAAAATTCACCCAAAATCAAGAAAAAATCCTCAATTTGTTAAACTAATCAAAAAAATTGAGAAAAAGGATCAACTAACTTCAAGAAATTGGAGCTAAGAGATCATTTGGGATATTTTTATTGTAATATCTTTTTCTTCTCTTTGATTTTGTGTTTGTCTCTCATGAGTAAATTGATTGACACCAATTTAGTTATGGTTGGCTAATTTATATATTTGATATATTAATATTACTTCCAATGATTAGAATAATAATTTTGTAATTTAATGGTATTTGAGTTTTAGATTTATTTTTTGTTCATGTTCTTAATATTTTTGATTATAAATTAATGATGAGACAAATCTTAATTTATAGTTAGAGATAATATGTTAGATTAGGTGGTTATAATATTTCCTTGCACTAATCTCAATTAATTAATTAACGGCCCGAATCAAAGAATTTAATTAATTGATTGTAGTGAAAATTACCATTGATTTAGAATTTTTTAGGTTTAGCAAAAAAATCATTAAATTTGACTTTTAATTGAATTGCTTAATTTATTTTTTCCATGAATGCATAGCGAACTAAGATTCTCACATACATCCATCATCCCCACCTTGATTGTGATTACTTTTATTTGTACTTTATTTTAGTCATAGAATTTACAATCTTTTTTATCAACCGACAATTGTTAGAGTATTTAGGAGTGTTTGTTCAACTAAATAAGAGAATAAATAACATTTTAAAACCACCATAGTTTCTTGATATACGATCTTAAGAGTATACTTATCACTCATTACAAGTGATTCTTGCACTTGTGAGTTTTTTATAAAATACAAATTTGACTATTAAGTCATTGTGTATCAAATTTTTTGCGTCATTACCAAAAATATTGGCATTTTAAAGTGTTTATTTGTTTTCTGTTTAGTTTGTTTTCGTATTTCTTTATTTTTGTGATTTTCTTTTTATTTTTATTTTTTTGAAATTTTTGTTTTTATTTGTTATTTTTAGTTTGTTACCTTTTTTTTTTTTTTTTTTGAGTTATTTGTTTTGAGTTGTTTATTTTATTTTTATTTCTTTTGTTATTTATTTATTTATTTTTTCTGGGATATATTTTGTGGTACTTTGATTTCTTTTTTGTTTTTGTTAGTATATGAAAGGTACCGTTCATACACTACATCAACATATTCTAAAGAGAACTTAATCAGGCTGAATACTGATATCCAATAACCAATACAAAATCCTTTTGAAGAGCCACGAAACATAGCTAATATGGAGGTATGTGATATTTGTGGTTTATATGGACATAATGCTAATGTTTACACTTTTATAGGTGATTATCATACATCTACCAATCAAGATTTTGATTTTAATGAGGGATATCGTCCACCTTGGAATGATCCCTACACCTATATTCCTAAGTTAGAAAATCACCAAAATTTTTCTTGTGAAGCAAACACGAACCCATCTTATACCCCATATCCAATACAAGGCTTAAATTTCAATCTTTACGACCTATCCATTCAACCTAAGAAACCAATATTGGAAGAGAACTTGAATACTTTTGTTCAAGTTAGTATTGAGAACCAAAAGAGAAATAATTAAAGGTTGGATTCCTTAGAGGATTCAATGATAAGGATAGAAATGCAAGTTGGGTATCTAGCGGAACAACTTCTAGCACAAGAATAGTTGCCTAACCAAACTAAGAAAATAAAGGATGACACAATCCTTCAAAGTGGTAAAATTTTTAATAAAATTTATTTTCCTGAAATTTTTAATGATTTGTCACTTTATGTAGAAAATATAGATGAGGAGCAAGCAATTCTTAAAGAAGGTCAAGCTAAGGAAAATCAAATTCTACAACCCTCTAAAGAGAACAAGGAGGAATCATCTTTATCTCCTCTACCGCAGAAGGCACCTAAGACTTGTACATCCCCAAATTCTTTTCCATACTACTTCAAGAAAAAAATGTGTGTTGTGTGATTCACGCTCAAAATTATTACCTTTGGCTAAGCGGTTATTGCAGTATAGCTTTAGGTGTCGAATCCTCAGAGAAGCTAATTAAACCAACAAAATAAAAGTTATAACAAAATAAATAGAAGAAATAATTTTATAATTGAAAAAAGAAAATTGACAATAATTAAATATAGCAATCTTGGTAGAAAATAAAATCAATATGCAAATAACAAGGCTTCGAGATTCACTTAATTATTTTGTTTTAATATTACCAACTTTTATTCCTATTTATTACTCAATTGCATGTTTCACATCCCAAACAAACAATTGAAAAATTTAGAATTGAAGATCTAAGATGAAATTTAAAGGTATTTGAATGGAGAAAAATAATGTTTTCATGGTAAAACAATTTAATTTATTCTTACAAGCTATCTAACATCGACAATATATCAAATTGACAATATCGCAGTAGAAGATGTTGTCATAAAATAAATAAAATAATTATAAACTAGAAGTTGCACATAAAGAAAGCATGACTGAATTTATATGAAACTGAAGAATATAATTTATTGAATGTAACAAGAAGATGAACAAAATAATTTCTCAAAACAAATTTATAAACTATAAAGCACTCATAGGAATAAAAGAATGAATAAAAAAAACTACATAATTAAGCTCCTCTCTAGCCTTACTCTAAATTTAGCCTAACTTACAAATCATTTCCACAAATTCTAGAGAGAAAGAATGAGAATAAAAAGTAAGAACTCTTGCAATTTTCTTGATGCTTCTAAGTGTTGAATGTCCACCTATTTATAGTGTTGGAGTAGGAAGATTTGCTGAATTATAATAATATCATGCCATTTTCTCTCTGAAGATAATTGATTTTCAAAATATTTTCTGAATATGAATCGTATATAAATCTCTTATCTTTCTAGAGAATCAAAAATCATTTAATTCGGAGCTGTACACAGAAAGTTATATCAAATATACTAACAACTGTCCAACTGCAAGATATTTCAGATTGCATCTTATTTTTGGCCTTGAAATAATTCTATTTTGATATTCTTCGTGAAATACAAAATCATGTATAATTGAATTATCTTTTCATATCATCTTGAATCACTTCATTTTAATATTTGAGTCCAAAGTTATCCACAAAATACAGCAGCAGGTTGTTGAGATCTTGAGAATAAATATCCCATAAATCCAATTTTGATTTCTTTGCTCTATTTTGGTTGATTTCATTGATTCTACAAGCATAAAATCATTATAATAAATATAAATAACATTTATAGAATTAATATAGATAATGATTAATTTTAAACCGATTAAATCATAAATGTTAATTAATTTACATATTTAAATATGCATTTTTATACTATTATCATAATCCCCAACCAGCTTATTGTTAGTCCCTAGCAATTGAAGCTCAAATAAGAAAACAACACATGATGATTAGTCCAAGTAAATATCCAGAAAAATTACCCAAGTGTTTCAAACAAAAAGTTAGTTAAAGATCACAATTTCTATGTAAATTAGTTAAATTATAACTTCCAAAATTGTGTGTGTGTGTAAACTAAGTCAAAACCTTCTTGCCACAAACCATAACTTATATAACTTTGAGATTTTATCCATGCAAAAGCCTCAACTCCATATCCTCAGGCATTAATTATTTTTAAGGGTTATGAATTTCTCTCATGGAGTTGGAAAACATATAAGCACTCATGAATATGAATTTTTAAGGACATATAAATAAACAATCATTGATCCAAAGATAGGAAAATATATTGCTTAAAATTCAACCTTTCTTACCACAAACTAGCTTCAGGATTTCAATTAGTTTATATGAGAACTAAATATTTGATGAGAAAAACTGCATATTACAGACTTTATTCAAAGATTTTTTTTTTAATATTCTAAAATAAAGAACATAAACTTTATTGAACTGAATAACATTTTTTTTATTTCTTTCTCTTTTTTTTTTCACTTTCTTTTTTTTTTGTTTTTTTTTTATATGAAACTAATAATATTAAGACGACAAAGAATAGTTACTACAATATTTTCTCAAAAAAAAAGTATCTCATTTTTTTTATAACTAATATCATCCTTTAGCTTTTCAACCAAATCATTCCACCAACCGAAAAATTGTATTCTAAACATTAACCAACCAATTCAAAGGATCAATGAAAGTTTATAAATTGTTTTCTCAATTCTCTCCACTCACTCACAAAAGATGTGTGAGATCATAAAAATATATATACTTGAACATGAAAATTCTCTTAGCTATATAAGTTTACCTTCCATCTTACCACAAGGCTTAGTAATGTACATAAGTATAATTTTTGAAGTTATTATTTAGTAATCAAAATAGAAAAAGTGACTTAAACCAAATAATTTGAAATCAACACTTAGACAACAATGCAAAAATTTTTACTTAAACATTTCAAACATGTAATGAAAACTTATTTAGGTAAAAATTACTAAGTTCAAGCAATAAACAAGTTTTTTTTTTTTTCATGTGTATCAACACAATTAATATTTACTAAGAGTGCTCCCAGGAAAGAATGGTGGGGCGAAGCCTCCTTAAAAACCACCCTTCTAGACAGAGCAACGTTCCCAGGATAGACTAGTGGCACTAAGGCATTCAAGAACTAGCCTCCTAGACAGAACTCTCTTAGATCATATTATTTAATGTAGTTACACAATTGTTATTTTTTTTTTCAAACTCCTAAAAAGCCATCAAAACAATCTATAACTCCTGAAAAGCCATCAAAACAATCTATAGAGAGTGTGCATAAAAATTGTACATAGAGTGCTACTACCCCCAACTTAAATCAAGCAGTGTCCTCACTGTCACAAAAATAATATATTAAATGAAAGAGTAAAGGATAGAAGACACCTGAGCGATGGAATTTCACATGAAAATTGTCTCCAAGTAGGTTGCTAGGGAGGAGAAAAAAAAAATAAAGTAAAGTAACAAAATAAAAATAAACCAGAAACAAAGAAACTAAAATAAAATAAATGTACGAGAAAAAAAAATCTAAATAAATAAAAATTGATCAATGAAGGTAGATGGGATTTACAAGATGAATCTCCTCAAAACATATAGAATGATCTATCCTCTCCACATAATTTTTCAACCGTTGTCCATTAACTTTAAAAATTCTCCCTTCAGTTGGATCCTCAATCTCAATAACACCGTTGGGAAAAACTTGTTTCACAACAAATGGACCGATCCATCGCGATCTCAGCTTTGCAGGGTAGAGATGCAATCGGGAATCATAAAGATGAACCCGTTGGTTTGGCTCAAAGTTCTTCCTCAAGATCTGCTTGTCATGAGCCACTTTCAATTTTGCCTTGTAAATCCTAGAGTTATCATATGCATCATTCCTCAATTCCTCTATCTCTGATAACTGTAACTTCCTATGAAGCCCTGCAACATTCAAATCAAAGTTAAGGGCTTTAACAGCCCAATAAGCCTTATGTTCCAATTCAACAGGTAAATGACATGATTTTCCATAGACGAGCCTGTAAGGAGACATTCCAAGGATGGTCTTGTAAGCAGTGCGATATGCCCACAGTGCATCAGAAAGTCTTAAGGACCAATATTTACGGTTTGGATTAACCGTCTTCTCTAGAATTTGCTTAACCTCCCTATTAGCTAACTCAGCCTGTCCATTGGTTTGTGGATGGTAAGCTGTAGAAACCTTATGTAGAACACCATACCTGCGCATCAAAGCCTCAAAAGAACTGTTACAAAAATGGGTCCCTTGGTCACTGATGATGACACGTGGCGTACTGTACCTAGATAACACATTTTCTTTTAAGAATTTTACCACAGTTGTATTATCATTAGTGCGACACGCCACTGCCTCCACCCATCTGGACACATAATCAACAGCTAGAAGAATATATAGATAACCAAAAGATGAGGGAAAAGGTCCCATAAAATCAATACCCCAACAGTCAAATATCTCAATATTAAGTATAGGGTTAAGAGGCATCATATGACGTCGAGTAAGCGCACCCAACTTTTGGCATCTATCACAAGAACGACAAAAAGAGTTAGTATCCTTAAACAAAGTGGGCCAATAAAGGCCACACTGCAAAATTTTAGCTGCAGTTTTTTTCATAGAAAAATGACCACCACATGCCTCAGAATGACAAAAGTTCATGACACTATAAATCTCACCTTCAGGAATGCAACGTCTCATAATTTGGTCTGGGCAATACTTAAACAAATATGGATCATCCCAATAAAAATTTCTTACCTCAACTAGGAACTTTCGTTTGTCTTGTGCACTCCAGTTAGATGGAACTTCACCAGAAACCAAGTAATTAACAATATGTGCATACCAAGGTACTTGGCTAACGGCAAACAGATGTTCATCAGGGAAGTCATCTTGGATGGGTGGATTATCCTTAGAATCATTAAACTCTAGACGAGACAAATGATCCGCTACAACATTTTCAACACCTTTCTTATCCTTGATGGTTAGATCAAATTCCTGCAAAAGAAGAATCCACCTAATCAAATGAGCCTTAGCATCCTTCTTAGAAAGAAGGTACTTAAGAGCTGCATGGTCAGTAAACACTATAATAGATGAACCAATCAAGTAAGCACGAAATTTATCTAAAGCAAATACAACAGCTAGTAGTTCTTTTTCAGTTGTAGAATAATTCATTTGAGCACTATTCAAAGTTCTACTAGCATAATAAACAACAAAAGGCTTCCCTTCCCTTCGTTGTCCAAGGACAGCTCCCACTGCATAATTACTTGCATCACACATAATTTCAAAAGGTAAGTTCCAATCAGGTGATTGCATGATAGGAGCAGAAGTGAGTTTTATAATGAGTGTTCGAAAAGCTTCTTCACATTTTGGAGTCCAATTAAACTCAGTATTTTTTACTAAGAAGTTACATAATGGGCGAGATATGGTAGAAAAATTTTGTATAAACCTCCTATAAAAACCAGCATGTCCAAGAAAAGAACGAACATCTTTTATTATTTTAGGGGTGGGTAATTTAGAGATTAATTCAATTTTTGCTTTATCTACCTCTATTCCTTTTTTAGACACAATATGACCCAAAACAATACCAGAAGACACCATGAAATGACATTTTTCCCAATTTAAAACAAGTCTTTTTTCCTCACACCTACTCAATACAGCTTCTAAATTACTTAGACATGAATCAAAGGAATTACCAAAAACAGTCAAATCATCCATAAAAATTTCCATACATTTTTCAACCATATCAGAGAAAATACTAAGCATACAACGTTGGAAAGTAGCTGGAGCATTACATAAACCAAAAGGCATCCTACGAAAAGCATAAGTACCAAAAGGGCATGTAAAGGTAGTCTTTTCCTGATCCTCTAAAGCTATCTCTATTTGATAATAACCAGAATATCCATCAAGAAAGCAATAAAAAGGATGGCCAGCTACACGTTCTAAGATTTGGTCGATAAAGGACAAAGGAAAATGGTCTTTTCGGGTTACTAAGTTTAATTTCCTAAAGTCAATGCACATACGCCACCCAGTTATAAACCTAGTTGGGATAAGATCTCCATTTTTTATTTTCTACTACAGTTACCCCAGATTTCTTTGGAACTACTTGTGTTGGACTCACCCATTTACTATCAGATATGGGATATATTATACCTAAGTCTAACAATTTTAAGACTTCTTTTCTAACTACTTCTTTCATTGTGGGATTAAGTCTTCTTTGTGGGTCTCTTCGGGGGTTAGCTCCTTCCTCTAAATGTATTCTATGGGAACAAATTAATGGAGAAATACCTTTTATGTCAGCTAAAGTCCAACCTAGTGCATTTTTATGTTCTTTTAACATATTTATCAACTTTTCTTCTTGCTCAACACTAAGTTCAGAAGATATAACAACAGGAAAAGTATCACCTGAACCCAAGAATGCATGTTTTAAACCTTTAGGTAGTGGAGAGAGTTCAATTTTTGGTGTCTCTATGGTTGAGGGTTTCGGCTTCGCTCTTTTACTTGGCAACTCCTCAAAGCATGGTTGCCAATATCTTGATTGCTTATCTTGCTTATCATTAGAAACAAAAGAAACATTAAATGTATCTGGAAAAAGCAATTGTTCAGAATTATGATTTAAGAGGAGATACTCTAAGGATTCAGACTCATCATATAGGTGTACTTCTTCTTGAATAAGTGTGTCTATCATGAAGGTTTGATAGCACTCATCGTCATCTCGTGGTTGCTTCCCAACATGGGAAATATTCACCTCTAATGTCATGTTCCCAAAAGATAGCTTCATAAGACCATTCCTACAATTGATAAGCGCATTTGCTGTAGCAAGAAAAGGCCTTCCTAGAATGAGTGGGATTTTTGACTCTATATCAACTACAGATTGAGTATCTAAAACTAGAAAGTCAACAGGGTAGTAAAATTTATCAATTTGAAGTAAAACATCTTCAATTATCCCCCTTGGTTTTCGTACAGAGCGATCTGCCAGCTGCAGCACCACAGATGTGGGTTTGATCTCTCCAAGTCCAAGTTGCAAGTATACAGAATAGGGCATCAAATTGACACTTGCTCCTAAGTCTAGAAGGGCTTGACCAAATTCATGTGTCCCAATTTGGCAAGAGATTGTGGGACAACCTGGATCTTTGTACTTCGGTGGTGTCTTCTGTTCTATCACCGGACTAGCCTGCTCTGTCAAGAATGCAGTCTTCTTGACATGGTGTCTTCGTTTCATGGTGCATAGATCCTTGATTACTTTAGCATAAGCAGGTATCTGCTTGATCACATGTAACAAGGGAAGATTAATCTTAACTTGTTTCAAGTGTTCTAGGATCTCGCATTGATTATCCGGATTTTTCCCTCAAGATATTAGGGCTTGAGGAAAGGGTACTTGAATCGGAATCTTCATTTTCCCATCCATTGAAGAGGGATCATCAACATTATTCGTGGTGGTTTTTGTGCTTGTGTTGGTTGGTGGATTGGGTATAGTTGGTTCATTTAAAATTTTACCACTACGGGTTGAAATAGCATTGACCTCCTTAACATTATTTGAATCGATAGTCGAGGTTTGAGCCATATGTTGGCCTTTTGGGTTGGATTGGGGTTGGGAGGGAAACTTTCCTCGCTCTTGTATAGTGAGAGCGCTGGTTAACTTGGTTATATGACTTTTTATCTCCTTGTTCTCCTCCACCACTTGTGTAAGTACAGCCTTGAACTTCTGGTTAGTTTTACCTTGTGCCTCCATAAATGAATGAAGTGTTTCCTCTAAAGAATTTCTATTTGGTCGCGCATTAAATTGAGGTGTTGGGTAATTTCTTGGTGGTTGTGTCTCAATTTTCCAGTTTTCATTAGGTAGTATGAGTTGGTCAGATTTCCAGTTAAAGTTTGGATGGTTTCTCCAGCCAGGATTGTAAGTTTCAGAGTAGGGTGAGTAAGGTTTTCTAAACATTCCCACAGCATTACATTGTTCTTCGTAAATCCCTTTCATCTCACTAAAAGTTGGGCAATTCTGGGCTAGATGTTCAACTGTCCCACAAATAGAGCATGTATCCTGAGTTTCGACCCTAGCAATTGTATGATTTGTTCTACCTTTCATTTTTAAGGCCTCTAATTCCCTAGTCAATACTTCTAATTGGGCTTTAAGGCTATCTTCTTCCCTTAGTTGGTAGATTCCAGTTGATCGTGATCTATTGGTGTTATCAATGGCACTAGGTCCTGTCCTTGTATGGGCTTTCTCAGCTAACTCATTAAGGTAATCTATGGCTTCATCAGGATCCTTTTGGAGAAACTCACCATTACACCTCATTTCTATAAATTGGCGCTCCCTAATCGTAAGTCCCTCATAAAAATAACTAACTAACCTCCAATTTTCATACCCGTGATGTGGGCACATGTTTAGTAACTCTTTGAACCTCTCCCAAGCTTGGTATAAGGTCTCACTATCTTTTTGAGAAAAGGTTGAGATCTGTCTCTTAAGATTGTTGGTCTTATGATGAGGAAAGTATTTGTTAAAGAAGGATTTGGTCATTTCTGCCCATGTACCTATGGATCTTGGTCTCAAAGAGTATAGCCAACTCTTTGCTTTGTCTTTTAAGGAGAAAGGGAAAATTTTTAACCTAACAGAGTCTATGGCATTGGGTTGGCTATGAAATGTGGCCACTACCTCTTCAAATTCCCTAATATGTAAATAAGGATTTTCATTATCTAAACCATGAAAAGTGGGCAAGAGTTGTATCATTCCAGGTTTAAAATCAAGTTGTGGTGTATTAGAGGGGAGCATGATGCATGATGGTGTAGCTGTACGGGTAGGGTGAAGGTAATCTTTAAGAGTTCTAACGGGGTTATCCTCATGGTCACTCATGTTTTCAGAACTAGAAGATGGGTTCGAAGAAGAAGATTGAATTAATGGTAATTCTAATTCTATTCTTTTTAAAAATCTACCTCTTGCGTCTCTAGATCGATTCATACACCTAGAACCTTTTTTTTTGTTTTTAAATTTTTATTTGTATTTTTGTTTAATTTTTAAACTTTTATTTGATATTTTTTTCTTAAAGAAAAAAATAACTAAAACTAACAACCAAAGAAAATATAATAATAAAGCTAGAGATTTTTTTTTTTTGAGAAAAGGAAAAAAAATAACAATAATGTACCAACACTATTAATATTTACTAAGAGTGCTCCCAGGAAAGAATGGTGGGGCGAGGCCTCCTTAAAAACCACTCTCCTAGACAGAACAATGTTCCCAGGATAGACTAGTGGCACTAAGGCATTCAAGAACTAGCCTCTTAGACAGAACTCCCTTAGATCATATTATTTAATGTAGTTACACAATTGTTTTTTTTTTTTTTTTTTACTTTAAAAGAAAATTGAAACAATAATAATGAAGAATAAATAAATAATAATAAAAAAAAAAATCAAATCATAATGTTTAAACCTCAATTGTTGATTTTGGCTTCCCCGGCAACGGCGCCAAATTTTTGATTCACGCTCAAAATTATTACCTTTGACTAAGCGGTTATTGCAGTATAGCTTTAGGTGTCGAATCCTCAGAGAAGCTAATTAAACCAACAAAATAAAAGTTATCACAAAATAAATAGAAGAAATAATTTTATAATTGAAAAAAGAAATTGACAATAATTAAATATAGCAATCTTGGTAGAAAATAAAATCAATATGCAAATAATAAGGCTTCGAGATTCACTTAATTATTTTGTTTTAATATTACCAACTTTTATTCCTATTTACTACTCAATTGCATGTTTCACATCCCAAACAAACAATTGAAAAATTTAGAATTGAAGATCTAAGATGAAATTTAAAGGTATTTGAATGGAGAAAAATAATGTTTTCATGGTAAAACAATTTAATTTATTCTTACAAGCTATCTAACATCGACAATATATCAAATTGACAATATCGCAGTAGAAGATTAACTCATAAAATAAATAAAATAATTATAAACTAAAAGTTGCACATAAAGAAAGCATGACTGAATTTATATGAAACTGAAGAATATAATTTATTGAATGTAACAAGAAGATGAACAAAATAATTTCTCAAAACAAATTTATAAACTATAAAGCACTCATAGGAATAAAAGAATGAATAAAAAAAACTACATAATTAAGCTCCTCTCTAGCCTTGCTCTAAATTTAGCCTAACTTACAAATCATTTCCACAAATTCTAGAGAGAAAGAATGAGAATAAAAAGTAAGAACTCTTGCAATTTTCTTGATGCTTCTAAGTGTTGAATGTCCACCTATTTATAGTGTTGGAGTAGGAAGATTTGCTGAATTATAATAATATCATGCCATTTTCTCTCTGAATATAATTGATTTTCAAAATATTTTCTGAATATGAATCGTAGATAAATCTCTTATCTTTCTAGAGAATCAAAAATCATTTAATTCGGAGTTGTACACAGAAAGTTATATCAAATATACTAACAGCTGTCCAACTACAAGATATTTCAGATTGCATCTTATTTTTGGCCTTGAAATAATTCTATTTTGATATTCTTCGTGAAATGCAAAATCATGTATAATTGAATTATCTTTTCATATCATCTTGAATCACTTCATTTTAATATTTGAGTCCAAAGTTATCCACAAAATACAGCAGCAGGTTGTTGAGATCTTGAGAATAAATATCCCATAAATCCAATTTTGATTTCTTTGCTCTATTTTGGTTGATTTCATTGATTCTACAAGCATAAAATCATTATAATAAATATAAATAATATTTATAGAATTAATATAGATAATGATTAATTTTAAACCGATTAAATCATAAATGTTAATTAATTTACATATTTAAATATGCATTTTTATACTATTATCATTGTGCTTCATAAGAAACAACTACCAAGATGGAACGATGTGTTTAACGCAATACTCGCTGGTAAAATTGAAATCACACACTTCAAGATCTTTTATGACGGTTGATAGAAATGGATTAGCAACGTCTTACTAAGACGTTAAAGAAGACGCTTGGTGGAAGACAACCCACTATTTTAGGTAATATTTTTCTTTTTCTATTAGTTTAGTTAATTTTCTATTTGTTCCTTTTAAATACTTTGCTGAACATATGCATAGTTGAAAACATTGAGGACAATGTTTAGTTTAGGTTTGGAGGTACAAATAGGTCTAATAAAAACTTTTTGATATAAACTATCATGTTTTCTTGTCAATTTAAAGTGAACTATTGAATTTGTATACATATTTTGTTTGATTTTTTGTATATATTCAAGGTTAGTTGTAAAAGTTAGTTTTTATTTATAGTTTATACTTCATACTTCATACATTTTGATATTGAAATTGAGATGAGTCCAAATCGTGTGTTTAAGAATCAAATAATGAAGATTACCTTGTGAGATGATTATTGAGCCAATAACTTTTCATTCTGAGAGATAATTGTTATTCTACTCTTTTAAACACTTTTCTTATTATTTCAAATTATTACACGATCTTTATAGGTTTTTGCATTAAATGTTAAGATTTTGAATATTTAATGAAGAATTATATATTTAATTGTATTGCTTAGATTAATTAATTTGAATAAAATTTTAAGTATTTGCCTATTTCATTCGTGCTTGAATTTAAAAGATTTAAGGAAATTTCTATATCCAATACAAAAAGAGCCAAAATTTATCATTCATAAAATACATATGTATATGGGTCTCTCTCTCTCTCTCTCTATATATATATATATATATATGACCCCAAAGTTCTCTAAGTGGTAAAATGGCTAATATAAAGAAAAAAAAAGAAATAAATTCACTTGAAGTCAATGCATTTTTATTCATTTTAAGTCATATACTTGAAATTTTTGCTTGACGATTTTAATTTATGCATGAAAATAGTAATGTGATTTCTTCATAAATTCAATCATTTGATTCTTTTCATGAGATCAATGTAATGCACTTTTTGAGTCTTTCTTGTTTAATTATATGCGAATGTATTAGCTCATTTCATTACATAACTTTTATTCACATATATTTTGCTGAGTGTATGAACTCATAGGATCAGTGTGATATTAAGAGTAAATTTTGTGAGGAATATAGTTGAAGCAAATTCATATTCTTAACACTAGATTTTGGTGAATCAATATTGATATTTTTTTAAGTAATGGAGTATGCTCTTGTGATGCAAAACTAATTTGCGTGATGAATACTTAAAGTGTTACGACTATTGGATAAACTTATGTATGAGTCTTGATTATAAACTGAAAATAAATTGAAGCATGAGAAATTTTGTTGATTTAAGTTTATAGTTTTTATTTGTAGTATTGTTATTTATCGATTTAGTTTTTCTTTTACTAGGATGTTTGTAGGTATCATCACTGGAAACCCTCACGAGGTTTTAATTCGTCCACTAGGGCAATCTAAGAGTTTAAAGGCTTATTGCATATGCTAAATGCAACCATGACAATCTACTGAAGTGATTTAGGTTAATATAGTTTAATTTTAATTTTGCTAGTCCTCTAGCAAAATGTAGGCTTGGGGATATTTGATGAACACTATTTTGACCTATATTTTGTTATATTTTTAAGCATTTTTTTATGTTTTATTTTATTATTTTTGTGTTTTGGAAGGTATTTATGTGTTTTGTAGGTTGTTGGGCTCTTAGAAGAATATTGGATTAAAATGACTCAAAATGAGTAAAAATGGAGTAACAATAGCCAAAGAATGTAAGCCTTATATTGGGAGTCAACAATTATGTAAGGGTTACATACAAGGCGAGCACAACAAGGCGCACCGTGGGAACAAAGTCTCAGGTTTTTATACTGGGTAAGAAAAAAATGAGCGCTGTGGCGGAAAAATTTGTGTGCCGTGGAGGAAGAAAATGTTCACCGTGGCAGGACAACCCCTGTTTTGTATACCAGCCTAGAAATTCAACAAGCGTCGCGACTGGATAAAATGTGTGCCAGTGCTTGCGTACCAAAAATGCCCAAAAATCCTAACACGTGTATGTTTCTTCACTCACCTATAAATACCATACTATACCTCTCCCAAACACAAGTTTTCACAACCAAATTTCCTCCACCCTTAGCTGATGTGGCAGCAAGGGTTTCCACCAAAAAATCCATCAAAAATTAAGAGAAGACCGTCCATTTGTGAAGCTAATCCAATGAATTGAGAAAGGAGATCAACAAACTTAAAGGAAATGGAGCTAAGAGATCATTTGGAGTATTTTTATTGTAATATCTTTTTCTTCTCTTTAATTTTGTGTTTACCTCTCATGACTAAATTAATTGAAACTAATTTAGTTATGGTTGGCTAATTTA
Organism: Elaeagnus macrophylla; assembly: GCA_029378325.1. NCBI lineage: Eukaryota > Viridiplantae > Streptophyta > Magnoliopsida > Rosales > Elaeagnaceae > Elaeagnus > Elaeagnus macrophylla. The sequence goes on from CM055644.1 coordinate 5,536,697, forward strand.
TGTATTTAGAATATTAGTATTGCTTCCAATGATTGGAAGAATAATTTTGTAATTTATTGATATTTAAATTTTAGATTTATTTTTTGTTCATGTTTTTAATATTTTTAATTATAAATTAATGATGGGCCAAATATTGATTTGTAGTTAGAGAGAATATATTAGAATTTAGGCATTAGAAACACCATCTTTGCTTGAATGTGCATCATGAACAAGTGCCTAATTTGATTGCATTGATTTGTGTTAGATTAGGTGGTTATAATATTTCTTTGCGCTAATTTCAATAAATTAATTAATGATTCGGATCAAAGAAGTTAATTAATTGATTGTAGTGAAAATCGTCATTAATTTAGAATTTTTTAGGTTTAGCGAAAAAATTATTAAATTCGACTTTTAATTGAATTGCTTAATTTATTTTTTTCATAAATGGATAGTGAACTAAGATTCTCATATACATCCATCATCCCCATCTTTGTTGTGATTACTTTTATTTGCACTTTATTTTAGTCATAGAATTTATAATATTTTCTACCGACCGACAATTATTAGAGTGTTTGGGATTGTTTGTTCAACTAAATAAGAAAATAAATAAAATTTTAAAACCACCGCAATTCCTTGAGAGACGATATTGGGAGTATATTTATCACTCATTAAAAGTGATTTGTACACTTGCTAGCTTTTTATAAAATACAAAATTTTCATTGTGCATCAATATTATATTTTTCTATCAAGTAATTAAATGCAATTATTACACGAGTCTTTAATAATTGTAAAATCATAATTAATATTAAAAAAATGTCACAAAATATTAATTCTGAATATTTAATATCTGCTACTATTTTATTTTAATATTTTTATATTTTTTAATTTTAATAAAAAAAATAAATTATATATTTAAATAATTTTTTGTTTGATTATTATTATTATTAATTTTTTAAAATAATTTCATATTAAATCTAACTTTTATCATAGTTAAAAACTCATATTTTAATCATTTGATAGAAAATAATAATAATTTATTCAAAAAATCTTTAAAATAGTATAGTTTATTTTTATTGAACTTTTTCATAAAATTAAGAGACTAAATAATATTGTATAAAATTTAAATGATTAAATAATACAAATAATTTAATCTAAGTACGTGCCACCTCACTCTTGAAAATATAGGACTCTATTTAGGCCAAATTTCATGACCCACTCAATTATTATTATTTTTTACTACATATCTATAATAAAGTATGCGTGTACTCTCTCATATGTTTTAAAACTTAAGCGTTTTAAATATTAGAAAAAAATTATTTGCTCTAAAAATATATAGTTAGCCGAAATTGAAATAATCAACCCTTTCAAAGTTAATGATAATCCTTAACCCCATTTTAGAAAGATCATCACTTCAATTAAGTTTTTAATTTATTTTAACCATGTAAATTGGGAAGGAAAAAAGAACTCTTTTTTTTTTTTTTTTTTATGTACATAAAATACATTTTATTCATTATTTTAAATTTATTAATTTTTTAAGAAACTTTTAGTCATAGTTTATAAAAAGTATGAAATATTTATGATTTAATTGTATGACATAATTATTTTTTTATGTATAGTGTTTCATTTTTAACCCATTAAAAAATATTTATTTTTCTTGTCACGTAAATAAACATACATTTTTTAGTATTAGAAGAAAATGAACAAATATTTTTTTGATTGAGAAGAGTTAAAAATAAAATTAATTAAAGAACTGAGTTATTTATATACCGAATAGATTTATTCTTATAATTATATTTTTTCTATTAAAAATAAAGTAATAGTTTAAGTAAAATAAATAAATTTAGGATTTATGTGTGGTTGTGTTCTTTTTGTTTAGTGTTTTAATTAGAGCCGGCAATTTTTAACACGACCCGCGAACTCGACACGACCCACCCACGAAATAGTCAGGTCTGGGTTGAGCTTATATGTGTTGGGTTGTAAACAGGTCGACTCGTTTAACCCATTTAAAAAAATAGGATTGAATAGGTTAATTGGGTAACCCGCGTAACACAAGTAAATAACTAAAATTATTAAGGTATGTACGTAATTGTTTCTTATTTAATTATTTTGTAGGTTTATATTTTAAAATATTATTGAGATGATGTTTAAATTCATTTCATATTTTATTTTCTTATTTTTATCAATTTATAATAATATATTATTTAGTTTAATTTTGTATGTTTTTATTATTAATTATTCATTTTAGACTTAAAACAAGTTTTTATTTACAAAGATTTTATGATACATATTTTTGTTAGACTTTTTTGTTATTATTTAAAACTTTAAAATATTAGATTTGATGTATCACAATATTTATGATTATTGATATTATTTTTATTTTGTATTAGTTAATATTTTTACATTTTTTGTTAAAAAATAATGCTTAAATTGATTTAATTTTTGGAGTCTAATTAGAATTTATAATGTTAATAGGTGACATAAATATATGTTGATACTCGATATAATATCTCTGATTTTTTATATTATAAAATATAATATTTATTATTTAATATATTTATACGGGTTAAATGGGTGAACCCAGGTTGGGTTAGGGTTGTACTTTCTGACCTGTTTAATAAATGGGTTGGGTCAGGGTCAATCTTACATGGGTCGGGTCGTAAACAGGTCGACCCGAACACGACACGACCCACCCGTTTGACAACTCTAGTTTTAATATATGTATGTTAAGTTATTAAATTATATGTTTAAAATTCTAATAAAAATTTATTATATATAATATATAAAAGTACCATGTTACAAGTTTTGCCTAGAGTCCCTCAATTAGTAGGGCCGGCCCTGCCATGAATTTTAACAAAATCACCAATTAACTCTATTTAGCACGTATTTATTGCTATGAAAAAGAAATTATCTTGTTTTTGTATTATTAATGACCAGGAATCTTCAACCATATCTTCGTCAACTTCTCAATCTTGCATCATAGCAGCAATAAAGGCTTTGAACAAACCCCATAAGCGAGTAGGTGAAAATATGATACTTTGGTATTCCACATGAGAATCATCAATATGTACCTAAAATATTGTAGGCACTAACTGCATTTTTCTGTTTGATTATATGAATTAAAGGGTGGCTTTAGTGGATTTGGTGGAGTAAATTAAACTCTTAAGCTGGATTTGTCAATATTGTTGGTATTTTTTTTAATAGCTTATATTTATTATTTTTAATAAGTAGAATTTTATTTAGCATGTAACTAATACTTTATTGAAATTATTATTGTATATCATATTATATTTTATTTAATTAGTTTGTTTTATTTAACTACTTAGCTTAAATTTCAATATTTTAAATAAGTTTCCGTATTTATTTTAAATATGCAAATATTTTTTTATACGTTTCATGGATAACAAGATATTTTCAGTATTTTTTTTTTTAAAATTTAATCATATATATGTAAATCTTGGTATTTCAATCGTTATTAATCTAATTGAATGTAAACAAACAAGGTGCAGTGAACTTGCTTTCATTTGAATGAATTGCAAATCGTAGTACATTGTATGAAAAAAAAGACAATTTTGTGAATTAGGTGGTATTTGGACAGAGGAAAAGATTATGTAGCTCAAATTAAGTTTAGATAAATCTTAATTAAGGTGGTATAATTTTATTAATTGATAAGAACAATCAAGCTCATATAAATGCATTTAATAAAAAACTATCACATAAGTTATAATTGTGTTTTTACATGTGATATATGGTAGTGCTTATTGATAAAAGTAAAAAAAAAAAAAAAAAAAAAACCAAAACAAAAAGAGGAAGGAAACAATTAACCAACTACGTACGTAATATTGCAAGTGGTTATAATTTTTGGATTTTGTTCTGAATTTTTTTTGTTATTCACTTTGTATATATTTCTAGGATGAAATAAAGTGCAATTAAATATATTTTTATAAGGTATATAAATTACTATTGTTAATTATGATCCACGTATATATTAATTTTCAGATTAATAAAATCAAGTATGCAGGCTTCTTTTAAAACAAAAATAAAATTTTAATATATTTAATATAACAATTAAAAATTAAAATTAAAATTCAAGTCATTAATTAAAATCAATTTAAGTATAAGTAAACGACTGAATTGCCCTTAAACATTCCAACACAAATAAGATATAGCGATAAATATATATAAATAATTTAGTTATTTAATTAATTTTATTTTTTATTCTTCAATAAAAAACATATATATTAATTTTCTTGTAATACTAAAAAATATATGTATATTTATGTTATAAACAAGTGGCTTTCAAAACCCAATCCTTATGCAATTTTTTTTAAGGTTTAATTGTATACCATGAGGCTCGTAATCCCTTTCATACATAGAGTTTCATTTTTAACTTTTGATTATTCTTTTATAATGTAAACAAATATATGCTTTTTAGTATTAGAAAAAATAACAATATATTTTTCACAAAAAAATAAACAGCTAAATAATTTAGACATTTACGCATTGTAAGGTTTTTTTTTTTTAATTCCTAAACCTTTTATATTTCTTTATAGCTCAGTCCGATGTGAAACATCGATACAAGTGGTCTCAATTTTGAGTGTGGAATGCTGTAGATGCAATTTTAATGGGATGCTTAGAGTTTTTTCAAATTTAGCATTATTATATATATTAAGTTATAGTATATATTAAATGATATATTAATTATTAATTAAATATAAAATTAAAAATATATGATAATAAAATGATTGTATCTTAATTAGATTATGGCAATTAGATTGATATATACGTCAATTCTTAACAAAAAAGCAATTTTGTTCCCAAATACAATGAGGCTTTAGAATTTCATCAAACTCCTTCCTTTTACAATGATCGATGGTATTTTGAGATGTCGCAGCCAAAGCAGTGGCTTCTAAGAGAGGGTAATATTTTCCTCCTTTTTCCCAATATTACATGCTTAAAGATTTGATAGACTTGAAAATTCTTTGGTTGATCTATTGTTAGCTATTTGCTCCCTTTCATAAAATTAATTAACTAGATTTGTTGGGTTAAAGAAAATGCTATAGATTTGCTTTGCGAATCTAAAAACACACATCTGACGTTTACTCCCAAATGAAACCCCCTCATTTGTTAGAATATTGCTCATGCGTATAATCCTTGTGAAGGCCCACGCCAAAGCGAATGCCCATTGGTGGTATTATTAGTACACATTTGCTCCACTGCCGCCTAAAGAGGTGGTTGGTTCGAGGGTGATTTATATATCATCTTCCCCAATTCCATAGGATATGATGGGGAAAAGTATTTCATTGGTCACTTTATGCTCTATATAGTCATTTACAACAACATTGATTAAGTGGTTGGCTTTGGTTTTAAGGTTAGTTTATATTGGTGATAGACTAGTAACCATGGGACAAATGATGTCATTTAGATTTATTAAAACTAATCTTATTTGGTTTTAAGGTTAGTCACTGTTGAAATATTGCATAAAAGATCTGAAATTTGTGCTAAATATATATCACAAGTTTTAAAAAGTAGATAGGATCTAGAAACTCTTAATGGATTCAATGTATCATGGTCTTTATTACATGTACCTTAGACTGATTGGACACTATTACTAGATGCAATTGTATCTAAACTTTGTAGCGTGAAGCCAGATGTTGTACTAGTATCTGCTTGTGCCGTTGGAGGGGAAGATAAGAAAGGTTTGGGTGGTAATTGTAGTGACTCAAGACACCCTTCCAACTTCTCTATGACTTCATGCATTTGTGGCCGATTGATGGGATTAGGTTGTATGCACCATAAACTAACTATTATCATCTTTTTAACTCTTTCATTATCCACTTCGTTCATAATTCTAAGCAATCCAAGTTCTTCATTTAACTCAAGACGATTGTAGATCCAATGTGGAAAATATATTTCACTAGTATTATTAGCTTTGACATTGATATTTTTTCTTCCTCCGGCCATTTCTAAAACCATCATTCCATAACTGTAGACATCTGACTTGTGTGAGATCCCTCCAAAGTTTCTTGAGAAAACTTCGGGTGCAATGTATCCAGCGGTTCCTCTTGCACCCAATATAGAGATAATGCTTTGTTCTCTGTTACAAATTTTAGCTAGGCCAAAATCAGAGATTTTTGGAGTGAAGTCCTTGTCAAGAAGAATGTTGTGTGGTTTTATATCAAAATGCAAAATTCTTGTGTTGCAACCACGGTGTAAATATTCTAGTCCTCTAGCAATTCCAAGTGCTATTTGATATAGCATATCCCATTGCAATCTAGGTTGACTCTTCTCATCACTCTCATCAAATATAAATTTTTCAAGAGATCCATTAGGCATAAACTCGTATATAAGTGCCCTTTTTGAACATTCAAAACAAAATCCCAATAGGGTGACAACATTGACATGGGAAGTTCTACTAATGGTTGCAACCTCGTTGATGAAGTCTTCTCCATTATCTTTTGCTTCAGTCAACACCTTCACTGCAACAAGAGTTCCATCATTTAGCTTTCCCTTATAGACAGCACCAAAGCCTCCTTGGCCTAACTTAACCGTGAAGGAGCTAGTCATTTTCTTTATATCCAAATAACTATATCTTCTTGTTTGCAGGGGCCCATAATTCCTTAGAAAGACCTCAACATTTTTATGGGTTTGATCATGCTTCTTCCAAAAGGGAAAAAGTTTATTTTTCTTCTTGCAGTAGATTAACAAGATTATTACCATGCTTCCTATTCCAACAACAGCTGCTAGTGCAATGACTGTGATCAAGAAAGGAAAAGTAATGAGCTTAAGTTTCAATGATGTAAACATATTTAATTTCTCTCTTTTGAATATAGAGATATGCTGAAAATATATTATAAAAATTATTATTACCAATTTTTTCCCGGAGGGATATGAGATCTTTTTGTCCTGCAGAATAAACATTTTGATTAGAAAAATATACCGCTATGTAGAAACTAGAATAAATAATGAATATAAGGAGCCTGAAGAACCTTGAAAGACAAATGGGACATAATGAGTAGATGAGTTATATATATAAGGAGGGTAATCTTTAAAGACAAATGGGGCATACCAGTTGATATGTTTAGTTACCATATATAATACATGTAGAGAAGTTCATAAATTAAGGATTAACTACTTTATGGGTGCTCAAACTTTCATTAGCCTCACAAGTTTATGTTTCTCAAATTTTTAAAACTTTAAAGATAAGTCCGGGTAAAAATCATACAATATAAAAATTTGAAAATTGCATGTGGTGTTTTAAAATTTAATGACTAAAGCACACGATTTAAAAGTTTAGATACATGTGTGAAGTTGATCAAAGTTTGAGGACTAATAAATAGTTTAGCATTTTCTTAAATATAGTTTCTTATCATTTTGGCATATTGCTTGGACCATGAATGGCTGCTTGAAAATCGCAATTTTAGTCTCTAATTATTCGTACTAGGTTAAATATCTTGTTCTATTTGACCACAAAGTTAGAAAATGTATGATCAACTTGTATGCACATTTTCTACCAAAAACTTTTTTTTTCTTTCGTATATGCATACTTGTAAAGCTTTACAATTAGTTGTACAAATATATACAACTATTATATATTGCTTGTTATGTATATGGGCAAAATGTGGGCATACAAGGAATAATTAGGGTACGATATTTTAGTGGTGCCCATATTATTGAATACCCTTTTGTCACAATGCTACGATAACTTTACTTTTTGGTCAACAAAAAATCATACGTACAACACATGACCTTAGCAATTTTGGGTTTTTTTTTTATAGCTTGTGGATGGTAGAGGGACATGAACTCTGCAAGGCTCATCTCTTCACCTTCCTCCCTCCAAAGAACATAGCATGCCATTAGAAGTTTTAAAGTATTGGGAGGGAACTGCCTAAGAGGTACCCCTATTTTACAAAGACGCCGCTGCACTAACAGTAGGAACGAGAGTTGAAGACCGGAAAACAGATAAGAAAAAATGGCGATCCCTCTAAGAGAGGGTTTGCTAGGTACTATTCCATTGTTGGGAAAAATAATCCTAGTAGAGTTGAGAATTTCAAACAACTCCTTTTGCTTGTCCTCAGAAGACTGGGTAGCAAAAAGCAACAAAGAGTCAGCCTAAGTTAGAGCACTTGGATTTCCTTCAAAAGTATCTCTACTAGAAACAGAATCAAAAGCCTCAATGAAATTAGCATGGCCGAAATGAGGAGAAAAATAAGACAGGAAAGCTATATTGGTGTCAAAATTGTCGGACTCATTGGGAAGGAGATTGTTGGTTAGACCCTCTATCGGTCTACTCAACTGGCCGAACGACTAGGCGGTTGGTTGGTAGGCCGGTTGGCCCCCTTCCTCTGGTGCTTCGCGCTTGTGCCTTGAGGTCCTCCGTCTATTCTCATCCTGATCCATCTACGAGACCTCCCATTTTGACCTTCCTGCTATGTCCAGCTCCTATTTGGGTTCTCATTCCAACTTCCAATATTTTTAGCTAGCAATCTATCATGTCTAATTGCTTCTATGATGGGTCTTTGGAATGTTAGTGTGTGTTTTCTAGTCATTCATGTGTTCCCAAGGTAGCAAGTTAAAAATACTCCTAAGGAATACTTGTCTCCTAGCCCACACAATAAAAAAAAGAGTCACAAAATCTTCACAAAATTTCCTGGCCTACCAAGTTGTACCTAAGCAAAGAAAAAGTTAAAAAAATTTGAGGGTACACGTGTTCTACCAAACTCCTAGGTTTATCCAAACATTTGAACCAAATTGAAGAAAAAAGGTAAAAAAGTAAGTTTTGATCCACTTACATAGCTATTGGGTGGAGTCAAACGTTGTTCCCAAAATTCTCTCCCCAGAGCTCAGACCTTTTGGATTCTTAATTGAACAGGTTAAGAGTGAATAAGTCTTTATTTAGACTAACAAGTCTAATCTCAACCACCCATTAGATGGGGATCCAAGGAATCAGATAAATAAAATATTTTAGAGAATCATGCTCAGACTATATCTCTCTTGGAAAGTTAACTCATAGTTCACTTTTTTTTCCAAACTTTGACGTATCATAACCTCTCAACTGGGACTCGCATTTAGGCTAAAAAACAAGCGTTGTAAAGTTTATAACCATGAGAACATTAATACATGAAGATACTTAGGATACTAGTTTTCCATCTCAGTCAAGACTTCCCAGAACCAATTGTCACTAAGCCATCGTACCTAGGAGAAAATCTAAACCACCTATCCACCTAAAGTGGCCCAGGTAGCTTAGGGTTTTTTTTTTTGATATAAATTAAATCGGGTATGCGTGGTACCATTTATTGGTGCACATTAGCAATTGAGAAGTCAAATGGTATAACCAGTACATAGTCATGTGAATCTTTAAAAATGATTCGTATTAATTATTTAATATATTTATATTACTATTAAATAATATAAATATTAATTAATATGAATTATTTACTAAAATACTATTCAATCAAACCTTATAAATAAGGTTTCACAATCTAAAAAGGTATGCATAAGAAAGCTAGAGCTTATAACGCACTTTCTCTTAAATCCCTCAAATTTTTCTCTGATCTTAACATTCTGTTAAAAAATTGACTTAAGCATTAGAGGGGATACAACAACCTTTGGTGTCGTCTCTTCTGATGTGATTTGCTAGTGATGTGCAGGATCGACTTGCCAACTAACGCGACTGAACAAAAATTGGCTTCAACACTTGGTTTATCATTCACGATGAAACAAATTAATTTCTCATCTAGATTTAGGTTACCAACTATATAATTTAGTGGTTCAATCTTGAATTCAAAATAGTGATGAGGGGTAGCATAAAACTTGAAACATGAAAGTCACGTGATTTACATATGTTAATATTTGGACGTGAGTTAGCAAAGAGGACTAAAGTATATATTTTTTCCAAAAGTTTTAGTATTAAAATGTACATTTAAAAAGACATATAATTATAGTGTATATTTTGCAAAGTTATGGTATTGTAAGTAAGGGAGTCAATTCGTGCGAGCTAGGTTAGTTCGAGCTAGCCCAGCCCAAATTGGTTTAACCTTAGCTCAATTCAAATTTAATTTGAGCTAGTAAAGATGAGCTCGAACTCAAACCAAACACAAACGAGCTGGCAATTAAAGCAAATAGTCAATTACTAAATTAATTAGGCAATGAATAATGCATTAAACCCCATACTTGCAAAAGTTAGAAGTCGTCATGCCCTCATGAAAACTCATATTTGGATAAAAAGTTCTCAAGTCTAAATAAAATTTCTTATAACTATTAATCAAAATAAATATAAATGAGTAGATTAAATAAATATGCTTACTAAAAAATGAACAGTTAAAATAAATTAAAATGTTATACGAAAAAATAACCTTTTTTTATATACACAAGAATAGAACTTTGACTATTACATATTATATAATTCTCAAGATAATGAAAAAGTGAAAAAGAGAAGAGCATAACACAAGTTGATAAAAAAATTAAATTTTTTACTTCAAAAATTAATATTTAATCAATTTAAAAATATAAACTTCATAATACTAATTTAAATTAAATATAAATATTATTTTTTTGTTTAAAGAGTTAGGTAGATTTTAACGTTAAATGCATTAACATCAAAGAATATAACATAATATTATGACAAAATGAATAAATTATAATTATTTATTCATTATTAGTTTATTTTTCAAAAGAAAAGGGAAGAAAAATAACTAATATATCATAAAATAGAAGTATTGAAAGAAATGAAAGATTATTTTAATTTTAATATAGTCTTTTTTATTTTTTATTTAAAATTTTATTTTATTTCGTGCTAATGGGCTGACCCTAACCTAGCTTAAATTTTTTCGAGTTATTTAAGCTGGGTCGAAACAAGCTCAAATTTAATTTGATTCGTATTTTTCGATTCAGATTCTATTCGATCAATCGAGCTATTACATAAATTGCCACCCCTAATTGAAAGTTTCATTCTTCTATTTTTATGACGTGAGAAAAGAGAAAAAATGAAAATTACAAAAACAAAGAAAAACCCAAAACTATTCCTCGTTACTAAGTTCATGTTGTGTATATGACTTCACGTGTACTAATAAGTGGGGTTAATGTAATATTGTGACAGAAAAGGTACGAAAGATACGAGTGAGAATAAATATTTGTACTTTTTAAATATAAATGAAAATAAATACCAAAATAATAATATGGGTATACTAAGGTACCACATCCAAAAATTGTGGCTTTACTGAGAAATGAATTAATGGCAATTTTTTTCATAGCAGGTGGAAAGTCAGTAGTTAGTAACCAGAAAATCATGAGAAAGATCTCCATGTTATCATTACAGAAGTTTAATTTAACGTTAGGTTGCAAACGGACAGAGTCTATTTAGGGGTGGTTTTGAAGAATATATAGCAGGAAGAAGCTAGTTTTTTGTATTTTTAGATAAGATAAAAAAACTGAAAAATATATCTATTGTTTTCCCTCTTAGATGTAATGTTTCATTTTATTAGTAAGAGCATCATCTATAGAATTCAATAATTGTCTTACCACTGCAGACTGATAATTCGGGTCCACGATGACACAAACATACAGCATTGTCTCCTTGCGATCCGCATGTACCACCACTCTTCATACACTGAGCACATTCCTCTCCATTCCACTTTAAAGTAAATCCATCCCTCAAAAGTTGAGTATAATTGACATTTTTTATGGTATGATTTACTTGATTTTCTTCCAAATCAATAGGTACGGCAACTTGCTTCTGACACCCAATTCCACTATCCAAGTCATCATCATTTACAATTAAAGCTACAAAAGAGGGAAGAGAGGAATTGATGGGAGCACAAGGAGTCCGAGAGATGTCGAAACTCGGATTAAATGCTTTGTTGCAACCATAAAAGAATTGAATATTAGCATGGGTTGGCGTGAAGTTTGTGATTGTGCGAGGTATATCAAAGATAAAGTAGTGTGAAGGAGCCACACAAGTTGTATTTGCAACATCTGCATCAACCAACCGAAATGAATTGTCTTGATATGAGATATCTTCCACTATGTAAGGGCCTCTAGAGGTCCGATACATAGGTTTTTGTTCTTCACATGTAATTGCAAAGCCTTTACGACCACAGTAGTCATTGTTGGCACCGGATACATAAAAAGGGTAGCTTATGTTGGGGCCTTTACCGCAATTTTTGGGCTCACGACAAGCTTCATACCTCCAGTCTGCTGTTATTGCTGAATCGATCACTGATAATGTGCAAATAATAATAGTAATCGTCCTAATGTTGAGTTGAGTTTTCATATCTTGGATAACTCCAGTAACGTTGCTAAGCTTGAGAACTAGAGAAAATGAAGAGGAGTAATTACTCTTTTACTTGCCTACGATCGCATTGACTAAGTCTTCTTTTAGTCTTTCTTCTGCTTCGTATAAATTAGGTGTATATTGAATTCAATGGACATTATTGTTTCGATTTTTTAGCATATGTCATTGTAAAGGCGTCTATTTTATCAATAGTATGTTGTTTGGGTAAAATTAAAATGAGTAATATTATATGTATTAAGTAAATAGTATTATATATATTAAGTTGTATTATATATTATATAAAATATGTTTATTTTTTAAATGTAATATTAGAAATTAAGATAAAAAATTAATGGTATAATTTTTTATTAATAAAGAATTAATTAAATTATATTATATTAATTAATATAAGTATTAAAATATAATAATAAAAAATATTTTTGAGTCAAAATCAATGAAAAGTCGTATTCTACTTTTTGAACTTCAAATGCCAGCCATGGAAGGCTACTTAATATTTTTTCTCACAAGAAAATGAAAGCAGTGAAATTGGAATTACCGAATTACCTTTGTTATGACTTGTGACGGATGTTGATTACTTTTGAAGTTTCAACTTAGACTGCGAATGCAACATTAGAAATTAAGATAAAGAATTAATTATACAATTTTTTATTAATAAAAAATTAATTATATTATATTATATTAATTAATATAAATATTAAATTATAATAATAAAAAATATTTTTGAGTTAAAATCAATGAAAAGTCGTATTCTACTTTTTGAAAAATTGTACAAGTACGTTATGACACTGCCAAAGTTTCTTTTTTAAGTAGTGTCAGTAAATATTTAAAAAATTTCATATAAATTTCGTGTATATTGAATTCAATGGACATTATTGTTTTGATTTTTTAGGCGTCTATTTCATCAATAGTATGTTATTTGGGTCGAATTAAAATAAATAATATTATATGTATTAAATAATATTATATATTAAGTAACATATATTTATTTATTAAATGTAACATTAAAAATTAAGATAAAAAATTAATTGTATAATTTTTTATTAATAAAAATTAATTAAATTATATTATATTAATTAATATAAGTATTAAATTATATTAATAAAAAATATTTTTGAGTAAAATCAATGAAAAGTCCGTATTCTACTTTTTGAACTTCAAATGCTTGCCATGGGGGTAGGCTACTTAATATTTTTTCTCACATGAAAATGAAAGCAGTGAAATTGGAATTACCGAATTACCCTTGTTATGACTTGTGACAGATGTTGATTTACTTATGAAGTTTCAACTTAGACTGCGAATGCAACATTAGAAATTAAGATAAAGAATTAATTGTACAATTTTTTATTAATAAAAAATTAATTAAATTATATTATATTAATTAATAGAAATATTAAATTAATAATAAAAAAATATTTTTGAGTTAAAATCAATGAAAAGTCGTATTCTACTTTTTGAACTTCAAATAGGGTAGGCTACTTGATATTTTTTTCTCACAGGAAAATGAAAACAATGAAATTAGAATTACCGAATTACCCTTGTTGTGACTTGTGACAGATGTTGATTACTTTTGAAGTTTCAACTTAGACTGCGATGTAGTGGTGACTCTAAACGAGTCAATTGCTAGGTAAACTTGGTTGACAAAATCCTCCCGATACACACTTGGTATTCAAAAAATATTTCACAAAAAAAAAAAAAAAAAAAGTTATGTGAGTAAATAAGGCATGTATCTTTCATAAAATAATATATAAGTCCTATATTGAACATTAATTTGGCAATATTTTTGAACTAAAAGTAGAGGGACAATTTTGAAAAAAAAAATTAAATTGAATTCTTTTTTTTTTGTTAAACTAAATTGAATTCTTTTGGCATCAATAAAAATTCTCATTAAAGATCAAGATTCCAATAGACACTTATTTGGTTTGAATAAAATGCCATGAACTTAAGAGAGAAAAATAATATTTTTAATATTATTCACTCACATTTGTATTATTCAAAATTCAATTAAGAAACAGAGGGGTAGAAAAACCCACAAGAATTTTAACGAACTTGAACAAATAAATTGAAATAAAAATCAAAAAATGAAATGAAAAAGAAAGAAAGAAAAGGTAATTCATGAATACAAAATCAAGACCCAATTCATGTACAAAAGCTTTATATTATGAAACATCATTGAACAAATCGAATGATCAATAATCAGAAATTAATCAAAGGTAAAAATTATAATAAATAAAACATTTATGGATAGTTTTAACTAGTTAAATAATAAGTGAGATTAATTATTTCAACAAATCACACTATGATCTCATATATGTCACATACATTATGAGTTAATATCAACTTGAAATATGAGCTAATATTAGTACGAAACTCAGATGAGAATGGAAAGCTCTTAAGGTTTAACATGTTTTTGATATGTTAGTTGCCGAGCTAATAATGTACGAATTAGATATAATGGGTAAAAATAAGAGTTCACTAACATTAGGATCTAAGTAAACACACCAAGTGACATGGGTAAAGAGAATTTTCTCTCTGGGTCTTTATTATTTCTTACGCTTATCGATAAAGAAAATGACCTTTAATACAAAAATTGATACAATATTGCTACCTTAGATTATGCTAAGGGTCTTGAAAACTCAGTTTTTAGCCTTGTCCACACATCTATTCCTTTGTTTTTTTTTTTTTTTTTTTGGGTCAATCAACATCTATTCCTTTGCTTGGCCTATAAATAGAGATAAAACATCCTCCAATTTTATTCATCTCTTTCTCCAACATATTTCCTTTCTTATAGTGTTTTGTTATTTGTTCACTTAAGAAAAATATGGGATCCAAAGCTTTCCTTTTCATAGGTGTTTTAATTTTCACTGCTCTTCTCTTCACTTCTGATCAGGTCATAGCAAGAGACCTTGCTGAGACTACTACTTACAACAAGAATGGTAAGAAAATATTGTTTAATAAAGTCTACCTAGATACTTCTTACATTAATTAACTAGCTTGAACTATATATGTTTAACATTAATTAATTTGGAAATTAAAAAGAATAACACCCAAAAGAAAACCCACAACAACAAAAATAGCACGTTATCATTAAATAGAGAGGGATATGAGTTGATGTTAAGAATTTTTTTTTTATTATTATTATAAATTTTAGAAGTGTTTATTTTGTCATTTTATCTAATTAATTTTAAAAAAATAATTGCTTCATGCAATTAAAAATACAAGCTTGTCAATTGATAATCTATTATAATTTTTGTTTGCATTTGATATGGTATTTAAATTGTTCTTACTATGAAAGACTACATCGTTTTTCTTTTTTCTTTTTTTTTTTTTTTGATAATTACATCATTGTTTAATGACACTGCTATAAATGTCTTTTTTCTCTCTCCTGAAAGTGTAAAGTTTATAATACTACATGACATATATTTCACAAATTATAATTAATAATACATGCTCACACATACAACATGTGCTATCTTGATTGGTATAGTCTCCGCCTCTAGCTTGACTATTGATGAAAAATTAATAATTCATTAATATGTATATACAAGAAAATGCTCATGTATTTAATTATTAATCATGACACATGCACTTGTAGAAGATGGCACCATAAAGCCCAATGGGATTGGAAAGACAAAGAATGTTTATAAACGTTCATTCGGTGGTGGAAGTGGGATTGGCACCCAAAGTTCTAACCCAACATCATGCGGTTATGACCCATGTCCAGGAGGATATGGTCCTATCCCTAGGCCCCCCGGTAAGCCTGGTAGCTACCCTTAAAATGTTAGAAAAATATCAAAATTAATACTTTTAAAATTTATAATAATAAAAATAACATAATTAATATTAATTTATCATCCTCTCAGTTCAAAACAAGAGTGTTTTTTTTATTATTATAAGTATTATTAATGTTATTTTTATTATTATAAATATTAATGGTTTTATTTTAAGTAACACATGTACGTAGCCTCTAAATAAATAAATTGAAGCATATGTATGAGTGAAATATTTGTATAAAAGATAAAGTACTCCACTTATCATCAACATTTATGTAAAATAAAAACTTAGAACACAAATATGTAACGTAGTGGAGCATAAATAGTGGAGATTATATTTCTAGCTACCATGCATGTTGTAATAAAATATTGAAATAAAATAAAATTGTTATGTTAATGTTTCCACGTTCACATGTGATTTTTTTCTTCTTCTTCTTTCACATTTTTATAACTTATTCTCGCCTTCAATTTTACTGGAATTGATTACTAAAAAAATTATCATCTTAATATAAATGTGAGATATGCAAAAATAATTTGAATTTCACACTTTGTTATACACGAATGTAATCACACTACAATTACTTCGATTTATGATTGGCTATGTTTATCCCGTGGTGGCTCACAACCTCATTATTATTCTCGTCCATAGTTGACCATGTAATCATTTATCATTTAGCATGTTCCATCATGAGCATGTAGACCTAGTCTATTGTGTTATCATATATAGTAGACCTAGCATGTAGACTATTGTTTGTTATCATAGTATCTATTGTTTGTTATCATAGTATATTGTTTGTTACATAAGTCTTATATTTAAACTTTTGATAACTTGTATGTCATACTGTTACGTTTATGCTAAATTCAATCATTTCAAATTATTTTTTAAAGATCACATCATAATTTGTCCAGTTAATAATTTCGTACATTTTTATGTCATATATATATGTAAAAACATTCGTTGGATGGGGAAAAATCTGAGAGCACATATAAGATATTATGTGATATGATTTATGATGTTTGTGAATTATGTAAATTACTGTGGATAAAAAGTTTAATGTTTGATTTGAAATTCAAACTCAAAACTACTACAAAGTTATATTATGCATCGATTTATTACGCGTTGTCTACGGAACTTTGGGCTAGAAAATAGATGACTCCGTTGCTCGTAGGAGTCCGAACACATTTATTTTAAATTTTGTTTTTAACTTGAAGTATAAATAAAATTTATTATAAATTATTTCTAAGAAAACAGGTGTTCTGTCAAATTAAGAAAAAGATGAATAATAAATAATCAAATACCTATAGCATTAAGTTTTGATAATTAATTTCGTTTATTTTAATAATATATATATATTTTTAATAATAATGTTATCATTGTTTTTAATAATAACATTATTTTTTTATTATTCCTAATACTTAAAAAGAAATAACCAATTTTTAATGTTATAATTTCTTAAGTTGAAATAACCAATTTTTAATGTTATCCTTTATGAATAAGAAAATTTTTCTATGCATAAATGACTCAGTTATTTAACTAAATTAATTTTTAACTTTTTTAGTATAAAAAAATGTTATTTTTTTTTACAACATTAAAAAATATATGTTTATTTATGTTGTAAAAAAAATAAACATATATATATATATATATATATATTTTTTTTTTTCCTAAAATGAGATTAAAAATAAAAGCCTATATATAAAAGGAGACTATGACATGAAATTAAACCATAAGAAAAGACAGATTTTCCCCCCTTCTAATATAAGAAATGAGATGTGTATTTAATTTGAATTTTCAGAAACTTTATACAAATTTAGGTGTATTTAATTAGTATAAATGTCTTAAAAGATCTATAAAAATTAAGGTATATTATAAAGTTTAAATGTTTAATAGAAAAGTTATTGGTTTTAAAAAAAATTACACATTTATTTTAAAAAGTCGTTTTCCCAAAAATTTAAAAAGACACAGATTTTAATAAATTTTGATGTCTTTTTTAGTTAAAGTAAGAAAATATTCACTCATTATTTTTTTTTACCATAAACATATGTAAGGATTTTCATTTTTTTTTTTTTTTTTTTGTCTTCAATAAAATCCACCACAGTTTACAAAATTCTATTAAAATGTACAAAAGTAATTAAAATTTACGATATCTCAAAATTCTGTCAAGGATATATTAGCACCATCATCCAATCAAGAGTTCACAGCAAGTGATGACAAGAAAGCAAGTGATGACATATGTATGAAATAGTATTTAAATATTGTAATAGTTGTTAGCTGGCATGATAATAAGTGTGTGTGCATGTGAGCAGTGTATTAGGCCATTGTGCTCAGAGTTTTTTATTGCACAGAATTCGTAAAGGAAAAGTGGTTTGTGGAACGTGAGCTAGTTCGTCCTTTTACTCGGTACAAATAGACAGAGAAATGTAATGAAATGCATGGTATTCATTTTCTTTCAAAATGAAATGTTCAGAGCTTTTATTAACCTCTTTCTTCCTTCCATGCCTTATGTTCTTGTTTTACCTGTAAACTTTACATTTTCGTTTGTTATGGTATCAGAGCTATATGCTCAGTGAGCTTGAAATCTAATATCCATGGAAAATATTGCCCAAAATACTACTATTCTTAACATTCTAAAGTTGTTAATCAATCTGAGAGTTCCACTGTTGTAAATGTAAGAATCTCGACTCAAGTTGATTGAGAGTTATTTACCTTTCACAATATTTTGGTTGCTATCAAACTTGATAACAAAAACTATACAATTTGAAAGTACTAGATAATCAAAACACTAAGAAGTTTAGAGCTAGCTAGATGAATTTGTTCTGGCTAAATCTTGTAAACAATTTTTGTCTGATGAAACTGTAAACCTAGAGTGCAGGCTATGAAAGAAACACGATGAAATGCTAGGTTGTTGGCTTATGTTTTGCATGATAGATGAAGTATTAAAATAAGTATAAGGGTTTGATACATCTAGAGATGCATGGGTGAGCTTAGAGAAGTCATATGCATCAAGGTCACGAGCCAAAGTGATCCACGTTAAAGAGGAACAATAAGGCTTGAAGAAGGGTGGGCTAACAATGAATGATTACAAGCTCAAGGTGAAGTTATTAACACATGAACTTGAATATGCAGGATGTGGTGTTAACAATGAGTGTACTAGGTGGACTTGATGAAAACTATGATAGTATTTTCTCAATACTCACAAAATGAACGATGACAGAAAAGGCTGCTTTGGATGATGCTAAGGCATTTTACAAAGTCATGAGTGTAGATTGGAAAGAAGACGAGCTACCTTAGTCTTATTGAAAATTCTTTAGTTACGGATCCAATATACCTAGAGGGGGGTGAATAGGTTATTTTCAATTTTAACAAATATTAATTATGTAACCTAATCACAACGGCCAGACATGCAATCGCGTGTAAAGATAAAATATAGAATAAAAAATAACACACGATATTTTTAGGTGGAAACAACCTAGGCCACTCCAATGACCTAAGAGGAAAACCACCGGTCCACCGGACCACCTAACTATCCACTATGAAAATCAATGTTCAATTACAACCATAGGTCCTAGAACTACCCTTCATAGATAGATCCCCCTTTCTGTAATTTACTTACGAGACGCAGCTCCTTTCATAGCCTCCACAAGCTAGGTGTTTGGATCCGGACCAACGTTCCGATTTACTTGAGTCTCACAAGATCAATCGAATCCGTCAACTTCGGTAATTTCAAGTCACACGAAATAACGAGCACGTCACCTGAAACGTTAGCACAAATAGCACAATTGTAAAGTGTGTCCTAGAGCGGATTCAAACAATGAAAAACCCAAACTAGCAGATTTAATAGCATATGATATAAAAACAAATCAGCTAGTAAACTCTAGAACTATCATGCAATTCTAAATATCATGAAAGACAATTAGGCACGTGAATTATTCAAACATAACCACACAGTTTGTTTGAACAATTAAAATAAGAAAGTGTCTAACTTAAAGATGAAGAAAAAAATATTTTTCTTTGAAAACACAATTCAGATATGTAAAATATTAGTTTTGTGTGTGGTTAATATTTTGCACAAACAAGTGTTGCTTATATAGAGTCCAATTTGACTTGAAAGAAGATTAATAATAGAGTACAACTCTACTCATATCAGGATTTAGCTTTTACAACAATTCTACTCATGTTAGGATTTTGCTTTCACAACAATTCTACTCAAACAAGGACTCTACTTTCACAACAATTCTATTAACAACAATTCTACTCATATAAGGATTCTACTTTCACAACAATTCTATTCATACAAGGATTTTGCTTTCACAACAATTCTACTCATGTTAGGATTTTGCTTTCACAACAATTCTACTCAAACAAGGACTCTACTTTCACAACAATTCTATTAACAACAATTCTACTCATATAAGGATTTTACTTTCACAACAATTCTACTCATATAAGGATTCTACTTTCATAATAATTCTATTCATACTAAGTGTAGTACTCAATTGTGTGAGGATGTATATATGAGAGAATATTTTACCTGTCATATGGCATTGCAAGCTTGGTAACTCCATCATCATGTATCATCTGATTAAACGGTGGACGCTTATGCTAGATTACAATCAAACATTTTATCCACGAAAACTCCCAATACTCATAAACCTTACACTTACCACTACCATCTGTGAACATTAGTGTCAAAAATGATCGGAAGGTATTTGACAATAGTATTTCAGGATCTATAGCAAATAAATCTTCTAGATAGTCACAATAATCACAAATGAATGGTAGTTCACGGCAACAATTTACAATTGGTCAGTATTATGATCAATCACATTTTGGTCGTGGTAGAGTTTTGGCAAAGATGAAACGACAAAGTTCAATGTCAGCTTTGTGGAAAGCTTATCGATTTGATAGAAATTAAAATCCCACTTATCAGAATATGAATGCATTCAATGAGAAACTACCACATTAATTATAATTGTATTTTACGTGTGATATATGGTAGTACTTATTGACAAAAGTAAAAAAAAAAAAAAAAAAAAAGGAAGGAAACAATTAACCAGCTACGTAATAATGCAAGTGGTTAGAATTTTTGGATTTTGTTCTGAAATTTTTTTGTTATTCACTTTGTATACATTTGGAGAATGAAATAAAGGGCAATTAAATAGGGCATTTTCCTAAAACGGTCCAAAAGAGTAATAAAACATCACTTAAGGACCTGAGTGTGTTTTTTATTAATAAGGGGCTGATGGTGGAATTGTTGACCCCTTATCATCGGTAACTTCATTTTGTATAACCTCTGGCTCGAATAAAGAAAAAGAAAGAAACAAAAACAAAAGAAAAAACAGCGCCCATACCACCCAAGAGAAGGAAGAAAGGAAAGCTCCCAATGGTCGCACCCGCATTCTGCAGAAAAGAGAAAACAGAAAAGAAAACAGAAAAGTATAAGTAAACACTGAATTGGAACTTAAACATTCCTATCTCATTAATAATTCAATTATTTAATTAATTTTATTTTTTGTTCTTCAGTAAAAAAATATATGTTTGTTTTTTTGTAATACTAAAGAACTTATGTTTGTTTATGTAAGCAAGTGGCTTTCAAAATCCCATCCTTATGCAAATTTTTTTAAGGTTTAATTGTATGCTATAAAGCTCATAACCGCTTTCATATATAGAGTTTCATTTTTAATTTTTGATTTTTTTAATAACATAAATAAATATATACTTTTTACGCATTGTAAGGTTTTTTTTTAATTCCTAAACCTTTTGTATTTCCTAAACCTTTTATATTTCAGTTCCATGTGAAACACTGATACAAGTGGTCTCAATTTTGAGTGAGAATGCTGTAGATGCAATTTTAGTGGGATGCTTAGAGTTTTTTCAAATCAGTAGTATTAGATGTATTAAGCAGTAATATATAGTATATATCAAGTGATATATTAGTTATTTATTAAATATAAAGTTAAAAATACATGATAATGAAATGATTGTGTCCCAATTAAATTATGGCATATGGATTGATATATACATCAATTTGTAAAAAAAAAAAAAACAATTTTGTTACCAAATACAATGATGGTGGCTTCAAAATTTCATCAAACTCCTTCCTTTTACAATGATCGATGGTCTTTTGAGATGTCGTAGCCAAAGAAGTGGCTGCTAAGAGAAGGTAATATTTTCCTCCTTTTCCCCAATATTACAAGCTTAGAGATTTGAAAGACTTGAAAATTCTTTGGTTGGGTTAAAGAAAATGCTATAGATTTGCTTTGTGAATATGAAAACAGACATCTGACGTTTACTCCCAAATGAAACCCCTCATTTGTTAGAATATTACTCATGCGCAACCTTGTGAAGGCCCATGCCAAAGCGAATGCCCGTTGGTGGTGGTTGGTTAGTGGGTGATTTGTATATCATCTTCCCCAATTCCATAGGATATGATGAGGAAAAGTATTTCATTGGTCACATTATGCTCTATACAGTCATTTACAACAGCTTTGAGTAAGTGGTTGGCTTTGGTTTTAAGGTTAGTTTCTATTGGTGACAGACTAACAACCATGGGACAAATGATGTCATTTAGATTTATTAAAACTAATCTTATTTGGTTTTAAGGTTAGTCACTGTTGAAATATTGCATAAAAGATTTGAAATTTGTGCTAATATATATCACAGGTTTTAAAAAGTAGATAGGATCTAGAAACTCTTAGTGGATTCAATGTATCATGGTCTTTATTACGTGTACCTTAGACTTTTTGGATACCATTACTAGATGCAAATGTATCTGAACTTTGTAGTGTGAAGCCATATGTTGTACTAGTATCTGCTTGTGCCCTTGGAGGGGAAGATAAGAAAGGTTTGGGTGGTAATTGTAGTGACTCAAGACTCCCTTCCAACTTCTCTATGACTTCATGCATATATGGCCGGTTGATGGGATTAGGTTGTATACACCATAAACTAACTATTATCATCTTTTTAACTCTTTCATTATCCTCTTCTTTCATAATTCTAAGCAATCCAAGTTCTTCGTTAAACTCAAGACGATTGTAGATCCAATGTGGAAAATATATTTCGCTAGTGTTATTAGCTTTGACATTGATATTCTTTCTTCCTCCGACCATTTCTAAAACCATCATTCCAGAACTGTAGACATCTGACTTGTGTGAGATCCCTTCAAAGTATCTTGAGAAAACTTCGGGTGCAATATATCCAGCGGTTCCTCTTGCACCTAGTACAGAGATAATGCTCTCTTCTCTGTTACAAATTTTAACCGGGCCAAAATCCGAGATTTTTGGAGTGAAGTCCTTGTCAAGAAGAATGTTGTGTGGTTTTATATCAAAATGCAAAATTCTTGTATTGCAACCACGGTGTAAATATTCTAGTCCTCTAGCAATTCCAAGTGCTATTTGATATAGCATATCCCAGTGCAATCTAGGTTGACTCTTTTCATCGCTCTCATCAAATATAAATTTTTCAAGAGATCCATTAGGCATAAACTCGTATATAAGTGCCCTTTTTGAACATTCAAAACAAAATCCCAATAAAGTGACAACGTTGACATGAGAAGTTCTACTAATGGTTGAAACCTCATTGATGAAGTCTTCTCCATTATCTTTTGCTTCAGTCAACACCTTTATAGCAACAAGAGTTCCATCATTTAGCTTTCCCTTATAGACAGCACCAAAGCCTCCTTGGTCTAGCTTGTTTGCAAGCAGTGGCGGATGTATTCGCAATCCAGGAAGGGCATGCGCCCCGCCTCACTTGATGAAAATGTTATTTTACGTATAAAATTTTATAAATTTTATGAATAATTGATTATGTTTAGCACGTAGTGCCCCCTCTCAACTTTATTTTTGAGCACATATTTTAAATTAAAAATGTTTTATGCTCAAATTTTATGTTTAAGCTCAATTTTTTTAATTAAAAAAAAACTCACATTTTGATACCTTTTTTCTAAAAATTTATTTCTAATTTGTTTAGCTCTAATGTATAGTTTATTTTTTATATGAGATTTTTTTTATAAATTTTGTTATTGAATAGTGCCCCTCCTCAACTAGAATTCTAAATTTGCCACTGTTTCCAGGGGCCCATAATTCCTTAGAAAGACCTCAACATTTTTATGGGTTTGATCATGCTTCTTCCAAAAGGGAATATGTTTCTTTTTCTTCTTGCAGTAGATTTACAAGATTATTACCATGCTTCCTATTCCAACAGCAGCTGCTAGTGCAATGACTGTGTTCAAGAAAGGAAAACAATGAGCTTAAGTTTCAATGATGTAAACATATTTAATTTCTCTCTTTTGAATATAGAGATATGCTGAATAAAAAATATGATATAAACATTATTATTACCTATTTTTTTCCGGAGGATATGAGATCTTTATGTCCTGCAGAATAAACATTTTGATTAGAAAAATATACCGCTATGTAGAGTCTGGAATAAACAAAGAATATAAGGTGGCTAAAGAACCTTGAAAGAGAAATGGGGCATACTTGTTGATGTGTTGAGTGAAATGAGTAGATGAGTTATATAAGGAGGCTAAAGAACCTTGAAAGACAAATGGGGCATACCAGTTGAGGTGTTTAGTTACCAAGTATAATACATGTAGAGAAGTTCATAAATTAAGGATTAACTACTTTATGAGTGCTCAAACTTTGAATAGCCTTACAGGTTCCTATTTCTCAAATTTTTAAAACTTTAAAGATAAGTTTGGGTACGAAATCAAACGATATAAAAATTAGGAAATTGTATGTGATGTATTTAAGTTTGATGACTAAATCATATTATTTAGAAGTTTAGATAAATGTGTGAAGTTAATTAAGGACTAATAAATAGTTTAGCATTGTCTTAAATATAGTTTCTTATCATATTGGCATATTGCTTGGACCAAATGGCTGCTTGAAAATCGTAATTTTAGTCTCTAATTATTGGTACTAGCTTAAATATCTTGTTCTATTTGACCAAAAAGTTAGAAAATGTATGATCAACTTGTATGCACATTTTCTACCAAAAACTTTTTTTTTTCTTCTTATATGCATACTTGCTCGTAAAGCTTTACAATTAGTTGTGCAAATATATACAACTATTGTATATTGCTTGTTATGTATATGGGCAAAATGTGGGCATACAAGGAATAATTGGGGTATGGTATTTTAGTGGTACTCATATTATTGAATACCCTTTTGTCACAAAACTATAATAACTTCACTTGTTGGTCAACAAAAAATCATACGTACAACACATGACCTTAGCAATTTTGGATTTTTTTTTAATTTACTTTCTTATTAGCAATATTATATTTATTTCCTTAACTACCTATCCATTGGGTTTTTGTTTGAGAAGCATACTACCCATCACCAGGAAAAAGAACACCTATAATATCACAACTTATAACAATTATAATATATCTCTTGAAGAGAAAAACGTTGGAATACGTTCACTAAGAATAAAGATGAAAATAAAGTGGTTAGTTAGGCACCTATTAATATTTAGTAGTTAATTCCGAAAAAAATTCATAGACGATGATAAATATCATAGATGCCTTGTTAAATTGTGGATTTTTGGGATAGCTTTTAGTGAATAATTGTTTGGTAAAGCTCTTTACAAGGGATTGAGGAATACGATTGTTCAATGTTGAATCTGAGTCTTTGGTTTTTATGTATAAATTTTCTTTTAGAGACATTAAGAATTACAATTTACAAAGGAAACTACAATTAATTTAAAGATGTATTATGAGTACTCAAATCAATTTGAAAGCAAAATTTGACGTATAAGTTGGCAAGTACTCACAATTCTTATATTATTGGGTACTATGTTCCCTGAACTCAGCAACGAGTGTCGGATGGGTACGTATTCGAGGTCAGACTCGTAAGTTTTAAAATATTAAGGTAAGGGGACATAGAAAATAAGTGTCCAACTTTTAGATATATGTACTTAGACATGACTAATTATTATATAAATCATATACCAATATGATATATTTGAATAAATATTAATTATATAAGTATTAATTAAAAATTTAGATTATTTTTAGATATAATTATAAGAATTTTAGTTTTTTTCTTTTTAATTTTTCATTCATAATTTTATTTTAATTAAATTCTTAAATGTGAGATATTAAAGTGAAAAAAAGTTATTTTGCTAAAGACTAGTCCTAAATTAATTGAGCCCATACAAATTTCATATTACAATTTTTAAAAGACAAAAGAAAAGCCCAACGCCCAAAGTCATTTTAAGTGCCCTAACATTTAAAACACTTTCAGCTGTCTTCTTATTTTCGTTCTCCTTTTTCTCCTTCTCCTTCTTCTTCTAAATTTTTTTTTTCGGTGTGTCCATTGGATTTCTTGCATGTTCGATGCAGATCTTGTCAAGTCTCTTTTTTTGTTGTCTTTTTTTTCCTGGCGTGTCAAGTAGATTTTTTGCGCATCCGACGCAAATCCCACATCTGTATCCGTGTCGTATCGTCATGGGTGTAGTGGCCAAAAATGGCTAGTCCAGGTAACATAGATTGGGTATACTTGGTGTTGGGTAGAAATTAAACTAGGTATGTTTGGCATCATTTGATTGATACACGTCAGCAGTTGAAAAGTCAAAGGGTACAATCAGCGCACAGGTAAATCTATATTAAATAATTTGTATTAATTGCTTAATATATTTATATTATTAAATAATATAAATATTAATTAATGTGTTATTTACTAAAATGTCATCTAACCAAACTTTATAAATAAGACATCACAATCTGAAAATATACGCATAAGAAAGCCAGAGCCTACAATTCACTTTATCCTAAATTCTTGAAACTTCTTTCTGACCTTAATATTCTCTCAAGATAAGAATCGGATGGGATACGACACCCTACAATATTGCTCCTTCTGACATAGTTTGCTAGTGACATACAGAACTGACGTGCTAAGGAAAGCAACTAAACCAAAATTTTCTTCAATATCTGCAGTCGTCTGTGGGAAAGAAATTTGGTGTTCAACCAATTGAGCTAACAAAAATTCAAGAACATTCATTGTATTTTTTTCCCTGTTCATTGCGTTCTTCCTCTACTTTATCTCCAAAAGCTCGCTCGATCTATCAAACTACTAAGATAAACTCCCAACAAGTTCCTAATGATATTTCACTTCCCTAGTAGGATTATAACCAGGCTAACCCCTAGGACCACGAACCTGCCCTCGGCGTGCTTTCAGAGAATAGGCATACCAAGAAGGAACCTAGTAGCCCTGATTTTGGATTGCTACCAGTAGTAATCCAGATCCAAATCACGCTGTATCCTTTTGATAGGAAACTTCTAGAAGCATCTGAGTAGAAATTGGACCCTACGTTAGGTCACGCTCCGGTCACTGAGCTAGCTGAGGAAACCATCCTTATCATCTTAGGAGATCGACAACCACATTTGGACTTGCTATATACCACCAGCCAGCTAGGCTAGCCTGATTTACCAAGCATCCACCTATACTAAGCTTCGACAACTTCTTTCATCTATTCTAGTGATCGCCTTTGTGTCAACACTTGTAGTATGGACCAAATTTGTTTGGCTTGTCTTGTGTAACCACCCCAAGGTTAGTTAACCAATGTAATCAGGTTAGGACAACCATGCCGACAATGTTGTTGATCCTGGGGTAGATGACCATGGCTATAGTTGCTGGACAAACATCGCTCTAGGAGAACATGGATTCACACCAGAAGGAAGACAAGGCCTTAGTAGGGCGACACTCACTTTAGGGGGCTATGTCGTCTAAAACACCACCCAAAGGCTTAAACGTTCCATAGCGCTACCTCTTAGGCCGCACAGTTTGGGACACTGCCACTCAGAGAACGTCAAACTTGATGGATTGTTATATTTTAGGACGCACTGTTTAGACAAGCTACTCTCTAGGTCGTATCTCGTATTTCACCATCTTCCAAACTGTGGAGCCAAACTCAAGATCTATATCACACAAGATGAATATGGATCCTGACCATATTAAATGATAGCGATCCTGGCCATACTTGGTGAAGTAGATGTACTACCTTTCAAGCAGTGACATCTAGACTTACCAAACCCCATGATGAGAAGTCCAAGTCACCACCATTCAGGCTACGTCAAGCCAAGAACAAATTTTTTATAAGTAGCATAGACATGTGCCCAAACATTGCCTCCAAAACATAGCAATTTCGAGTCTCAGTAATTAGAGAGCCAGAGTATTCTCATTCTCATCCAAGTATGCACCTCAAGCAGGGTAGAGCCTCACAAGTAGGACAAAAGAAAGAGACGAGAAATAAGTAAAGTCAAATATAAGTGAGTCTAGACTAAGGAGTTACTCAAGACACTTACATGGGGAAGGATCACTGCGAAAAGTCTTGGGAAGGGATGATGAAGTTAGAGGCCCCAACGAGTGATCTTTATGGTAAAACCAATCTCAAACCGCAATGCCTCGCAAGGGTTAAGGCAAGCAGAGCCTCAATTAGTTCTTTTCTCATGTTAGTGAATCTTACCTTCTTTCATTGCACTGGATAAGAATGATTGAAAAAATTTAGCACAAGATAAAAAACATGAAGTATTTTCCAGAGGATGAGTCATACATATGCAAGCTGCTCACCACTGGGAACAAATTGTGTGGGTGTGGAGCCCAGTTCAGGACAAGCCACATCGTAAGCCCCAACAATAATGAACCAAAAATTTCATCAACCCTTGTTAGACTTGGGCAAATTAAAGATCAAATTACAACCACTAAATGGCCTAAGGCTAAACAAGCCCCTATTTATAACTTGTGGATAGTAGAGGGACATGAACTCTGCAAGGCTCATCTCTTCACCTTCCTCCCTCCATAGAACATAACATGCCATTAGAATTTTCAAAGTATTGGGAGGGAACTGCCTAAGAGGCACCCCTATTTTACAAAGACACCGCTTCACTAACAGCAGGAATGAGAATTGAAGATTGGCAAACAAATAAAAAAAAATGGTGATCCTTCTAAGAAAGGGTTTGCTATGTACTATTCCATTGTTGGGAAAAATAATCCTAGTAGAGTTGAGAATTTCAAACAACTCCTTTAGCTTGTCCTCAGAAGACTAGGTAGTAAAAGGCAATAATGAGTCAATTTCATAGCCTAATTTAGAGCACTTAGATTTCCCTCAAAAGGATATCCGTCAAAAATAGAATCAAGAGCCTCAATGAAAGCAGCATGACCGAAACGAGGAGAAAAATCAGACAAGGAACCTAAATTGGTGTCAAAATTGTTGGTCTCATTGGGAAGGAGACCGTTGGTCGGACCCTCTATCGGTTTGCTCAGCTGGCCGGACGGCTAGGCGGTTGGTCGGTAGGTCGGTTGGCCCCTTTCCTCTAGTGCTTCGCACTTATGCCCTGAGCTCCTCCTTCTAGTCTTGTCTTGATCCATCTATGGGACCCTCTCGTTTTGACCTTCCTACTATGTCCAGCTCCCATTTAGCTTCTCATTCCAGCTTTCAATATTTTCAGCTAGCAATTATCATGTCTGATTGGCTTCTATGATAGGTCTTTGGAATGTGAGTGTGTGCTTTCCAGTCAATCATGAGTTCCCAAAGTAGCAAGTTAAAAATACTCCTAAGGAATACTTGTCTCCTGGCCCACACAATAAAAAAAAGTCACAAATTCTTCAGAAAATTTCCTGGCCTACCAAGTTGTACCTAAGCAAAGAAAAAGTAAAAACATTTTGAGGGTACACGTGTTTTACCAAACTCCTAGGTTCATCCAAACATTCAAACCAAATTAAAGGAAAAAGGTAAAAAAGTAAGTTTTGATCCACTTACCAAGCTATTGGGTGGAGTCAAACGTTGTTCCCAAAATTCTCTCCCCAGAGCTCAAACCTTTTGGATTCTAAATTAAATAGGTTGAGAGTGAATAAGTCTTTATTTAGACTAGCAAGTCTAATCTCAACCACCCATTAGATGGGGATCCAAGGAATCAGATAAATAAAATATTTTAGAGAATCATGCTCAGAATATATCTCTTTTGGGAAGTCAGCTCATAGTTGACTTTTTTTTCAAACTTTGACCTATCATAACCTCTCAACTGGGACTCGAATTTAGGCCAAAAAACAAGCGTTGTAAATCTTATAACCATGAGAACATTAATACGTGAAGATACTTAGGATACTAGTTTTCCATCTCAGTCAAGACTCCCCAGAACCAATTGTCGCTGAGCTATCGTACCTAGGAGAAAATCTAAACCACCTATTCACCTAAAGTGGCCCAGGCAGCTTAAGGGGCTTTTTTTGGGTAGAAATTAAACCGGGTACGCATGGTACCATTTATTGGTGCACATTAGCAATTGAAAAGTCAAGTGGTATAACCAGCACATGGTCATGTGAATCTTTATTAAATGATTCGTATTAATTGTTTAATATATTTATATTATTATTAAATAATATAAATATTAATTAACATGAATTATTTACAAAAAATTCCTTCAATCAAACCATATAAATAGGGTTTCGTAATCTGAAAATGTACGCATAAGAAAACTAGAGCCTACAACTCACTTTCTCTTAAACCCCTCAAACTTTTCTTTGATCTTAACATTCTTGTAAGAAATTGACTTAAGCATTGGAAGGGATACGACAACCCACGATGTCGTTCTTTTTGACGTGATTTGCTAGTGATGTGCAGGATCTACTTGCCAACGAACACGACTGAACAAAAATTGGCTTCCACACTTGGTTTATCATTCACGATGAATCAAATTAATTTCTTATCTAGATTTAGGTTACCAACTATATAATTTAGTGGTTTGATCTTGAATTCAAAATAGTGAGGGGTAGCATAAAACTTGAAACATGAAAGTCACGTGATTTACATATGTTAATATTTGGACGTGAGTTAGTAAATGGGACTAAAGTGTATTTTTTTTTCCAAAAGTTTTGGTTTTAAAATGTACATTTAAAAAGGCATATAATTATAGTGTTTATTTTGTCAAAGTTATGGTATTGCAAGTACGGGTAACAATTCGTGCGAGCTAGCCCAAACTATCCCAGTTCAAATTGGTTCAACCTTAGCTCAATTCAAATTTAATTCGAGCTAGCAAAGGTGAGCCCAAACCCAAACCAAACACAAACGAGCTAGCTCAAACAGGCCCAAACTAGCCCGAATTGTTAATTATTTATATTTTTTAGTTAATATGACTTTTTTTTATTAAAAAATATGTTTAATAATTAAAGCTCAAACAAAATTACATAAACAAATAAAAAAATATTTATAAATATAAGAAAAATTATAGCAAAAAGTCAATTACTAAATTAATTAGGCAATGAGTAAATGCATTAAACTCCACACATGCAAAAGTTAGAAACCGTCATGCCCTCATGAAAACTCACATTTAGAATAAAGAGTTCTTAACTCCAAATAAAATTTCTTCTAGCTATTAAACAAAATAAATAGAGGTGAGTAGATTAAATAAATATACTTACTAAAAAATGAACAGTTAAAATAAATTAAAATTTTACACGAGAACATAACTTTTTTTATATACACAAGAATAAAACTTTGAATATTTCATAATTTATAATTCTTAAGACAATGAATAAGTAGAAAAGAGAATATCATAACATGAGTTGATAAAAAATTAAAATTTTTACTTCAAAAACTAATATCTAATCGATTTAAAAATAAAAATTTTATAATACTAATTTAAATTAAATATAAATATTATTTTTTTGTTTAAAGAGTTAGGTAGATTTAAACGTTAAATGCATTAACATCAAAGAATGTAGCATAATATTGTGACAAAATGAATAAATTACAACTATTTATTCATTATTAGCTTATTTTTCACAAGAAAATGGAAGAAAAATAACTAATATATCATAAAATAGAAGTACTGAAATAAATGAAAGATTATTTTAATTTTAATATAGTCTTTTGTTATTTTTTTTATTTAAAATTTTATTTTATTTCGTGCTAATAGGCTGGCCCTAACCCAACTCAAATTTTTTTGTGTTATTCGAGCTGGGCTAAAACAAACCCAAATTTAATTCGATTCGTATTTGATTCAGGTTCAATTCGGTCAATCGAGAACCAAAAAAGAAATAATCAAAGGTTGGATTCCTTAGAGGATTCAATGATAATGATAGAAATGCAAGTTGGGCATTTAGCGGAATGACTTCTAGCACAAGAAGAGTTGTCTAACCAAACTAAGAAAGTGAAGGATGACACAATCCTTCAAAATGGTAAAATTTTTAATGAAATTAATTTTCCTGAAATTTTTAATAATTTGCCACTTTATGTAGAAAATACAGATGGGGAGTAAGCAATTCTCAAAAAAGGTGAAGCTAAGAAAAATTAAATTCTACAACCTTCCTAGGAGAACAAGGAGGAATCATCTTTACCTCCTCTACCGCACAAGGCATCTAAGACTTGTATATCCCCAAATCTTTTTTCATACCACTTCAAGAAAAAATGTGTGCTGTGCTTCATAGGAAACAACTACCAAGATGAAAGGATGCGCTTAACGCAATACTAGCTCGTAAAATTAAAATCACACACTTCAAGATCTTTGATGACGGTGGTTAGAAATGGATTAGCAACATCTTGCTAAGACGTTAAAGAAAGCACTTGGTGGGAGGCAACCCACTATTTTAGGTAATATTTTTCTTTTTCTGTTAGTTTAGTTAAGTTTCTATTTATTTCTTTTAAATACTTTGCTGAACATGTGCGTAGTTGAAAACATTGAGGACAATATTTAGTTTAGGTTTGGGGGTACAAATAGGTCTAATAAAAACTTTTTGATACAAAACTATCATATTTTCTTGTTAATTTAAAGTGAGTAATTGAATTTTTATACATGTTTTATTTGATTTCTTATATATATTCAAGGTTAGTTGTAAAAGTTGGTTTTTGTTCATAGTTCATAGTTCATAGTTCATTCTTTTTAATATTGAAATTGAGATGAGTCCAAATCGTGTGTTTAAGAATCAAATAGTGGAGACTATCTTGTGAGATGATTATTGAGCCAATAACTTTTCATTTTGAGATATAATTGTTATTCTACTCTTTTAAACACTTTTCTTATTATTTCAAATTGTTAAATGATTTCTATAAGTTTTTTCATTGAATGTTAAGATTTTGAACATCTAATGAAGAATCATATATTTAATTGTATTGCTTAGATTAATTGATTTGAGTAAAATTTTTAGTGTTTGCCTATTTCATTCATGCTTGAGTTTAAAAGATTTAAGGGAATTCCTATATTCAATACAAAAAGAGCTAAAATTTATCATTCATAAAATACACATGTATATGGGTCCATATATATATATATATAAAAAAAAAAAACTATTATGACCCCAAAGTTCTCCAAGTGGTGAAATGGCTAATATAAAAGATAAAAAAAGGAAATAAATTTCCTTGAAGTCAATGCATTTTGATTCATTCTAAGGCATATACTTGAAATTTTTGCTTGATCATTTTAATTGATGCATGAGAATAGTAATGTGATTTCTTCATAAATTCAATCATTTGATTCTTTTCATGAGATCAATATTATGCACTTTTTGAGACTTTCTTGTTTAATTATATGCGAACGTATTAGCTCATTTTATTACATAACTTTTATGCGTATATACTTTGTTGAGTGTTTGAACCCATAGGATTAGTGTGATATTAAGAGTGAATCTTGTGAGGAATAGAGTTGAAGCAAATTTAGATTCTTAACATTAGGTTTTGGTGAATCAATATTGATATATATATATATATATTTTAGTAATGGAGTATGCTATTGTGATGCAAAACTTATTGGGAAAATAACAAAACTAGCACCTCCTAAATTTGTAATAACAAAACTAACACCCCCTGTGTTCAATTAAAACTGAACGACGATAATTTAGACCCGTTCAATATTGAACGTTCAATATTATCTGTTTAATTAGAATTGAATGACGACAATTAGACCCGTTTAATATTGAACGTTCAATATTTTATGTTCAAATTGAATATTGAATGTTCAATATTAAATGTTCAATTCTAATTGAACACAAGGGGGTGTTAGTTTTGTTACTATAAGTTTTAGGGGTGCTATTTTTGGTAATTTCCCAAACTTATTTGCGTGATGAATCCTTAAAGTGTTAAGATGATTGAATAAACTTATGTATGAGCCTCGATTATAAAATGAAAATAAATTGAAGCATGAGAAATTTTGTTGATTTAAGTTTGTAGTTTTTGTTTGTAGTATTGTTATTTATCGTTTTAGTTTTTGTTTTACTAGAATGTTTGTAGGTATCATCACTAGAAACCCTCACGAGACTTTAATTCGTCCACTAGGGAAACTTAGGGGATTAAAGGCTTATTGCATTTGCTAAATGCAACCGTGACAATCAACTGAAGTGATTTCGGTTAGTATAGTTTAATTTTAGTTTTGCTAAAGGACTAGCAAAATGTAGGTTTAATGGTATTTAATAAACATTATTTTGACCTATATTTTGTTAAATTTTTAAGCATTCTTTTTTATGTTTTATTTTATTATTTTCGTGTTTTGGAAGGTATTTATGTGTTTTGTAGGTTGTTGGGCTCTTAGAAGAATATAAGATTAAAATGACTCAAAAGAAGTAAAAATGGAGTAACAAGAGCCAAAGATTGTATGCCTTACATTGGGAGTCAGCAATTATGTAAGGGTTACATACAAGGCGAGCACAACAAGGTGCACCACGACAAAGAAATATGTGTGCCGCAGCAACAAAGGCTCGAGTTTTTATACAGGGGAAGAAAAACAATGTGCTCTGCGGAGGAAAAATTTGTGTGCCTTGGCGGAAGAAAATGCACGCCGTGGCGGGACAACCCCTGTTTTATACCAGCCCAAAAATTCAACAAGTGCCATGGCATGATAAAATATGTGCTAGTGCCTGTGTACCAAAAATGCCCAAAAATCCTAACACGAGTGTGTTTCTTCACACACCTATAAATACCACACTATACCTATCTCAAATACAAGTTTTCACAATCAAATTTCCTCCACCCTTAGCTGCTGTAGCAGCAAGGATTTCCACCCAAAATTTTACCCAAAATTAAGAGAAGAACCTCCATTTGTGAAGCTAATCCAAGGAATTGAGAAAGGGGATCAATCAACTTCAAAGAAATGGAGCTAAGAGATCATTTGGGGTATTTTTATTATAATATCTTTTTCTTCTCTTTGATTTTATGTTTGCCTCTCATGACTAAATTAATTGACACCAATTTAGTTATGGTTGGCTAATTTATGTATTTGAGATATTAGTATTGCTTCCAATGATTGGAAGAATAATTTTGTAATTTAATGATATTTGAGTTTTGAATTTATTTCTTGTTCATGTTCTTAATATTTCTAATTATAAATTAATGATGGGTCAAATCTTGATTTGTAGTTAGAGAGAATATGTTAGAATTTAGGCATTAGAAACGTCATCTTTGCTTGAATGTACATCATGAACAAGTGCCTAATTTGATGGTATTGATTTGTGTTAGATTAGGTGGTTATAATATTTCCTTGCGCTAATTACAATTAATTAATTAACGGTCCGGATCAAAGAAGTTAATTAATTAATTGTAGTGAAAATTACCATTGATTTGAAATTTTCTAAGTTTAGCAAAAAAATCATTAAATTTTACTTTTAATTGAATTGCTAAATTTGTTCTTTCTATGAATGGATAGCGAACTAAAATTTCCATCATCAACACCTTGGTTGTGATTACTTTTATTTGCACTTTATTTTAGTTATAGAATTTACAATCTTTTCTACCAACGGACAATTGTTAGTGTTTAGGATTGTTTGTTCAACTAAATAAGAAAATAAATAATATTTTAATACCACCGCAATTCCTTGAGAAACGATCTTGGGAGTATACTTATCACCTATTCTAAGTGATTCGTGCACTTGTGAGC
The DNA here is from genome assembly GCA_029378325.1 of Elaeagnus macrophylla. Lineage (NCBI taxonomy): Eukaryota > Viridiplantae > Streptophyta > Magnoliopsida > Rosales > Elaeagnaceae > Elaeagnus > Elaeagnus macrophylla. The sequence goes on from CM055644.1 coordinate 5,572,597, forward strand.
TTTTTATAAAATACAAAATTTGACTATCAAGTCATTGTGTTTCAATATTATATTTTTCTATCAAGTAATTAAATGCAATTATTACACGAGTCTTTAACAATTGTAAAATCATAATTAATATTAAAAAAAGTCACAAAATACTAATTTTGAATATTTATTATCTACCACTATTTTATTTTAATATTTTCTATATTTTTTAATTTAATAAAAAATTAAATTATATATTTAAATAACTTTTTGTTTGATTATTATTATTATTATTATTATTATTTTAAAACAATTTCATATTAAATTTATCTTTTATCATAGTTAAAAATTTATATTTTAATTGCATTTTAATCACATGATAGAAAATAATAATATTTTAATAAAAAATTCTTAAAAAGTATAGTTTGTCTTTATTGGACCTTTTTATAAAATTAATGGACTAAATAACATTGTTTTAAATTTAAGGGACTAAATAATAGAAATAATTTAATCTAAGTACGTGGCACCTCACACATGAAGATATAGGACTCTATTTATAATTATTTATTACAACATATCTATAATAAAGTATACGTGTATACTCTCATATATTTTAAAACTTAAGTGTTTTAAATATTGGTAAAAAATTATTTGTTCTAAAAATATATAGTTAGCCGAAATTGTAATAATCAACCCTTTCAAAGTTAAGGACAATCCTTAACCTCATTTTAGAAAGATCATCACTTCAATTAAGTTTTTGATTTATTTTAACCATGTAAATTGGGAAGGAAAAAAGAAATATTTTTTTTTATGTACATAAAATAAATTTTATTCATTATTTTAAATTTATTAATTTTGTAAGAAACTTTTAGTCATAATTTATAAAAAGTATGAAATATTTATGATTTAATTGTATGGCATATGACAGAATCAAAGAAAACAAGTGAAAAAGTGACAAATGCAGAGGAAGGGAAATAGCACAAAGAAGAAAAATTCATTTACTTTTTCAAAGGACTTATTACCATTATTTTACAATACTATTATATTTATAACTTTTAGTGTGCTTGATACACACGTAAATACCAAAGCAATAATAACAGAATAATATTCTCTGATTCATTCCACTCCACTACTTGCTGCATATTGTGACAGTATGGTGGTTTAATTGAGTTGTACTCGTGCCTTGCTTGAGTATGGTGATGATGCATCCACTTGATCATTTTGACACATAGATGATATATCCTTAATAGCATAATCATTTTTCATGTATAGAGTTTCATTTTTAACACATTCCAAAAAATATATATTTATTTTTCTTATCACGTAAATGAACATACATTTTTTAGTATTATAAGAAAATGAACATATATTTTTTGACCGAGGGGAGTTAAAAATAAAATTAATTAAATAACTGAGTTATTTATATACCGGATAGATTTATTCTTATAATTATATTTTTTATATTAAAAATAAAGTAATTGTTTAAGTAAAATGAATATACTTAGTACTTATGTGTGTGGTTGTGTTCTTTTTATCTAGTGTTTTAATATATGTACGTGAAGTTATTAAATTATATGTTTAAAATTCTAATAAAAATTTATTATATATAATATATAAAAGGACCATGTTACAAGTTTTGCCTAGAGTCCCTCAATTAGTAGGGCCGGCCCTGCCATGAATTTTAACAAAATCACTAATTAATTCTATTTAGCACGTATTTATTGCTATGAAAAAGAAATTATCTTGTTTTTGTATTATTAATGTTAGTAATGAAACTTATTATTATTTTTTTTAAAAAAAGAAACTTTTTTTTGAATAATATATCGATCCCATCTGATTAATTAAAAAGATGAGACCGAGATGCATAATTTACGCCAAAGATATTATAAGAATTTATTTACTGTTCTCAAACAAGTTATATATTTTAGGGAAAAAAAATTAACATGGTAAATGATTTCAAATTGAGAATGTTTTCTTAGACATTATCATAAACTTTGCGAAAGAAGACGAGAGTGAAGAAACTGAAGCGATACGTGGTCAATGGGTTACATAATAAGTGTTTAAAAATGCAGGTGAGTAAGGTTTTTATTATATTTTTAAATTAATTATTAAAAATCATTTTTAAGCATAGACTAACATCAAATTTATTTAAAATTGCTCAAATTTAAGTTAGATTCAATTTTTTACTAAAATTACTCGAGGAAGCCTTACCACACTAAGTCCATACTTTCTCATAAATTTGAATTAAATTTAATTTTTTACCAAAATCGTTTTAGAGAAAACTTATCACCGTTATGATAAGGCATTGCTTTATCGTGATAAGCCTTACCACAATATTGATAAACCTAGCATGGCTTGTCAATTCTTTCCCATAGCTTGTCATTATCTTTCTATAGCTTGCAGATGCTTTACATGCATGGCATGCCAATGCCCAGAGACGGACTCAAGTGTTGGGCTACACCGGGCTTGAGCCCGGGTAGCTTTATGAAATTTTTTTTTTTTTTTTTTTAAATTTAATAAATATTACTAGTATTTTATAAAGCATAATATATTATTTATCACAAAATTTTTATAAATAAACTTAAACTAATACACTATTTTTTGGTCTTATATTTTCTGTAACTCTGCTCCTTTTCTGTTATATAATTATGTTCTATGATTTGTTGCTTGCTGCTCAATTAAGTTAAAGTTTGGTATTTTTTTTAAAATCTATTAAAATTATCTATATGATTTTTTAAAAAATATTATATATTCAAAATATTTGTACTTAAACTTATAACCAAATCAATAAATGTATGTTATATCTCTTAAAAATTGTAACTTTTAAACTTTTATCGATAAATATTGTATAATTATTAATTTGAGTGCCTATGTAAGTATAAATTTATATATATTTAGCACTCTTATTTTTTCATAACAGTTGATTATTATTTCTTTAAATTTGTTGAACCTTATATGATAATTGATAAATTTTATGAAGTGTCGTCGAAACAACTTAAATAAATTTTTTGTTTGCTTTTTAAGTTTATATATTTTTTTGTTTGCCTTTTAAGTTTATATATATATTTTAAATTTTAGTTATAAATTTTGATATTATAAATAATTTTTTTTAATATATATTAGCCCTGTTAGAAAATTTTTTTTGGTTCCGTCCCTGCCAATGCCTTCCTAAAATATTCCAATGACTCTCACACTCATAGGAAAGTTTCCTCAAGGCAGATAATAGAGCTCCGTTTATAATTTTATTTTTGTTATATGTGGAGATAAATATAGGAATATTTTAGTTTTAATATTGTATGTGTAAGATATATGGGAGGTGATTTTGGTAAAACGTACATTGCAAAATCTCTACTAATTTCGTAAACAACTCTAAATTAACTAACCAGGAATCTTCAACCATATATTCGTCAACTTCACAATCTTGCATCATAGCAGCAATAAAGGCTTTGAACAAACCCCATAAGCGAGTAGGTGAAAATATGATACTTTGGTATTCCACACGAACATCATCAATATGCACCTACAATATTGTAGGCACTAACTGCATTTTTCTGTTTGATTATATGAATTAAACGGTGGCTTTAGTGGATTTGGTGGAGTAAATTCAACTCTTAAGCTGGATTTGTCAATATTGTTGGTAATTTTTTTAATAGCTTATATTTATTATTTTTAATAAGTTAGAATTTTATTTAGCATGGAACTAATACTTTATTGAAATTATTACTGTATATAATATTATATTTTATTTAATTAGTTTGTTTTATTTAACTACTTAACTTAAATTTCAATATATGTAAATCTTGGAATTTCAATCTTTATTAATCTAATTGAATATAAACAAATAAGGTGCAGTGAACTTGCTTTCATTTGAATGAATTGCATATCGTAGTACATTGGATGAAAAAAAGATTATGTAGCTCAAATTAAGTTTAGATAAATCTTAATTGAGGTGGTATAATTTTATTAATTGATAAGAACAATCGAACTCATATAAATGCATTCAATGAAAAAATATCTCATTAATTATATTTGTGTTTTATATGTGATATATGATAGTGCTTATCGATAAAAGTAAAAAAAAAAAAAATCAAAAAAGAGGAAGGAAACAATTAACCAACTAAGTACGTAATAATGCAAGTGGTTAGAATTTTTGGATTTTGTTCTGAAATTTTTTTGTTATTCATTTTGTATACATATGGAGAATGAAATAAAGTGCAATTAAATATATTTTTATAAGATATATAAATTACTATTGTCAATTATGATTCACGTGGATAGATTAATAAAATCAAGTATGCAGGTTTCTTTTAAAACAAAAATAAAATTTTAATATATTTACTACTTAATTCATATTTAATATAACAATTGAAAATAAAAATAAAAATTCAAGTCATTAATTAAAATCAATTTAAATATAAGTAAACGACTGAATTGACCCTTAAACATTCCAACACAAATGAGATATAGCCATAAATATATATAAATGATTCAATTATGTAATTAATTTTATTTTTTATCCTTTAGTAAAAAATATATATGTTGATTTTCTTGTAATACTAAATAACATATATTTATTTATATTATAAATAAGTGACTTTCAAAATCCAATCCTTATGCAATTTTTTTTAAGGTTTAATTGTATGACATAAGGCTTATAATTCCTTTCATACATAGAGTTTCATTTTTAACTTTTGATTATTTTTTTTTATAACGTAAACGAATATATGCTTTTTAGTATTAAAAAAAATACCAATATATTTTTCCAAAAAAAAATAAACAGATATATAATTTGGACATTTACGCATTGTAAGTTTTTTTTTTTAATTCGTAAACCTTTTATATTTCTTTATAGCTAAGTCAGATGTGAAACACCGATATAAGTGGTCTCAATTTTGAGTGAGGAATGCTCTAGATGCAATTTTAATGGGATGCTTAGAGTTTTTTCAAATTCAGTATTATTATATATATTAAGTTGTAGTATATATTAAATGATATATTAATTATTAATTAAATATAAAATTAAAAATACATGATAATGAAATGATTGTATCCCAATTAAATTATGGCAATTAGATTGATATATACATCAATTCTTTAAAAAAAAGCAATTTTGTTCCCAATTACAATGAGGCTTTAGAATTTCATCAAACTCCTTCCTTTTACAATGATCGATGGTCTTTTGAGATGTGGCAGCCAAAGCAGTGGCTGCTAAGAGAGGGTAATATTTTCCTCCTTTTCCCCAATATTACATGCTTAGAGATTGCTATGCTTGAAAATTCTTTGGTAGATCTATTGTTAGCTATTTGCTGCCTTTCATAAAATTAATTAACTAGAATTTTGTTGGGTTAAAGAAAATGCTATAGATTTGCTTTGCAAATCTGAAAACACACATCCGACGTTTACTCCCAAATGAAACCCCCTCATTTGTTAGAATATTGCTCATACGTATAATCCTTGTGAAGGCCCACGCCAAATCGAATGCCTGTTGGTGGTAGTATTAGTACACATTTGCTCCACTGCCTCCTAAAGAGGTGGTTGGTTCGAGGGTGATTTATATATCATCTTCCCCAATTCCATAGGATATGATGGGGAAAAGTATTTCATTGGTCACTTTATGCTCTATATAGTCATTTACAATAGCATTGATTAAGTGGTTGGCTTTGGTTGTAAGGTTAGTTTCTATTGGTGACAGACTAACAACCATGGGACAAATGATGTCATTTAGATTTATTAAAACTAATCTTATTTGGTTTTAAGGTTAGTCACTGTTGAAATATTGCATAAAAGATCTGAAATTTGTGCTAAATATATATCACAGGTTTCAAAAAGTAGATAGGATCTAGAAACTCTTAATTAGTGGATTCAATGTATCATGGTCTTTATTACATGTACCTTAGATTGCTTGGACACTATTACTAGATGCAATTGTATCTAACCTTTGTAGTGTGAAGCCAGATGTTGTAATAGTATCTGCTTGTGCCCTTGGAGGGGAAGATAAGAAAGGTTTGGGTGGTAATTGTAGTGACTCAAGACTCCCTTCCAACTTCTCTATGACTTCATGCATCTGTGGCCGATTGATGGGAATAGGTTGTATGCACCATAAACTAACTATTATCATCTTTTTAACTCTTTCATTATTCGCTTCGTTCATAATTCTAAGCAATCCAAGTTCTTCATTTAACTCAAGACGATTGTAGATCCAATGTGGAAAATATATTTCACTAGTATTATTAGCTTTGACATTGATATTCTTTCTTCCTCCGACTATTTCTAAAACCATCATTCCATAACTGTAGACATCTGACTTGTGTGAGATCCCTCCAAAGTTTCTTGAGAAAACTTCGGGTGCAATGTATCCAGCGGTTCCTCTTGCACCCAGTATAGAGATAATGCTTTCTTCTCTGTTACAAATTTTAGCCAAGCCAAAATCAGAGATTTTTGGATTGAAGTCCTTGTCAAGAAGAATATTGTGTGGTTTTATATCAAAATGCAAAATTCTTGTATTGCATCCACGGTGTAAATATTCTAGTCCTCTAGCAATTCCAAGTGCTATTTCATATAGCATGTCCCATTGCAATCTAGGTTGACTCTTTTGATCACTCTTATCAAATATAAATTTTTCAAGAGATCCATTAGGCATAAACTCGTATATAAGTGCCCTTTTTGAACATTCAAAACAAAATCCCAATAGTGTGACAACGTTGACATGGGAAGTTCTACTAATGGTTGTAACCTCGTTGATGAAGTCTTCTCCATTATCTTTTGCTTCAGTCAACACCTTCACTGCAACAAGAGTTCCATCATTTAGCTTTCCCTTATAGACAGCACCAAAGCCTCCTTGGCCTAGCTTATCTGTGAAGGAGCTGGTCATTTTCTTTATATCCAAATAACTATATCTTCTTGTTTGCAGAGGCCCATAATTCCTTAGAAAGACCTCAACATTTTTATGGGTTTGATCATGCTTCTTCCAAAAGGGAATAAGTTTATTTTTATTCTTGCAATAGATGAACAAGATTATGCTTCCTATTCCAACAGTAGCTGCTAGTGCAATGACTGTGATCAAGAAAGGAAAAGCAATAAGCTCAAGTTTCAATGATGTAAACATATTTAATTTCTCTCTTTTGAATATAGAGATATGCTGAATATAAAATATGATGTAAAAATTATTATTACCTATTTTTTCCGGAGGGATATGAGATCTTTATGTCCTGCAGAATAAATATTTTGATTAGAAAAATATTCCGCTACATAGAAACTGGAATAAATAATGAATATAAGGAGGCTAAAGAACTTGAAAGACAAATGGGGCATGCACATGTGAATCTTTATTAAATGATTCGTATTAATTGTTTAATATATTTATATTAGTATTAATTAATATAAATATTAAATAATATGGATTATTTACTAAAATGCCACTCATTCAAACCTTATATATAGGCTTCACAATCTGAAAAAGGTACGCATAAGAAAGCTAGATCCTACAACTCACTTTCTCGTAAAACCCTCAAACTTTTCTCTGATCTTAAGATTCTTTTAAGAAACTGACTTAAGCATCGGAGAGGATACGACAAACCATGGTGTCGTCCCTTCTAACGTGATTTGCTAATGATGTGCAGGATCTACGTGCCAACGAACGTGACTGACAAAAATTGGCTTCAACACTTGGTTTATCATTCACGATGAATCAAATTAATTTCTTATCTAAATTTTGGTTATCAACTATATAATTTAGTGATTCGATCTTGAATTCAAAATAGTGAGGGGTAGTATAAAACCTGAAACATGAAAGTCACGTGATTTACATATGTTAATATTTGAACGTGACTTAATAAACAGGACTAAAGTGTATTTTTTTTTCCAAAAATTTTGGTATTAAAATGTACATTTAAAAACACCTAATTATAGTATATATTTTGTCAAAGCTTTGGTATTGCAAGTGTCTTTCTTCTATTTTTATGATGTCAGAAAAGAGATAAAATGAAAATTACAAAAAAAAAAAAAAAAAAAAAAACCAAAACTATTCCTCGTTACTAAGGTCATGTGTTGTGCATACGACTTCATGTTGACTAAAAAGTAAAGTTATTATAGCACTGTGACAAAAAAGTTAAAGGAGAAACTTAAGTATTAAATAGTACACTTTAATAATATGAGTGAGAATAAATATTAGTATCCTTTAAATATATGAGTTAGAATAAGTACCAATATGGGTATACTAAGGTACCAGATCCAAAAATTGTGTCTTTACTGAGAAATGAATTAATGGCAATTTTTTTCATAGCAGGTGGAAAATCAGTAGTTAGTAACCAGAAAATCATGAGAAAGCTATTCATGTTATCATTACAGAAGTTTAATTTAAGGTTAGGTTGCAAACGGACAGAGTCTATTTAGGGGTGGTTACTTGAAGAATATATAGCAGGAAGAAGTTAGTTTTTTGTTGTTTTAGATAAGATAAAGAAACTGAAAAATATATCTATTGTTTTTCCTCTTTAGATGTAATCTTTCATTTTATTAGTAAGAGCATCATCTATAGAATTCAATAATTGTCTTACCACTGCAGACTGATAATTCGGGTCCACGATGACACAAACATACAGCATTGTCTCCTTGCGATCCACATAGACCACCACTCTTCATACACTTAGCACATTCCTCTCCATTCCACTTTAAAGTAAATCCATCCCTCAAAAGTTGAGCATAATTGACATTTTTTATGGTATGATTTACTTGATTTTCTTCCAAATCAATAGGTACGGCAACTTCCTTCTGACACCCAATTGCACTATCAAAGTCATCATCCTTTCCGATTAAAGCTACAAAAGAGGGATGAGTGGAATTGATGGGGGCACAAGGAGTCCGAGAGAAACTCGGATTAAATGTTTTGTTGCAACCATAAAAGAATTGAATATTAGCATGGGTTGGCATGAAGTTTATGATTGTGAGAAGTATATCAAAGATAAAGTAGTGTGAAGGAGCCACACAAGTTGTATTTGCAACATCTGCATCAACCAACCGAAATGAATTGTCTTGATATGAGATATCTTCCACTATGTAAGGGCCGCTAGAGGTCGAATACATAGGTTTTTGTTCTTCACATGTAATTGCAAAGCCTTTACGACCACAGTAGTCATTGTTGGCACCGGATACATAAAAAGGGTAGCTTATGTTGGGGCCTTTACCGCAATTTTTCGGCTCACGACAAGCTTCATACCTCCAGTCTGCTGTTATTGCTGAATCGATCACTGATAATGTGCAAATAATAATAGTAATCGTTCTAATGTTGAGTTGAGTTTTCATATCTTGGATAACTCCAGTAATGTTGCAAAGCCTGAGACTAGAGAAAATGAAGAGGAGTAATTACTCTTTTACTTGCCTACGACAGTTAAATGATGCATATTGCATTGACAAGTCTTATAGAGAGAATAATAAAATTAACACTCTTTAAAATTTTTAATAACAAAATTAGTATTTTTTGTGTTCAAATTTATATTTTTATAATTAAAAAAATGACTAATATATTATTTTTCTTTGAACATTTATCTAATTAGAATTGAACAACGATAATTTAGACTCGTTTAATATTGAACGTTCAATATTTAACGTTAAAATTGAATATTAAACGTTCAATATTTAATGTTTAATATTATTAAAATGTTAATTTTATTACTTTAAATTTTAAGGGATTATTTTTGATAATTTTTCAGTCTTTTTTTAATCTTTCTTTTGGTTCGTTTGACTTGTTTGGTATAAATTACGTGTATATTGAATTCAATGGACATAATTGTTTTGATGTTTTAGGCGTCTATTTCATCAATAGTATGTTGTTTGGGTCAAAATTAAAATCAATAATATTATATGTATTAAATAATATATATATATTTATTAAATATAATATTAAAAATTAAGATAAAACTTAATTATATAATTTTTTATTAATAAAAATTAATTAAATTATATTATATTAATTAATATAAGTATTAAATTATAATAATAAAAAATATTTTTGAGTAAAATCAATGAAAAGTCGTATTCTACTTTTTGAACTTCAAATGCTAGCCATGGAGGGTAGGCTACTTGATATTTTTTTCTCACAGGAAAATGAAAGCAATGAAATTGGAATTACCGAATTACCTTTGTTGCAACTTGTGACAGATGTTGATTACTTTTGAAGTTTCAACTTTTTTTTTTTTTTTTTTAAAAGGACTCTAAAGGCCCTTTTTTTTATTAATAAAGAGAAAACAACTCACACACCCGTAGTGAGATTCGAACTTGGGTTGCTAGTGGGGGAGGATGAGTCTTACTACTAGACCACAAGAGGTAAACTTGGTTAACAAAATCCTCCCAATACACACTTGGCATTCAACAAAAAAAATATATATATATTTAACAAAAAAAAGTAAATATTTAACAAAAAAAAAAAAAAAAAAAAGTTATGTGAGTACATAAGTCATGTATCTTTCATAAAATAATATCTAAGTCCCATATTGAACATTAATTTGACAATATTTGAACTAAAAGTAGAGGGACAATTTTGAAAAAAAAAAAATAAACTGAATTCTTTTGGCATCAATAAAAATTCTCATTAAAGATCAAGATTCCAATAGACTCTTATTTGGTTTGAATAAAATGCCATGAACTTAAGAGAGAAAAATAATATTTTTAATATTATTCACTCACATTTGTATTATTCAAAATTCAATTAAGAAACAGAGGGTTAGAAAAACCCACAAGAATTTTAACGAACTTGAATAAATAAATTGAAATAAAAATCAAAAAATGAAATGAAAAAAAAGTAATTCATGAATACAAAATCAAGACCCAATTCATGTACAAAAGCTTTATATTATGAAACATCATTGAACAAATCGAATAATCAATAATCAGAAATTAACCAAAAGATAAAAATTATAATAAATAAAATATTTATGGATATTTTTAACTAGTTAAATAATAAGTGAGATTAATTATTTCAACAAATCACACTATGTCCCATACTATGATCTCATATATGTCACATACATTATGAGCTAATATCAACTTGAAATATGAGCTAATATCAGTACGAAACTCAGATGAGAATGGAAAGCTCTTAAGATTGAACATGTTTTTGATATGTTAGTTGCCGAGCTATTATTAGTTTTGTGTGCTTATGCAGGTCTGGATTAAATGTCCAACATTTAATTAAAAATTTATAAAAAGTTTATACATGTCCACATTTTTTGACATAGTGAAAGCAAAAGCAAAAAAAAAAAAAAAATCATAAAAGTACGTTATGACACTGCCAAAGTTACTTATATAATTAGATATGTGAAATGAACTCGGCTGACTTAAGTCGCTTAAGCTCAGTTTATTTTATATAAGTAATAATTTATCTCAGCGTAATTTATTTAAATTTTTTTATTAAAAATTTTAAATTATTTAAAATATTTAATTAATTATTGAAAAATAAAAAACATATCTTATGTTATAACAAATAAATACATAATTTTTTAAAAACATGATATGAGCTTCTTCTTGAAGTTTACAACCTTAAATTTTCTAGACACATGGCATATAGAATTTTTTAATGGTATATGAAATTAATCATAATTTTTTTGAAATTATTATTAATTATATTTAAAAAATGAGTCAATGATAAATAAAATAATTTCTATTGGTATATGAAAGTATAATTTTATGTAAAAAAACTCAAAATTATACACCATAAATTTATTAGAAAATAGACTTTTGGAATTTTCTAATGATATATGAAATGATTCATAATATTTTGTTAATTATTACAATTTATATTTCAAAAATGAGTTGAAATGTTCTAGAGTGAACAATTTTTAGTAAAATGAACATAATTATTTTATAGAAAACTTGAAATTACACATCGTAAATTTTTTTTAGAAACTAGACTTCTGAAATTTTGTAATAGTAGATGAAATAATTCATAATATTTTGTGAATTAATATAGTTTATATTTCAAAAATGAGTAAAAAATATTGTACTGAATCTGAATAATGTTTAGTAAAATGAGCATAACTTTATATAGAAAACTTGTAATTATAAACTATAAAATTTCTTAAAAACTAGATTTACGAAACTTTCTAATGGTATGTGAAGTAATTCATAATATTTTATAAATTAATACATTTTATATTTAAAAAATGAGTAAAAAATGTTCTATTATTCTGAACAATTTTTAGTAAAATGAATATAACTTTTTATAGAAAACTTAAAATTATAAATTGTGTATTTTTAGAAAAACTAGACTTCTAAAGATTTCTAATGGTATGTGAAACGAATCATAATATTTTGTGAACTAGTACAGTTAATATTTCAAAAATGTTTAATAAAATTTGAATAATATTCAGTAAAATGAGCATAAATTTTCTTTAACTTCAATTATGTTTGGTATGTTTTGTAATTTATTATTTGTCTTAAAATTCTATATTTACGTGAATATTCTAATATAAATTTAATTTTATCTTCTTTAATTTTTAAAAAGGCTAAACTATATCATTAGTTCTTAATTTTTTTATTCCCATTTGTGTCACCAAACTTTTAAATTTTACAATTTAGTCTCCAAATTTTAAAACTTCACACGTAGGTCCCTAAACTTTTAAATATTATAGATTAGTCCCAAATTTTTTTTAAAATTCACACATTGGTCTTAAAATTTTGACTCAAAAATATGTATTTTAATATCCAAGATAGAACCTATGTGTGAATTTTTAAAAGTTTGGGGACTAAATTATAGAATTTTAAAGTTTGGAAACCTACATGTAAATTAAATTTTAAATATTTGGGAACTAAATTATAGAATTTAAAAGTTTGGGGACCTAAGTATACATTTAATTAAAGTTTGGGGACCAATGAAGTTGTTACTTTTTGTATTTCTTATTTTGACTAATAATAACGTTTTTGTCATTTTTGTAGTAGTAATTAATAATTATTTTTGATAAATTGTTCATTTTTTTAATCTTATTTGTTAGTTTTTTAATTTAACATATCTTTGTCAAATGAGCGAGTTAGTTATTTTTGACTCAAGTGAGTTGCTAACTTAAGTAAGTGAACGAAGTGAACTGAACTTTTTTAGCTAATGAGATAACTTTAAATGAACTGAGTAGCTCATTTGAGATCCCTATATACAATTGTACAACTTATAACAAAGATATTTTATGCTATTATCAACTTATTACAAAGATAGTTTACCAATCATCATTTAGTCCACTTGATACCACAAGCTGGTAAATGTGAACGTGTAAATTTGGGCGCTACTTTGAGCAAAAATTTGAGTTTAATCTTTCCAAGTATGTACTGGGTGATAGTGCTCCGAACATGCCTCCACATGTAACCATAACGGGTGGACCATGCTAAAAGTCCTAAAACTCTTTTAGCTTATCGATGAAGTAGGATGAGAGTTACCACCTCTTTCCCACAAAGGTTTTTTAAATGACAAAAAAATCTTACAATGTATATATTATCTGATCTTATGTGTGTAAGTGAACCATCTAATATTACAATATTGAACAATCAAAGCACAATAGAAATATCTTAGCAAACATCTAATGAACGCAATCTAACAAACAACACAACCTAGCTCTAAAATGGATATCAAAAGAAATGAAATTTAAAGCAAGAATAAAGTAAAGAACACACCAAGAATTTATAGTGATTCAAGCGTAAGTTCGAGCACTGCCTTAGGCGACAATTTGGATTTAATCCTGCACTCATGTAATGGGTGATAGTGCTCTCATCATGCTTCCGCGTGTAACCATGGTAGGTGGACCGTGCTAGAAGTCTTAAAACTCATTCAGCTAGTCGATAAAGTGGGATAAGAGTGGCCGCCTCTTTCCCATAAAGGTTTTTTTAATGAAAAAAAAAACCCTACAATGTATTATCCAATCTTATGTGTGATAATGAATCCCCTAATATTACAATATTGAACAATCCAAGCACAATAAAAATATCCAACCAAACATCTAATGAACACAATCTAACAAACAACACAACCAAGCTCGAAAATGGATATCACAAGTAATGAAATGCAAAGCGAGAATAAAGGAAAGAACACACCAAGAACTTATAGTAGTTCAACCTAACCAATGCAGTGAGATTATTCCACTTCTTTACCCCTTCCATCCACTAGCATCAAATGGTGATTACAAATATAAGAAGAGAGTACCTTGAAGAGAAAACACACAAATGAGAAAAACACTCAACCTTATAAGCTCTCACAGCATCAACAATAGAGAAAACCCTCTTCCTTCATTTCTAGCCTCTCTCATAAGTGCTATTATATTGTAGGGCACAAATGAGTGTTATAAACCATCTCGAGGGTCATTTATCATAATGTCCAAAGTTTCTCGAGCTCTCTTGTGTAGAATCTAATATTCAATTTAATTGAAATCATGGCTCGATTGATCCATTTCTCATTCAAGTCAGCCTTTAAATTGGCCATGTTGAAAATGGACAAAAACTTCTTGTGCAATGCCAATTGAACCCCAATCATCACCTTTGCTCAAGCAACCCCAATAACTCGATCTAACGACCATCTTAGCTTTACACTTCACACAATTAATATAATATAATTGTATAAAATGTGGTTGCTATATACACGAAGGATCAAGAAGAAAGATAGTTTATGCTAAAATTGGTTCCAATTATAATACTCACACCTAAGACAATAGGAAAAATTATTGAAGCAATCAATATTAAATAAGAGCAAAATAAGATACATGAAATTGCATATAATAAACTTTTGGGGGTAAATTATGGACCAAAATAACCTAAAGGGGTGAATATATTTCTAATAAAAGTTAATCAATTTAAATCTTAGCTATCAAATCAGCCAAGCATGCAATCACATATAAAAAATAAATGCATAAATTAAATTTGATATTATATTTTTACGTGGAAACAACATAAGAGGAAAACTATGGGTCTACGTACCACCTAACGTATCTACTATAAAAATAAATGCTCCAATACATCGTAGGTTCTCGACCCTTACAATAGTATTTTCTCAATGTAGATTGCTAGTAAGCCATTTAATTAAAAAAACAATCCTAGCTAGTGGATTCAAAATATAAATCAATTAACTCAAATCAATTAGCCAGTAATCTTAGAATGAAAGTTAAAGCACAACATCAATATAAAAAAGCTTCAATAAATTTTGAATTATAAATCACTTAATCATAATCACACACATGGGATGAATCAAGCATATGAACTAGAGAAGAATGAGAAGCTATATGATCATAAAATAAATGAATAAAAGATGCTAAAAACTAAGAAAATAATATCATGCAATTTTTGTGCTAGTGCAAAGTGTGATGAAGAGACACAATGACATATGAGATCCTTAAATAGTGCCTACCACTTAGAAACCTAATTGTGCTGTGTAGGATTTTAAAATTGTTTAAAAACATCACCTATTGGTTTAGAAAGGAAAGAAAAGCAATTAGGGTCAAAAATTCAAAAAAAGAAGAAGAGAGATTTAAAAAGTCAAAATGCCAAAACTAAAAGTATTCACAAAAAATACCAATGGCACAATTTCTCTTTGATGTTCGTTACTACTTTAAATTATGTTACAACATTCATTTAGTATTAAATAAATGAAAAATTGTTTTGAGTTAACAATATCTCCGCATTACGTTTTTACTAAAACTTTGCTAATAGGCTTAACAACTTCATTAGTTCTCAAATTTTAACTAAATTCACACTTAGGTATCTAACCTTTTCAATTCTATAATTTAGTTTTTAATCTTTTAAAATTTCACACATGGTTCCTAAACTTTTATATTGTACAATTTAGTCATCAAATTTTTAAAAATTCACGAATAGGTCTTAACTTAGATACTAAAATACAGATTTTTAAATCAAAATTTTATGACCTATATTGAATTTTTAAAAGTTTGGGAGTAAATTGTAGGATTTAAAAATTTATGTACTTATGTGTGAAATATTAATAGTTTAGGGACTAAATTGTAAAAAATTTGTATATGTCCTCATTTTTCGATATAGTGAAAGCCAAAAAAAAAAAAAATGTAAAAGTACACTGCCAAAGTTACTTATATAATTAGAGATTTGATTTGAATTAAACTTTATTGATTCAAGTCGCTTAATTTCGGTTCATTTTAAATGAGTTATAATTTATCTCAACTCATAAGTAGTTCATTTAAATTTTTTTATCAAAAATTTTAAATTATTTAAAACATTTAATTAATTATTGAAAAATAAAAAAATATCTTATATTCTAATAAATAAATACATAATTTTTTAACAATATGATATGAGCTTCTTCTTGAAATTTCTAACCTTAAAATTTTCTAGAAACTTGGCAAATAGAGTTTTCTAATTGTATATGAAATTAATCATAATTTTTTTGAAATTAATATTAATTATATTTAAAAAATGAGTAAATGATAAATAAAATAATTTCTTGTATATGAAAGTATAACTTCATGTAAAAAACTCAAAATTATATATCGTAAAATTATTAGAAAATAGACTTTTAAAATTTTCTAATGATATATGAAATGATTCATAATATTTTGTTTATTAGTGCAATTTATATTTCAAAAATGAATTGAGATGTTCTATTGAATATGAATAATTTTTAGTAAAATGAGCATAACTTTTATAGAAAACTTGAAATTACACATCGTAAATTTTTTTAAAAACTAGTCTTCTAAAATTTTATAATGGTATATGAAATGATTCATAATATTTTGTGAATTAGTATAGTTTATATTTCAAAAATGAGACAAAAATGTTCTACTGAATCTGAATAATGTTTAATAAAATGAGCATAACTTTTTATAGAAAACTTGAAATCATAAATTGTAAAATTTCTTAAAACCTAAATTTATGAAACTTTCTAATGTATGTGAAGTAATTCATAATATTTTGTGAATTAGTACAGTTTATATTTAAAAAATGAGTAAAAAAAATATTTTGTTAATCTGAACAATTTTTAGTTAAATGAACATAACCTTTTATAGAAAACTTGAAATCATAAATTGTGTATTTTTTTAAAAAACTAGACTTCTAAAGATTTCTAATGATATGTGAAACGAATCATAATATTTTGTAAACTAGTACAATTTATATTTCAAAAATGTTTAATAAAATTTGAACAATATTTAGTAAAATGAGCATAAATTTTCTTTAACCTCAATTATGTTGGGTATGTTTTGTAAGTTATTATTTGTCTTAAAATTCTATAATTACTCGAATATTCTAATATAAATTTAATTTTATCTTCTTTAATTTTTAAAAAGGCTAAAATATATCATTGGTCCTTAAATTTTTTTGAAATTCACACTTGAGTCATCAAACTTTTAAATTTTATAATTTAGTCCCCAAACTTTAAAATTTCACACATAGGTATCTAAACTTTTAAATCCTATAATTTAGTCCCCAAAATTTTAAAAATTTACACATTGGTCCTAAAATTTTGATTCAAAAATATATATTTTAATATCCAAGATAAAACCTATGTATGAATTTTTAAAAATTAGGGTCTAAATTATAGAATTTAAAAATTTGGAACCCTATGTGTAGAATTTTAAATGTTTTGGGACTAAATTGTAGAATTTAAAAGTTTGGAGACCAAAGTAGTTACTTTTTATATTTCTTATTTTGAGCAATAATAACATTTTTGTAGTAGCAATTAATAATTATTTTTGATAAATTGTTCATTTTTATCTTATTTGTTAGTTTTTTTATTCAACATATCTTTGTCAAATGAGCTAGTGAGTTGTTTATGACTCAAGTGAATTGCTTATTTAAGTTAGTGAACTAAGTGTGCTGGGCGTTTTTAGCTAATGAGATAACTTTAAATGAGTTGAGTTGAATTGAGTACCTCATTTGAGATCCCTATATACAATTGTACAACTTATAACAAAGATATTTTATGCTATTATCAACTTATAACAAAGATAGTTTGCCAATCATTATTTAGTCCAGTTGGTACCACAGTTAAGCTGGTAGACGTGAATGTGTAAGTTTGAGCGCTACTTTGAGCGAAAATTTGAGTTTAATCTTTGTGCGCATGTATTGGGTAATAGTGCTCCCATCAGGCCTCCACATGTAACCATAGCGAATGGACCATGCTAGAAGTCCTAAAACTCTTTTAGCTTGTCGATGAAGTAGGATAAGAGTGACCTCTTCTTCCCCACAGAGGGTTTTTAAATGACAAAAAAATATTACAATGTATACATTATCCAATCTTATTTGTGTAAATGAACCATCTAATATTACAATATTGAACAATCAAAGCATAATAGAAATATCCAAGCAAACATCTAATGAACACAATCTAACAAATGACACAACCTAGCTCTAAAATGGATATAAAAAGTAATGAAATTTAAAGCAAGAATAAGGTAAAGAACACACCAAGAATTTATAGTGATTGAAGTGCAAGTTTGAGCATTGCCGTAGTCGACAATCTGGATTTAATCTTGCACGCATGTAATGGGTGATAGCACTCCCATCATGCTTCCGCGTGAAACCATGGTAGCTGGGCCGTGCTAGAAGTCTTAAAAATCTTTCAGCTTGTCGATAAAGTGGGATAAGAGTGGCCACCTCTTTCCCATAGAGGTTTTTTTATTAACAAAAAAAAAAAAAAAAAAAACCCTACAATGTATTATCCAATCTTATGTGTAATAACAAATCCCCTGATATTACAATATTGAACAATTCAAGCACAATAAAATTATCCAAGCAAACAACTAATGAACACAATCTAACAAACAACACAACAAAGCTCGAAAATGGATATCAAAAGTAATGAAAGTAAAGCGAGAGTAAAGGAAAGTGTAAGTTAAAAGTTAATGACCAAATATACCTAAAGGAGGGTGAATATGTTATTTTCAAATTTATTAAACTTTAATTATGTGACCTAAACACAATGGCCAAATATGTAATCGCGTGTAAAAATAAAGTGCGGAAATAGAAAATAACACATGAGATTTTTAGGTGGAAACAACCTAGGCCATAATAATGACCTAAGAGGAAAACCACTGGACTACCTATCTATCAACTATAAAAATTTAATGTTTAAATAAAAAGCCAGATCTTAGACTACCCTTCATAGATAAAGGCCACAATGTACTTTACTTACGAGCCCCTACTCTATCTTCACAGTCTCTACAAGGTTGGTGCGAATGGATTCTGACCGACGCTTCGATAAACTCGAGCCACACGAAATACTGAACACGTCAACCTTAATACCTAAAAAGTTGGCACAAGTGCAAGGTGTGTCCTAGAATGGATTTAACAAATAATAATCCAAACTAGAAGATTCAAAACATATATAAAATAAATCAAATCTCTAGCAAATCCTAGAACAAGTAATTAAGCATAGGTTCAATTAAAATAGCTTCTTTAAATATCAATGATCAATCATGAAATAACCTAAGCAAGAAGAAGCTATATGAACATAAATATATGAAATAAATAAGTTAGACCTAGCCTATCACGATCAAACAAAATAACAAGGATTGAATAAATTTAATCACAGCTTCGTAATCAATGATTCACGATATAATAAATACGCTCAAATCTATACAAAAATAATCATGCAAATATAATATGTTCAAGATCAATGAATAAAGCACGCATGTATTAGGATAGTGTAAAAGATGAGAATATTAAGCTAAGCCTAAGAACATGAATCAAAAAATCAGCAAGCATATTTGAGTCAAAGCTTAGGCACGTATATATATACCAACAAGGATACGTTGTATCGTTTTATGAAAACCTAAGTACAAATACATCACTTGATGATGTGCGAAAATATCATTGCCAGTTAGGAGCTGATTGGGATTAAACATGCGTGAAAAAAACCTAGTTCCTATCGGAGGGATCGATCCGTCCTTAAGGTGGATCGATCCGACATTGAAAAATTTACGCCAACAAGGCTTGGGATTGATCCAACCAAGTCTTAGATTGATCTGTCCCAAAATACTGTTACTTCTACGTATACGGGGATCGATCCATTTATGAGTGGGATCAATCTATATCTCCAAAACTACTATTTTTAAAGATTATATACTTCAATAGGATCAAATCAGGATCTTTTTGGGATCAGTCCATATATAGGGGGATCGATTTGTCTTTTAGGGGGATGGATCCTGCTTCCTTAAAATGTACATAACTTTTGATCTATATATCAAAATTACTCCAAACGAAAACCTATGTAAAATGCATGTGAAAGGGATCATTTTTACCTTAAAATGGAGAGCTTTTGAGGCTTTGACAAAGGTACAACTTGAAAATACTTGAATCAAACAAAGCGATGACGTGTCATTCCTAAAGTCTAAACATTACATAAATTGTATTTGTCTACGAAATTGCCAACTACTTACGTACTTCTTAGAAAGAACACACCAAAAACTTATAATAGTTCCAACTAACCAATGCAGTGAGATTATTCTACTTCTTTATCCCTCCATCCACTAGTATCAAATGGTGATTAAAAATATAAGAGGAGGGTACCTTGAAGAGAAAACACACAAATAAGAAAAACAGTCAACCTTAGAAGCTTTCACAGCATCAACAATGGAGAAAATCGTCTACCTTATTTTCTAGCCTCTCTCATAAGTGTTATTATATTATAGCGCACAAATGAGTGCTATAAACCATCTCGAGGGTCATTTATCATAATGCCCAATGTTTCTCAAGCCCTCTTGTGTAGAATCAAATATTCAATTTAATTCAAATCGTCGCTTGATCGAGCCATTTCTCATTCAAGTGAGCCTTTAAATTGGGCATGTTGAAAATGGACAGAAACTTCTTACGCAATGCCGATTGAACCTCAATCATCACCTTTGCTCGAGAAACCCCAATATCTTGATCGAGCCACCATCGTAGCATTACACTTTACACAATTGATATAATATAATTGTATAAAATGTGGTTGCTATATACACGAAGAATCAAGAAGAAAGATAGTTTATGCTAAAATTGGTTCCAATTGTTATACTCTCACCTAAGACAATAGAAAAAATTATTGAAGCAATCAAAATTAAATAAGAGCAAAATAGGATACATGAAATTGTAGATAATAAACTTTTGGGGGTAAATTATGGACCAAAATAACCTTAAGGGGTAAATATATTTTCAATAAAAGTTAATCAATTTAAATCCTAGCTATCAAATCAGCCAAGCATGCAATCACATATAAAAAATAAATACGTGAAAACAACATAAGAGGAAAATCATGGGTCTCCATACCACCTTACCTATCCACTATAAAAAATAAACGCTCAAGTATATTGAAGGTCTTCGACCCTTATAGTAGTATTTTCTCAATGTAGATTGCTAGTGAGCCATTTTTCTTCAAGTTTTCAAAGGCAGCATGTTTGATTCAAACCAACGCCGAGTCTACGAGCATAAATGTGTATTATAGCATATTTAATTAAAAAAAAAACAATCCTAGCTAGTGGATTCAAAGTATAAATTAATTAACTCAAATCAACTAGCTAGCAATCTTAGAATGAAAGTTAAAGCACAAGATCAATATAAAAAAGCTTCAATAAATTTTGATTTATAAATCACTTAATCATAATCACACACATGGGAGATGAATCAAACATATGAACTAGAGAAGAATGAGAAGCTATATGATCATAAAATCAATGAATAAAAGCTGTTAAAAACTAAGAAAGTAATATCTTGCAATTTTTGTGCTAGTGCAAAGTGTGATGAAGAGACATAATGACATATGAAGTCCTTAAATAGTGCTTACCACTTAGAAACCTAATTGTGCTGTGTAGTATTTTAAAATTGTTTAAAAACATCACCTATTGGTTTAGAAAGGAAAGAAAAACAATTAGGGTCAAAAACTCAAAAAGAAAAAAAGAAAAGAAAGAGAGATTTAAAAAGTGAAAATGCCAAAACTAAAAGTATTCATAAAAAATACCAATGTCACAATTTCTCTTTGATGTTCGTTACTACTTTAAATTATGTTACAACATACATTTAGTATTAAATAAAGGAAAAATTGTTTTGAGTTAACAATATCTCCGCATTTCATTTTTACTAAAACTTTGCTAATAGGCTTAACAACTTCATTAGTTCCCAAATTTTAACTAAATTCACACTTAGGCCTCTAAACTTTCAAATTCTACAATTTAGTCTTCAAACTTTTAAAATTTCACACATAGGTTTCTAAACTTTTATATTGTATAATTTAGTCCTCAAACTTTTAAAAATTTACGAATAGGTCTTATCTTGGATACTAAAATTCAAGTTTTTAAATCAAAATTTTATGACCTATATTGAATTTTTAAAAGTTTGAGGACTAAATTATACAATATAAAACTTTAAGAACCTATGTGTAAAATTTTAAAAGTTTAGAGACTAAAATGTAGAATTTAAAAGTTTAGAAACCTAAGTGTGAATTTAGTTAAAATTTGGGGACCAATGATATAATAACTAACAAGATAATAAAGTTGTGCTATCAATATCAGCTGGTTCCCTGGAAAGATTAGACAAAACAGGCTTGGGTGGTAACTGTAATGACTCAAGACTTCCTTCCATAATATCAATTACTTGCCCAATTGCCGGTCGGTTCGAAGGATTGGGTTGTATGCACCACAAGCTCACCATTATCATCTTTTTAGCATTTTGATTTTCATCTTCATTCAAAATTCTCAACAACTTAATTTCCTTACCAAGCTCAAGTTGCCTGTAAATCCAATCTGGAAAATATATTTCACTTGTATTATCAACTTTAACACTGATATTCCTTCTACCTCCAATCATTTCGAAAACCATCATTCCATAACTATAAACATCAGACTTGTGTGAAACTACTCCAAAATTTCTTGAGAAAACTTCGGGAGCAATGTACCCAACTGTCCCTCTTGTACCCAAAATTGAAACAATACTGTCATCTCTTGTACAGATTTTAGCCAAACCAAAATCAGAAATTTTTGGTGACATGTCTTTGTCAAGAAGAATGTTGTGAGGTTTTATATCAAAATGCAAAATGCGGGTATTGCAACCTGTATGCAAATACTCTAGTCCTCTTGCAATTCCAAGTGCAATTTGATAAAGCATTTCCCATTCCAATTTAGGATTATTGTTATTTTGAGAATTCCCATCAAATATGAATTTTTCAAGAGATCCATTAGGCATGAATTCATAGATGAGAGCTCTTTTTGAACGTTCAATACAAAATCCCAATAGTGAAACAATGTTGATATGAGAAGTTCTACTAATTGTTGCAACCTCATTCATAAACTCTTCTCCATTGCCTTTTGATTCATTCAACATCTTTACTGCAACCAAACAACCATTTTCTAACTTTCCTTTGTAAACAGCACCATAACCCCCTTGGCCTAATTTAGTTGTGAAATTATTGGTCATTTTTATAACCTTGACATAGCTATATCTTCTAATTGGGAGAGGACCATATTTACTTAGATAGGCCTCCATATTTTTGTAAATTTCGCTCCTATTTGGCATTAATTTCTTCCTCGATAAGAAGATAACTAAAATAAGAACTACGATAACAGCTCCAATTGTGCCTAAACAAAAAATGAAATTTAACATTAATAAGCATCAAAGACCCAAGAGATTATAGATCTTTTTTTTTTTTTTCCCTTTTCCTGATTATGTTTTTCTCTCCCTAATGTTTGGTGTCGGTAGCAAAAATGGTCCCAATGTTTTATTTATTAAAAATATGTCATTTAGTTTCATTAATATTTAGGTCCTTGTGATAATTTCCATTAACATAATTAGTTTCTTAGTACCATGTTTAACGTTGATTTTTTTTATAACAGAAATGACCAAAAAAAAGATATATATATTAACGAAATTAAACATTGAAGTATTTTTACAACAAATTAGATTTTGAGGGCATTTTTATCATTTTAGATCATGTCATTCCTTTAGCCATATAAATAATATAAAATATTACTATTTGGTTTCTTTGAAAAAATGCTATATGTATCTTCATTTAAGTGTAAGTATGGTTAAATTATTAAATTTGTAGTGTATTCTTAAGTGATAAAATATTAAAAGAACTAAGGTGTAATAATATACATCTCTTCGCTAAAAGAACCAAGGTGGTGGATACTATTTGTTGGTGTACAACACATAACATGGGCTAATTGAGTGTTAATAGTTATTTGGATTGAGACTATGTTATGATAAAAATCATTTATCTCTATAGTATATGCATTTTTAGTTGGATATACTTTTTTTGGATTATGAAATTGCTATAATATGATTTGCATAGTGAAATTTTAGAAGTGAAGTGCTTGTCAAATATAAACTAGTCCTTTTACACTAAACAAGGTGCATCTTGTTATGTTTGGAAAGCAGAAAAATAATTGATAATTCTCTTTTGCTATGTCAATTTTCCTTTCGTCGTCTCATGGGATGATTAAGTCATAACTTACCCCAAAATAATTATTATCCTTGATTTGTCTTTTTTTTTTTTTTATGAAAGGTTGTAGCAAGCAGTTTTCAGTGGATGCACCGGGACATCTCAACTAGGTTGGCACCTCCTTAGCACCTTCTTCATTAAACCGTTCACCACTAATATTATTAAATCTTAATAAAATTGAACATACAAATAAAAGTTCTCAACAAAACCTGTAATTAGGTTTGTTGTTAGCATCTGAATAAATAAAAGAGCTAGCGAAAGGTGGGGCATTCTACCACCAAGTCGCTGTACATAAACTAGGAGCCCTAGAGGCTAAACTATCAGCTGCAGCATTACCCTCCCTATAAATATGTGAGCAGTGAAATTCCAAGTGTGTAATTTTGTCTAAACAATCTGTCCAAGCCGAATGCCATTTCCAAGGAACCGAAGAAGACCGATTTTGAAGTAGAGCAACAACATATGCCGAGTCTGATTCCAACCAAAGACGCCTCCACCGAAATGTAAATGCATATTTCACCGCATAAATAGCTGCTGCTAGTTCTGCTTCAAAAGCATGTGATATTCCAAGCGGAACACAAAAACAACTCTTAACAAATGATTATCCTTGATTTGTCTTTCTTAGCGAACAAGCTTGAATTAGTAGACGCCAACATGTTACCACTCCTAGTCAAGAACCCCCAATTTTTCCATACCATGCTTGCGATGCCTGCTTTAGCCTATAAAGTTCCTTTCTTAACTTGCACAAATAAATAGGGTGTTGTTTGCTTTTGAACCCTCTTGGTTGTTACATCTATTTTCCTTGATCCAACTCTCTATGCCAAAATGCATTCTTCAACATTTACAAGCTACAAGTACTAATATGAAGCGTACTATCATTAACTTTTTTTGCTAGATGGAACGTCTCATCATAATCTAGTACATATTATTGAAAGAATTCTTAAGCCACCAATTGAGCTTTATATCCCTTTATAGCTTTATTAAGGGGAGTCTTTAACTTGCATACCCATATAGACTATATAGGTTTATATCCTATGGCTTTGGCATTAACTCCTAATTTTTATTTTGTTTCAGAGCTAAGATTTGTTCTTCTATGGCTCTTACCCATTTGAGGATTTGAGATGCCTCCTTGTCAATCGGTAGTTCTTTAATACAATCTTGTTCAACTAATGCATTATTAATGTACTTGAGTTTTGGTTTCACGACACTTTTTGGTGCTTTGTGAAGTACACCAGTTCATTAAGGACTATGGGTTGCATAAAATCTCAACTCTTCCTCCAATGCTCACGTTTTGATCCTCATCCTCCTCTATTGCAATAGAACTTGATCCCACCTTTACTGTCACTCGTATGAGCTTCTCCTCTAGCTCACGGAAACTATCTTCCAACTTTGCTCGACGTTCATTGGGCTTTCCCATCAAGCTTGCATGAGCAACTTTCCAACTCTATTTGGCCTTCATTAAGCTTCTCCTCAAGCTCGTATGAATAACTTACCAATTCTTCTCAGCCTTCTTTCAGCTTCATATCAAGCTCCCTAGAATAATTCCCAAATTTGCTTGGCTTTCATTGAGGTCCTTCGAAAGCCCAATTATTGCGAAAGATGCCTCAACATCCCACTCCTTGTTAGATGTAGGTTATTGAATCTTTGAGGTTGCAATGTTTCCTTCAACCATTTTCTTCTATATGGGGAGTATCTCGTATAATGACACTTTTTTACACGTATAACAAGAGTTATTACACTTTTTTTCTCTTAAACTGACCTTTCTTCTTATATGTTTTTTCCTCCATTTTTTTATTTTTTATTTTTCCAATTGTCCAATTATGTTTATTAAATAATGATTCATTTTATGGAAGTTTTAACGATAAATCCCCTATTTATTAAATAAATTCTGTTTATTAAGAACAACAATTTTCAATTCTATTAAAGGTAGTGGGGTAGAACATCTTTATATTGCGGTAGTGTTGAATCATATTTGAAATTCAATCTATTACTTATGATTCTTCTCATTCTATTCTCATAAACTTTTTCTTTAGGATCTAACTAGGGTATATCTCAACAAAGAATGCATACCTCAAGGAAGTATGCATAGATGGATAAATCTCATTGTGATGTGGTCATTAATTATTTTTTTAAGAATTAGAAGTATGCCTTGTTCCTTCGTAAGAAGATTTATGTGATGGTCTTTCATATTTCACTTGGGGTCTCCTTGTTGTCAAGGTGTGGCTTTAACTCTAACATAATTGATGATAATAAAGCATATTTAGCTTTTTCTACCTTTCAGACTTTCAGTACAATTTATATTTAACATATTTAACCTCCCAAGGGTTTGTCTTTGCAAGTAGACCTTCACCAAGGCAACCATTATCTACAATCTACCTTGCATAACTCTAATTAATTAGTGTGATCTGGTACACCTCTGTGTTTAGTCAAGCAAGCTTGAACTTGACCAAGCTTCACAATACTTCACAATTGTGCATGTCCACACCAAACTTTGACAAACATTTTGCCCTTTAATCGAATCATTCTGATACTAGTTAAATTTAGAAAGCAGAAAAGAACCAACTCTTTTGCAAATTAATTTTACACTAATATTTATAATGTTAGCACTCCTCTCGAGCACATTTACAGCACTCCTCTCAAGACACACTTTCACACTTTTTAACTTCTCACTTGGATTACTTTCTCACCACACTTAAGACTAGCCACTACCCTTTATATATATATATACATGTATATATATATACACTACAAAGTCAGTTGTGTTGCTTGACTTACAAGATTCTAGAATGGCGGCAACACAACTAGATTAATCATAGTTCTAGACACTTTCATATCACTACTACAAAAAAGACCTTTAGGGACGGTTATTAACCGTCCCTAAAGACATTTAGGGACGGTTACGTTTCGGGTCGTAACCGTCCCGTATGCGGGCGTCCCGAAAAGTGACACTTTTAGGGACGGTTATTAACCGTCCCTAAAAGTAAAATGTAACCGTCCCTAAAAGTGTAACAACCGTTCCTGAAAGTTTTTAGGGACGGTTACTGGGAAACTTTTAACCGTCCCTAAAAGTTTTCCAGTAACCGTCCCTAAAAGTTTTGTTTGAGGTTTTTGGGGACGGTTAATAACCGTCCCTAAAAGTTTTTTTTTTTTTTTTTTAAATTTTAATATTATGCTGTTCTATACAAATAATTTACCTGTAAAACGCTGAAAAAATATATATATTCAAAATCATAAGAACGACAATATTACTGTTTACATATCATTACTAATTAATTAATAATTACAATATAATTAGTGATTAGTCACAAAATAATTGGAGTTAAAAATTCTCCAATATATACATTAAACTAAACATATAACAGACCTAGTTAGTTAATTACTAACAAGTAGTAATTAATTACAAAATTTGGTCTAATTATCAACTAAATATCCCATATAAATTATACATAAGCAATTTCAAGTTCTATCTATTCTGTTAATCACAAACGTACACCATTCATGTCGGCTTTTATAGTAAACTCATAATAATCACTTTTACAGTAAACCCATCAAAACAAATGGTAAGCGAATTCACAACAATCACTTTTATAGTAAACTCATAATAATCACTTTTACAGTAAACCCATCAAAACAAAAGGCCAAAGGGTAGCATGTACTAATTACAGAATTAAATGGGTATAATAAGAGAGATGAAGCAAACCAAATGAGAGGTCCATAATAACCACTTTTACACACATGACACAACAAACATATACTTGCTTCTTATATTGGCTTACTCAAAGAATTCCCAATTGAACTTGGGCTGGACTGAATTATTGGTGGCTGAGGATGTTGAAGTTGAGTTGGAAACCAATACTGAGTTGAAATCAAAATCAAATGTCTCCCATTTTGTGGTAACAACTGTCTCTGAAGTCTGTTGCTCATGTACTGATACACTTTTATGCTGACTCGGTTGATCTTGCATTGGATTATCAATTCCATTGCTAGCTGGATTGGCATTTTTTATCTTTAACATATCCAAAGTTTCCACATATTTTTGAACTCTTCTTACCTAATCGATTGCAGAAAATTATTAAATAATAGCACCCCACTTAAATTAAGAATAGTTTCAAATTGGGAATTCTAGTATAACTCGATTATATATGAAGTTGAAAATCACTTTTATAACTCATTGAAAAAACAAATTGTATGGTCCATTTTAGTATTCAATTACACTTGTCCACATCAGAGAACAAATCTGTTATATTTAGACTTTAACGAAATGAAACCGACATGGTAATAGTCAGGGGCGGAACCAGGAAATTTTACCTGGGGGGGCTGAAATAGCCAGCACTGCCTTAGCTTCCCAGTCATAATTTGAGAGCTTCTGGAGAATTGTCAAAGCTGTTTTGTGAGCAACCTCTTCACCAGCAGCCTTACAACAAAACTGAAACAAAAAATATACATATTAGCTTTTCAATGGAGTAGAGACCATAGGGAACAGTTTTTTTGGATTTTAATAGTGCTTTACGTTTTCTCAACAGTTGTTTTTGGATTTTAATCGAAGTATTTGCATCATTTAATGTTTTCTTTACAGACTTCCTTCCTGCAAACTGTGTAGAGCCACTAGCAACCTATTTACAGACTTCCTTCCTGCAAATATATATCCTGCAGTCACGTCAAACACTAACATTCAACGCCCTACCATTTGGGTTGACTGACTCAATTGGATCTAAATAATGGCAGTCAAACGAACTCATTAAATTCCAAAATGATATTTCATTTGGACAGACTTCAAAATGGTATATAAAATTTGGATGTAACGGAACAGAAGGCAAGGCATAAAACATATTTATCAGTAGATAATTCAATGATCTTAAAAGTTCTAGCAATAAATACTGACAAACAAACCATTTGGTGCTTCAATTAAACTAAGAGAATTAATTAATCTATGTAACAGGTCATTAACTCAGTCAGTAATTTGGTGCTTCCTACACATTAGTTATTCATAATACCAACAGTCCTTGAATCAGGCTCAAAACTGATTGATTTGAAGGGGACAAAAAACTAAGTTGCTTGAGTGTTTGAATCACAAAGTAAATAGGAAACGCTCATATTTCAATGTTATAGCCTGAACAAATATAAAAGCAAAAAATTAGACAGAAAATTGATAAAAGATGCCAGACCCAGAAAGAAATTCAATGCGAATCACAAAAATATATATATATATTAAGGAACCCACAAAAAAAAAAGAGTAGAGGACCTGAGAAAGTACCAAATGAATGCATAAGAGCGCATTCAGCAAAATCCAAACTCAACAGCAGCTTATTGCCGGCAAAGAGGGGGGCATAACGTTGCTGGTATAGTAATCAAAGAAAGCAAAAGACTTTAATACCACAATGAAGAAATTCACTGAAAAACAAGTCAAGAACTGAATTAAAAAATAACCCAGAAGAGTATACAAGACGGTGGTGCCAAAAGAAGCAAAATTAACAAATCGGAAATTGCGAGAAACAGACAATACAAACACAGACTTTTGTTCGTTATAGTTGCACGAGGCAGCGGAAGGATAATATCACAATCGAGGCAGCGAAAGGATAAAAAAAAAAAATCAAAATCGCCGCCGGGGCTTCAGCCCCCCCCAGCCCCCGAGTAAGTCCGCCCCTGGTAATAGTTGTGAAAATTTACCTGCATTTTTCTCTGCATTTTCACATCTTCATCTCCCATAATTCCATCTAATTTAAGAACCTGGTTCATCAACAATTCAGTCAGATTAACCAAATCTGTTTCCGCAACCTTCCCACCTTTATTGATGATTGATTCAAGAGCAGACACCTGTCGTTATTCGCAAACAATTATCAGCTATCAAAGAAACAAATTAAGAATCTCAATCTCACCTGAAGGAAACACAAGCAAAGTTGTAAAGGGATAAAAGACGATACGTACCCTGCCAGCAAACCTATCAATTTCCAAGCTATCTCCGAAATAGACTTTGAAGCTTTCTCCATTTTGGCATTGCGACGCAACTCAAGCAAGCGCTTTTCTTGGCTAATTGGATCTTCAACCAAAACAATCTTCGATTTGTCTTTGACCCCAGAAATGTCTAGAAAAGCTTTTGAATCTCTTTCTTTGTCTTTGTACATCAGCTGGGGGCGGCTGGAGGCGCTGGGGGGCGCTGATATTACTTAGGGTTTTCGAACAGATCGAGATATCGCGAGGGCTGGTGGGCTGTGATGTTTATAAGCACATTTAGGGACGGTTATTAACCGTCCCGAAAGGTAAAACTTTTAGGGACGGTTAATAACCGTCCCTAAATGTCATTTACGAAAAATTACGCCACAACCGTCCCAGAATCCCACTTTTCGGGACGGTTCACCGAATTTTTTTAAAAAAGAACCGTCCCTAAATGTATATATTGTTGTAGTGTATCAATGACCATTTTGCTTCTTGCCCAAGTATTTAGAGTTGTCTAGAAAGAAATTTTTAGAACATTTGAGGTGATGGTGATATTTCTACACTCTTCTTTAACACCGATTCTCTTTCTTGTTCTTTCTTTATTGATCAGGCCAAGTTGATGTTGTAAGTCTTCAAACTTCATAGTCCCAAATCTTTTGGTAAATATATATGCTATTTGATCACTAGTATTTATTTATTTTAGTTCTATGTCTCCTTGTAATACTTTTTCTCAGATAAAGTGATAATGTACATTCGCATCCTTGACTGGTGCATGAAACATTGGATTTTTTACCAGACGAATAGCTACATATTCATCTGTGTGGTGTAAATCTTAAAGAACTTGTATCAACCATATACATTCTTGAGCTACCACCATTGATGTTCTGTCCTCTGCTTCATCGGTTGACAATGACACAATAGGTTGTTTCTTGTTACACCAAGAGATTGCCTCTGCAACTAAGTTGAACACATAACTAGTAGTCGAGCTACAGGTTATGATCTCATGCATAATCTACATCACAATAACCAACCATCTTATAGTTTCATTCTTATATAAAGAAGACCAAGATCAAAGGAACCTTTCATGTAACTTAACATCATCCGAACACTCCTTTGCATACTTGTGTTAGCAGAAGAATATGTCATTTCTTATGTAGTTCATCTCTAGCCAAATGAAGTGTTTTAACTCCCCGAGCTATTTCATTTAGAAATGAATTGATAATTCTCTTTGGCAATATGAATTTCCCTTTTGTCGTCTATGTGATGATTAGTCATCAACTTACACCAAAATAGTTATTCATGATTTCTCTTTCTTAAAAAACAAGCTTGAATTAGTAGGTGCTTACACATAATCTTCTCCATTTCTCAAGTTTTGATTATCATCCTCCTCTATCGCAACATGATTTTATTCAACCTTTATTGTCACTCGTATGAGCTTCTCCTCAAACTCATGGACACTATCTTGCAACTCTGCTTGACCTTCATTGAGCTTCTCATCAAGCTTGTAGGAGCAATTTGCCAACTATGCTCGGCCTTTATTAAGCTTATCCGATAGCTCATTGAAATAACTCTCCAATTCTTCTCGACCTTCTTTGAGCTTCTTAGCAAGCTCATTGCAGCAATTTTCCAAGTCTAATTGGCTTTCGTTGAAGTCATCTTGAAGCTTGGTTATTGCAAAAGATGCCTCAACATTCCATTCCTTTTTACTAGTAGTAAGTTATTGACCTTCGATTTTGCAAGGTTGCCTTCCATCATTTTCTTTCAATATGGGGAGCATTTCACATTATGACTCATATTTTCTGCTCATAAAACAAGAGCCATTACGCTTTTTCTGTCTCTTGTATTGACCTTCCTTCGTATCATAAATGATTTGTGGCTCTCTTTCTTGAGAGCCTCTTTTATATATTTTTTTCCTCCCCTTTTAATTTGTTCTTCCTATTGCCCAATTTCGTTTACTAAATAATGACTCATTTTGTGGAAACTTTGGCGATGCCCTTGTTTATTTAAATAAATTATTTTTCTTAAGCAACATATTTTCTAATTCTATTAAAGATGGAGGGGTAACCATACTTGTATCACAGTAGTATATAAATCATATTTGAAATTCACTCTATTACTTACGATTGTTCTTATTCTATTCTCATATACTTTTTCTTTAGGATCTAACTAGGCTATTTCTCAACAAAGAATGTTTACTTAGGGAAGTATGCACAGATAGATAAATCTCATTGTGACGTGGTCTTTAATTATTTTTTTAGGAATTGGAGTTGGGCCTCGTTCCACCGTAAGAAGATTTATACGAAGGTCTTTCATATTTCACTTGGTGTCTCCATTTTTTCAAGGTGTGGCTATAAGTCTAACATAATTGATGATAATAAAGCATATTTAGCTTTTCCTACCTTTATGAACAATTTAGATTACGCGTCAAAATTTTTTGCAGGTGAAGTTGTTTCTAATCCACCCATGACCTCCTATAAATCTTGTGTGTGCAAGTAGGCCTTCACCAAGGTACACCATTCTCTAATTTAGCTTATCAATTCCTTGCAGAACTCTAATTATGTGACTTGGTACACCTCTGCGTTTAGTCAAGTAAGCTTTAACTCTACCAAACTTCATAATACTTCTCAATTATGCATGTCCACACCAAACTTTGATAAAACTATGAACCTTGGAAAACCCACTCTAATAGCACATGTTAAATTTAGAATGTAGGGAAGAACCAACTCTTTTGCAAATTAATATTACCTAATATTAATAATGTTAGTATAACACTCTAGCACACTTAAGTCACTCCTCTCTCTATAAAAAAGTAAAATTATTCCCCCTTCCAACAAACAGAGTACACTTTATCACAACCTTGCTTTAATTACTTTCTCACCATTTCAGATATGATTCGAAGTGTCAAATGAGTTAAGCTAGCTCAATTCACTTAAGCTTAACTCACTTTAGGTTAGCTATGTGAGCCAAGTTCAACTCAGCTCATTTTTTAATGAGTTGGGCTGAGCAACTCATAGATAACTTATTTACTCTTCTAAAAAAACATAAAAAAAAATAGGTAGTATCTTTATATTGCGATATTCTATAATGAGATATTGTAATTATAAAAATAATATCATTAATAAAAATAATTTGTTAAATGAGCTCGAGAATTTCTTAGGAGCTATGTGATATGTGCTTTCTTAGTTCATGAGCTAGCTCATTAGATTAACCAGAAATGAGCAAGTTAGATTGAGCTACTCAAAATACTATACATATTATATATAGTATAAGGTTTGCTATGTTGTGGACTTACAAGATTTTAGAATAGCAGTAATACAACTAGATTAATGATAATTGTTGGAAAAATAATAAAAATAGCATATTTTGTGTTCAAATTATATAATTTCACAATTAAAAAAATGATTGTTATATCATTTTTTTTAATGCTCGTCCAATTGGACACAATTTAAATTAAACAGCAACAATTTAGACCCGTTTAATGTTGAACGTTCAATCAATAATAAATGTTGTTCAATATTATTGGAGTACTATTTTTACTATTATATAAGTTTTAGGTGTGTAATTTTTGGAAATTTTTCTAATTGTAGATAGTTTCAAATCAATCACCTTTTTGCTTATTGCCCAAGTACCTCCATGAGCATTAGAAATTTATCTTAGAATTAACAAAAAAAAAATTGAATGATAATTTACCTAGTATTTTTGCTTTCAGTAACTTGTCTCCTGCATAAAAGTAACATAGTCTATGTTCAAAACACTATTGTACAAAATAAAATGAGAATATTGAAAGATAAAGACTGAGAATTCTTCTAATCACCTAACAAATTTTAGACAATCTAATATCAATAGACAATCTGTATAAAAGTTTCAGGATTAGGTTTTATGCTGATCATGCTCTTAAAAGACAAATGGACGTAATGAATTTATATTCCCAAAACAACTGTGTCCCATTTTGGAGGTGCTTCTGGTGAAAATATTTTACCTTTTACAACATATAATAAGATAGAGAGGAAGCAAAACAATTAATTAAGAGATAGCGTAGGAATTAAAAAAAAAAAGTTGCATCTTAAAAAAATTTACCTTTTGATACACCAGAGCATATAAGTCTATTTCTTTCATCACTGAGGCATTGACTTCCTTTTCGGATACATGAAGAACAACGAGGGTTTACATCAATGTCGAGACGACCTGTCGGAAGCTGAACAATTGAACATCGTGGAGGAACACTTTTTATAGTATTGTTACAATATAATTCATAATCTCCACAACTTAGATGTGTAGAGGAACTGGGGTTTACAGCTTCATAACTGCAATTAAAGATACAACAGAATAGCTTGGAAGAGCTATACTCGCAAGATATTCGCAACTTCGTGGATCCAAGTTTTGTACTAGTTCTGTGTCATTGATGAAAATAGAATTGGTTTGAGATATGTTTAATATTTGAAACCAGAATCCTCCTTTTTTCAGCTGAATCCTCTGAGTTGGTCCAGTACAATCAATTGGGTATAATCCACATTCAGGTTGTGAATTACTGCTAAAGGGGAAGGTAAGCAATCCTAATTTTCGACAGGGAAATGCAGATGGACAAGGTTGTTGGTTCTGTCTATTTTTCTCTGCGCACAGAAGAAGCATAAGATGAGGGAGACTGAGCAAAAAAAATAAGAAAAGGGACGCCATTCTTGAACCGAGTGGAAGAGTAAGTAGATTTACAAATTTTGGAATCCAAGTTTCTTTCTAAGCTCTGTCATAACATTCGAAACAAATTAATTCATAGAAACGAAAAATAATACTTCCTCGAAATTTCTCTGCTTTCGTTTTCTCCACTTACTCGAAATTTCTCTGCTTAACATCATAGTTGACTGACTTGGAACAGTGGATATGGAAGATTTATTGAAAAGTATAGAGCCGTGGACACATGTTGAGTTGAGGTTTCCTTTTTCCGAATTGGCCACTACCATCCAAGAAGACTTCGAAGTCTTTGTAATAGTGTAGGGAGAAGAGTATATTTTCCTTTTGTTGTAGCA
Source organism: Elaeagnus macrophylla (assembly GCA_029378325.1). Lineage (NCBI taxonomy): Eukaryota > Viridiplantae > Streptophyta > Magnoliopsida > Rosales > Elaeagnaceae > Elaeagnus > Elaeagnus macrophylla. The sequence goes on from CM055644.1 coordinate 5,607,913, forward strand.
CCGTTCCCACATCGATTTATTATGCGTGGTCTACCGAACTTTGGGCTAGAAAATAGATAATTCCATTGTTTGTAGGAGTCTGAACACATTTATTTTAATTTTTGTTTTTAATTTAAAGTATAAATAAAATTTATTATAAATTAATTCTAAGAAAACAAGTCTTCTGTCAAAATAAGAAAAAAAATGAATAATAAATAATCAAACATTAAGTTTTGATAATTAATTTCGTTTATTTTACTAACATTATCTCTTTTTAATAATAATGTTATCATTGTTTTTAATAATAACGTTATTTTTTTTTCTTATTATTCCTAATACTTAAAAAGAAATAACCAATTTCTAATGTCATATTTTCTTAAGTTGAAAGGGAAGAGAAAAAATGTTATCCTTTTTGAATAAGAAAAAAATCTTATCCTTTCTGAATAAGAAAACCTTTCAATTAACTTTTAACATTCTTAGTAAAAAAAAATGTTAATTTTTTTACAATATTAAAAAATATATATTTATTTATGTTAAATATATGTTTATTTATGTTGTAGAAAAATAAACATACATTTTTTTCTAAGAGGGGATTAAAAATAAAAGTCTATATATAAAAGAAGATTATGACATGCAATTAAAACATAAGAAAAAACAGATTTTTTTCCATTCAGAAACTTTATTCAAATTTAAGTGTATTTAATTAGTATAAATGTCTTAAAAGATCTATAAAAATTTAAGTATGTTTTAAAAATATTTTAAAATTTAAATGTTCTATTAGGATTTAATAGAAATATTTAAAAACCTAAGTATATTAAAAAAGTCATTAATTTAAAAAAAAATTTGGACATTTATTTTTAAAAGTCGTTCTTTTCCCAAAAATTTAAAAAGTTACAGATTTTAATAAAATTTGATATATTTTTTAGTTAAAGTAAGAAAATATTCACCCATTATTTTCTTTACCATAAACATATGTAAGGATTTTTAATTTTTTTTGTCCTCAATAAAATCCACCACAGTTTACAAAATTCTATTAAAATGTACAAAAGTAATTAAAAATTTACAATATCTCAAAATTCTATCAAGGATATATTAGCACCATCATCCAATCAAGAGTTCACTCCAAGTGATGACAAGGAAGCAAGTGATGACAAGTGTAGGAACATTAGTTAGTGTAATTGTAGCAAAATTTAATTAGTGTTAATTAATTGATGTCACAAAACTTAATTATGTAGTTGATTGACATAACTTAATAACTAAATAAGTGCTTTCGTGTAAACGAAAAAAAAAAAAAAAACAGAGAGAGAGAGAGAGTCTAATTAGCTTTGTGTAGAGAAAAAAATTCAAATATTTTTGTACAAAATGGACTAAAATTGAAGCTATTTAACCTAATAAAAAGCCACCTACTTTGATTAACTGTACATTCCTACATTTTATACCAAGCCAATATTTTGTCATATTATGTTTTGACCCCAAAAAAAAATTGTCATATTATTGGGCGAGAAATAATACTCAACTCCATTAATTAAGAATAGCAAAGAAAGACTAACCATTTGGATGAGGATCACAATATGCAAAATGTGGTCTAACTGGACAATAACACTTGAAAAGATAATCAAAATGATCAAATCCATATCTCCCACCACTCCTATCACAAACACTGCAGTTACTTGTTGCCCATTCCATCAAGAATTCTCTACTAAGATTCTCTCTGATATTAATGACATATTGTTAATATTATGTCATTATCGTATTGAGAACATGAAGGAATATTAATGTGTATAATTAGGTGTTGAATAATCTAATTTTATTTGTGTAGAATGCATGAATATATACATTGGTGTAAATGCATGGATACACAATGTTTCGTATTAATATTATATATTAGGCTCTTGGGCTTATTAACCTGTACTAGGCTATTTGTAAGTGTATTTTTTAAGGCCGTTGAAGTGTTGAAATTAGCTAATGAGGGACAATTTGGTCATTTTTCTTAGATGTATATATTCCCTTGTTAGGGTTTTTGGATGCACACTCGAGTAGTCATTTGTTTTGTTCTCCTCTCCGTGCCGCTCTTCTTCTTCTCTGTTTCTCTTAGTCTTTTATGTAAATTATGTTTTATTGTTGAGTTTTTGAGGGTTCAAAAATGCCTTTTAGAGTTGTTCCTCTGAGTGTGTTAGGTTTTACCTCTGTAATAGTTCTTGTGGTTTTACTCTCTGTACAAACTATTTTTAAATAGTGGATATGTTTTCAACCTGTCCTAATGATTTAAGTCGTGTAGTTTAGAGGCCGAAATACTTAAATCTAGAGTTCTTATGATTCTTTACTTTTTTTTGCCTTTGATTTCGTATATTTTAAAAAAAAAAAAAAAAGAGAGAGATTTCTAAAGATTTTTAATGATATGTGAAACATAATATTTGTGAATTATTACAGTTTATATTTCAAAAAAATTTAATAAAATTTGATCAATATTTAGTAAAATGAACATAACTTCTCTTTAACCTCAATTGTGTTGGGTATGTTTTTTAAGTTACTATTTGCCTTTACATTCTATATTTACTCAAACATTCTATTATAAATTGAATTTTGTATTCTTTTATTTTAAAAAATGCTAAATTATATCATTGGTCCCAAAATTTTAATTAAATTCACACTTAGGTTCTCAAATTTTTAAATTCTACAATTTAATCCTCAAATTTTTAAAATTTTATACATAGATTCTGAAAATTTTAAATCCTATAATTTAGTCCCCAACATTTTAAAAATTCATATATTGGTTCTAAAATTTTGATTAAAAAATATGTAGTTTAGTATCCAAGATAGGACTTATGTGTGAATTTTTAAAAATTTGATGACTATATTGAAAAATTTAAAAGTTTAGGAACCTATGTGTGAATTTTTAAAAGTGTGGGATCTAAATTGTAGAATTTAAAAGTTTAGGGATCTATGTGTGAAATTTTAAACTTTGGGATCTTAATTGTAGAATTTAAAAGTTTAGTTACCTGTTTAGGGACCAATGGAATAATTACTTTTTCTATTTTTTATTTTGACTAATAATAGCATTTTTGTCAATTGTGTAGTGGTAATTAATAATTACATTTTAATAAATTGTTCACTTTCTATCTTGTTATTTTTTTAATTTAGCATATTTTTGTTAAATGAGTTAGTGAACTATTCATGACTAGGTGAGTTACTCATGACTTAAGTGAGTTGTTCATTTAAGCTTATGTGCTAGAGCGCTATTCATGACTCAAGTAAGTTGGACTTTTTTAGTTCATGAGCTCAATGAGGTAACTTTAAATAAGTTGAGTTAAACTGAGCAGCTCATTTAGCATTCCCATTACAACTGTACAACTTATGACAAAGATATTTTATGCTATTATCAACTTATAACAAAGATAGTTTACCAATCATCATTTAGTCTAGTTGGTACCACAACTGAGCTGGTATATGTAAAGGTGTAAGTTTGAGCGCTACTTTGGGCGACAATCTGAGTTTAATCCTTGTGCACATGTACTAGGTGATAGCACTCTCATCATGCCTCCAATTGTAACCATAGTGAGTGGATCGGGATAGTCTTAAAACACTTTCAACTTGTCAATGAAGTGGGATAAGAGTGATCATCTCTTCCCCCACAAAGGTTGTTTCAATGACCAAAAAAAAAAACCTTACAGCATATATATGACCCAATCTTATGTGTGTAAATAAACTCCCTAATATTACAATATTGAAAAATCGAAGCACAATAGAAATATCCAAGAAAACATCTAATAAACGCAATCTAACAAACAACACAACCACACTCTAAAATGGAAATCAAAAGTAATGAAATATATAGCAAGAGTAAAGGAAAGAACACACCAAGAAGTTATTGTGATTCAAGTGCAAGTTTGAGCATAGCCTTGGGCAACGATCTGGGGTTTAATCCTTACACGCATGTGCTTGGTGATAGCACTCCCATAATGCTTCCAATTGCAACCACGGTGGGTGAACTGTGCTATAAGTCTTAAAACTCTTTGAACTTGTCGATTAAGTGGGATAAGAGTGGCTGCTTCTTTCCCACATAGGTTTTCTTAATGAAAAAAAAAACTTACTATGTATTATCCAATCTTATGTGTGATAATGAACCCCCTAATATTACAATATTGACCAATCCGGGCACAATAGAATAATCCAAGAAAACATCTAATGAACACAATCTAACAAACAACACAACCAAACTCTAAAATGGATATCAATGAGTAATGAAATGTAAAGCGAGAATAAAGGAAAGAACTCACCAAAAACTTATAGTGGTTCAAGTGCAAGTTTGAGTACTGCCTTGGGTGACGATTTGAGTTTAAATCTTGCTCGCATGTACTAGGTAATAGCACTCTCATCATGCTTCCATGCACAACCATGGTGGGTGAACTGTGCTAAAAGTCTTAAAACTCTTTTAGCTTGTAGATGAAGTAGGATAAGAGAGATACTCATTTTTCCCTTAATTTGCAATTTTAATTGAAATTTTTGCTTGATCGAGCCATTTCTCTCTTAACCAAGCCTTCGAATTGGGCATGTTGAAAATGGACATAACTTTTTGTGCAATGCCAATTGAAGCGCACACAATCATCACCGTCGCTCGCAACCCCAATACCTTGATCGAGCAACCATATTAGCATCACACTTGACACAATCAATGTAATATAGTTGTATAAAATGTGGCTGCTATATATACAAAGAATCAGGAAGAAAGATAGTTTATGCTAAAATTGGTTCCAATTGTTATACTCTCACCTAAGACAATAGGAAAAATTATTGGAGAAATCAATATTATATATGAGCAAAATAAGATACATGAAATTTTAGATAACAAACATTTGGGTCTAAATTAGGGACCTAAATAACCTAGAAGAGTGAATATGTTTTCAATAAAAGTTAATCAATTTAAATTCTTGCTATCAAAGCGGTCAATCATGCAATCACATATCAAAACTAAATGCATAAAGTAAAATTGGCACTCTATATTTTTACGTGACAACAACATAACAGGAAAACTATAGGTCTACATACCACCTAACCAATATATTATAAAAAATAAACATTCAAGTACAACGCAATCTTTGACCCTTATAGTAGTATTTTTTCAGTGTAGATTGCTAGTGAGCCATTTTTCTTCAAGTTTTCCAAGGCAGTATGTCTGATTTGCGCTAACATCGAGTCTACGAGAATATATGTATAACATATTTAATTAAAAAAAAAAACAATCTTAGCTAGTGGATTCAAAATATAAATCAATTAACTCAAATCAACTAGCTAGCAATCTTAGCAATCAAAAGCTTCTACAAATTTTGAATTATAAATCACTTAACCACACATGAGAGATGAATCAAAAATATGAACTAGAGATGAATGAGAAGTTATATGATCATAAAATCAATGAATAAAAGTTGCTAAAACCTTAGAAAATAATATCATGTAGTTTTTGTGCTAGTGCAAAGTGTGAAGAAGAGACACAATGACATATGAGGTCCTTAAATAGTACCTTCCACTTAGAAACCTAACTGTGCTGTGTAGTGTTTTAAAATTATTTAAAAACGTCACCTATTGGTTTAGAGAGGAAAGAAAAACAATTAGGGTTAAAAACTCTAAAAAAATAATAATAGAGATTTAAAAAGTCAAAACGTAAAAACTAAAAGTGCTCAATAAAAAACACCAATGTCACAATTTCTATTTGATGTTCCTTACTTCCTTAATTATGTTACAAGATACATTAAGTATTAGATAAATGAAAAACTGTTTTGAGTTAACAATATCTCCACATTACATTTTTACCAAAACTTTATTAATATTTAACTACTTTATTGGTCCCTAAATTTTAACTAAATTCACACTTAAGTCTTTAAAACTTTAAATTCAATAATTTAGTCCCCAAACTTTTAAAATTTTACATATAGGTATCTAAACTTTTAAATTTTATAATTTAGTCTCCATACTTTTAAAAATTCACACATAGGTCCTATATTGGTTACTAAAATACAGATTTTTGAATCAAAATTTTAGGACCTATGTGTAAATTTTTAAAAGTTTGAGGACTAAATTGTAGGATTTAAAAGTTTTGGTACCTATGTGTGAAATTTTAATAATTTGGGGCTAATAAGATAACAATGTTGTGCTATCAGTATCAGCTGGTTCCCTGGAAAGGGTAAACAAGACAAGCTTTGGTGGTAACTGCAATGACTCAAGACTTCCTTCCAACATATCAATGACTTGCCCAATTGTCGGCCGACTTGGAGGATTAGGTTGTATGCACCACAAGCTCACTATTATCATCTTTTTAGCCTTTTGATTTTCATCTTCATTCAAAATTCTCAATAACCCAAGCTCCAGACCAAGCTCAAGTCGTTTGTAAATCCAATCTGGAAAATATATTTCACTTGTATGATCAGCGTTAACATTGATATTCTTTCTACCTCCAACCATTTCGAAAACCATCATTCCATAACTATAAACATCAGACTTGTGTGATACTCCTCCAAAATTTCTAGAGAAAACTTCTAGAGCAATATACCCAACTCTCCCTCTTGTACCCACAATTGAAACAATGCTGTCATCTCTTGTACAGATTTTAGCCAAACCAAAATCAGAAATTTTTGGTGACATGTCTTTGTCAAGAAGAATGTTGTGAGGTTTTATATCGAAATGCAAAATGCGTGTATTGCAACCTCTATGCAAATATTCTAGTCCTTTTGCAATTCCAAGTGCAATTTGATAAAGCATTTCCCATTCCAGTATAGGATTATTGTTATTTTGATAACTCCCATCAAATATGAACTTCTCAAGAGATCCATTAGGCATGAATTCATAGATGAGAGCTCTTTTTGAACCTTCAATACAGAATCCCAATAGAGAAACAATGTTGATATGAGAAGTTCTACTAATTGTTGCAACCTCATTCATAAACTCTTCTCCGTTGCCTTTTGATTCATTCAACATCTTTACTGCAACCAAACAACCATTTTCTAACTTTCCTTTGTAAACAGCACCATAACCCCCTTGCCCTAACTTAGTTGTGAAATTATTAGTCATTTTTTTTACCTTGACATAATTGTATCTTCTAATTGAGAGAGGCCCATATTTACTTATATATGCCTCCATATTTTTATTAATTTCGCTCCTATTTGGCATTAATTTCTTCCTCAATATGAAGAGTACTAAAACGCATACCACGCAAATGGCTCCAAATCCAATTATGCCTGATTAAAGAAAGAAAGAAAGAAATAAAGGAGAGAAAAAATTCAACAATTAATAAGCATTAATCACGGGACATATAAAAGCTGTGTATATGGAAAAACAACAAAAATAGCACATTCAAAATTTATAACAATAATGCTTTAGTTCAATTCATATATTTTCGTATTAAAAAAACACTATTACATTATTATTTTTTAACACCATTCAAGTTAAACTGCAATAGTTTATACTTGTTCAATATTGCACATCTTAGAATGCTAAGTTTTAGGGTATTCTTTTTTGTAATATCTCTATTTTCTTTGCTAGAGTTGAGTGGACAGTATAATCAAACCAAAACTGACAAAGCAAATCGAACTGGACCAAAGTTGGTGATTTTTTTGGTGTCACTGTTTCATTTGGTTTTTATTATTCAAAACCCCAAAAAAATATGGTTCGGATTGTTTTCTTTTATTTTTATTAAACCAAACCAAATCAATGCCATACTTTAACCATATTTAATGATCCACACTTGTAATAATTTTCTAGCCAATCTCAATTTTTTTAATATAAGAGCCGAAATAGAAAATTATAAAAAGAAACTAGACCAAGTTTTATCATATTTGAATATTTCTCTCCTAAATGACCAAAATTTTCAATTAGTTTTATATTTAATCTCCTCAATGAAAAAATATATGTTTATTTTCTCCTGACACTATAAAATATTTGTTTATTTTCGTTATAACTCTATGCATGAAAGAGATTATTTCATACAATAAACCAATATTTTAACTATTAAAACAAAGAACTCAATGATAATCATAAATGCTAATTATAGTCTCTATGTGCTTCTTTGGGGGTTTTTTTTTTGGCTAAACTCTTGTGCTTCTCTTGTTTGTTGGAGATAAATCTCTAAATTTGATATATTGGGATCTTAGGGTATTTGAGAGTGTATATGCACTTTGTAAATACCATTTGAATAGTGAATTATTCTCTTAATCTTTGTCCGTGGATTAGGCCTTACGCTGAACCATGTAAAATTTGTGTGTCCACTTTCTTATTTAATTTTTCTACGTTTGGTTACCGCAGTTGTTCGTTACTCAAATAAGTACTTACTATTTAGGAAAGTTCTATTTAAGGAGATTGAAATTTAAGTGGCTCCGGTGTGACCCTCCAATCTTTCCTAGGAGCATTCTTATAATAGTGGTATTCAAGTGAGTCCCACACAACAAGTGGTATCAGAGCCGATTCAATCCATATTCTGCAAATTGTGTTGTTGCGGATTTGTGAGTAAAGGGAGCATGTCGGAGTCCTCAGATATTATGGCACCAACATCTGCACCTTCTTCGTCAGCACCAGTTAGAACTACGGTGACAAATGCAAAATTTGAGGTAGAGAAATTTGATGGTACCAATAATTTTGGTATGTGGCAATGTGAGGTACTAGATGTATTGTGTCAACAAGAGTTAAACCATGCTCTTGAGGACAAACCTGAAGACATGGATGAAAAATATTGGGCAAAACTCAATCATTAAGCATGTGGTACTATTCGGTTATGTCTTGCCAAAGATCAAAAATATTTTGTCATGAAGGAGACGTCAGCAAAGAAGTTGTGGAAGACATTGGAGGATAAGTTTATGTCGAAAAGACCTCTTAATCGTCTTTTCATGGAGAAAAACTCTACAAGTTCACGTACACACCTGGTACATCATTGAATGATCATGTTAACTCATTCAATAAGCTGTTGGCCAATTTGTTCAATTTAGATGAGCAATTTGGCGATGAAGATAAAACCTTAATGCTGTTAAATTCACTTCCTAAGATTATGAGCAACTCAGTATCACGTTGCTGCATGGGAAGGATAAAGTTTCTTTTGATGAAATTTGTACAACTTTGCATAGCTATGAAATCATGAAAACTGACAAAGTTGTTCATAGAGATGCAAAAGTAGAAGTATTGACAAAAAGAGGTCGCTTTGTGAGCCATAAATCTAGAAGAAGAGACAAGTCACAGTCAAAAGCAAAACTTGCTAAAGATGAATGTGCCTTTTGTCGAGAGAAAGGGCATTGGAAAAATAATTGTCCTAAGTTGCAAAAGAAAAATAAGGACAAAGCAATTTCTAATGCTTGCGCAGTTGATCAAGTTGATTAAGGAGATAATGAGTCTGATTATTCCTTTGTTGGCATGTCTATGATATGTCACGTTGATGAGTGGATAATGGATTTGGGTTGCACCTATCATATGTGTCCAATCAGGTAATGGTTTTCAAGTTACAAAGAGCTTGATGGTGGAGTTGTTTATATGGGTAATGATAATACCTGTAAAACAACAGGAATATGTACAATCTATTTCAAAACTCATGATAGATCAACCAAAGTACTGAAAGATGTTCGGTATGTACCCAGCTTGAAAAAGAATCTCATATCACTTGGAGCCTTAGAATTAAAAGGTCTCACAGTGACTATGAGAGGTGGAGTTCTAAAGGTTGTATCTGGCGCACTGGTGTTGATGAAAGGCATAAGAAGAAACAACTTGTACTATTTATAAGGAAGTACACTTGTTGGAGCAGCTGCTACTGTTTCTACAGAAGATGCAGATTCAATAGCAACTAGGTTATGGCATGTGCGTCTGGGGCACACTGGTGAGAAAACTTTGCACTATTTGATAAAGCAAGGCTTGTTGAAGGGATCAAAAGCAAGCAAATTTGGCTTTTGCAAATATTATGTTTTGGGAAAACAAACTAGGGTGAAATTTGATTCAACAATCCATCGTACTAAAGGGATTTTGAATTATGTTCACACTGATGTCTGGGGCCCTACCAAAATAGCTTCATTTGGAGGGATGCATTACTTTGTCTCTTTCATTGATGATTTCTCCATAAGAGTTTGGACATATGTAATGAAGGGGAAAAGTGAAGTCCTAGATGTATTCTTAAGATGGAAGAAAATGATTGAAACTCAAACTAGCAAGAAGATGAAACAACTCAGATCTGATAATGGTGGTGAATACAAAAGTGATCCATTCTTGAAAGTTTGTTAGGATGAGGGAATTGTACCACACTTTATAGATAGACATACTCCACAACAAAATGGGGTGGCAAAATGCATGAACCGAACAATACTGGAGAAAGTTCGGTGTATGTTGTCTAATGCTGGGTTGGGCAAGATCTTTTGGGCTGAGGCAGTCACTTATGCATGCCATCTCATCAATCGTTTGCCATCAAATTCACTTGATAGCAAAACTCCTACGGAGGTATGGTTTGGAAAACCTGCTGTAGATTATGATTCCTTACATGTCTTTGGTTCCGCTGCTTGTTATCATGTAAGGGAGTCTAAGTTAGACCTAAGAGCTAAAAAGGATTTGTTCATGGGTATAATATCTAGAGTAAAAGGATATCATCTTTGGTGTCTAGATTCAAAGAAGATAGTTTTCAGCAGGGATGTAACTTTTGATGAGTCTTCTATATTGTTACAAGAAGAAAAGAAAGAGTCACCATAGGAGAATTAGACCAATGGTACTTCACAATAGGTGGAGTTAAAGAAATTGTCAGTTGAAGTCGTGGAGGAAGACAATAATTCTCTAATGACAAAAGATGGTCAAGAGGTTTCCACCCAAGAACCTACACAGCAACAAGATCCAATTGCAACTAGAAAGGAGAAGAGATAAAATCGCCTACCTGCTCGACTTGCTGATTATGACTTGGGAGCATATGCACTTTCAATAGTAAAAGATGGTGTTTCGGCCACTTACAAAGAGGTCATTGACAATGTTGAACACCAACAAAGGAAACGTGCAATGGAGGAAGAGATGCAATCTCTTCATAAGAATGAAACTTGGAAGTTAGCTCGACTTCTAAAAGGCAAGAAGGCAATTGGATGCAAATAGATATTTGCAAAGAAAGAAGGATTTTCTAATAAGAACAATGTGCGCTTCAAGGCAAGGTTGGTAGCAAATGGTTATGCTCAAAAAAAGGGCATTGACTACAATGAAGTATTTTCTCCAGTTGTGAGACATGCTACTATTCGAATTTTGTTGGCCTTGGTTGCGCAATACGATTTGGAACTAGTTCAACTTAATGTCAAAACCGCACTTTTACACAGTAATTCAGAAGAGGAAATCTATATGACTCAGCCTGATGGGTTTAAAGTTGCTGGAAAAGAAAATTGAGTTTGTAAGCTGAACAAATCGCTATATGGTTTGAAGTAATCACCCAGACAGTGGTACAAGCGATTTGATCAGTTCATGATGGAGCATAAGTACACAAGAAGTAAATTTGACCATTGTGCATACTTTTGCAAGCTGAATGATGGATCTTTCATTTATTTGCTTTTATATGTTGATGATATGTTGATAGCTTCTACAAATAAAGATGAGATTAGATTACTGAAGCTACAACTGAATCAAGAATTTGAAATGAAAGATCTTGGTGAAGCTAGCAAGATTTTGGGTATGGAGATTCATAGAGACAGAAGAAGAGGTAGAATTTGTTTATCTCAAAAATAATATTTGAAGAAGGTACTACAACGTTTTGGCTTGAATAAACAATCAAAACCTGTTAGTACACCACTTGTCTCTCATTTCAAGCTTAGTGCTTCTTTGTCTCCTACCACAGATGAAAAACAAAAGTATATGTTGCATGTTCCTTATTCAAATGCAATTGCTAGCTTAATGTTTGTTATGGTATGTACTGGGCCCGATATTTCACAAGCTGTTAGTATTGTGAGCAGATATATGCACAATCCTGGAAAAGGGCATTGGCAAGTGATGGTGCTCAAAAAGCACTAATATTTCGTGATTAATTGTGCTTAATTGTTTAAAATATAGATTTGTTATGATTTTTTATTTGATTATTTTCATAAATCTATCAATTCGGAATCACGGGTATATTTTAGTGCATTTCAGGTGTTTTTAGTGTCAAATGAGTCAAATAATGAAAACACACAAAGACGGAACACTTACGGCGCTCGAATCATGAGTTACGGGCTAAACGAGACAAATATGTAAGCCTTACATAACGAGCCATCACATATGTAAGGGGATACATGTGAAGAAACTGAAGACAACGTGCGCCACGGCAAGAAAAAGTCATGCCGCGGCAAGGAGCTCTCGGGTTTTGACATTATTTTCAGAATTTGTGTTGCGCCGCGGCGGAAAAAATGTGTGTCGCGGCGAGCCTATTCCTATGGCAATCAGGATTTGTGTAAACCCTTACATCTATAAATACCCCCTTAGACTCCCCCTTACATACAACTCAAACAACTCGAATACAACTCTTACACATTACAATTTTGCGACCAAATACTACATTCAATCAGTTTTGGGAGTTTTGTTACACTTAAACTAAGCAAGAGAAACTATTCTAAGGATCCAAGGAAGCCGTCGACGATCGAAGATAAAACTTTTAGAGAAGAACGTTATCCCACCATTTAGCGGTATTTAGATTTAGGTTTTCCTTGTTGTTATAGAATTCTATTTTCTTCTTCTTTCGTTGAAGTATATGATCATATTTTATTTGTCTATAAATATTAATATGAACATGGACAGCTAGTTTTATTATGGATGTTTAGTTTGTGTTGCCATATTTGCTAGAATTGTGTATGGTGAATATTTTATTGATTTAGCATAAATAAATTACCTTTTAATTAAAAGCATGTTTAGATATTTAATTATGAATTATCATGGGCCAATTTGAGATTCGTAGTTAGGTTGAAAAATCTGAGAATCTAGTTATAGGAACGTCACCTTAACTTTATTCCGAAACACTTAATCAAAGCTTTAAATTATTGACTTAGTCATAGCATTAGTTTGATTGGCATGTATTTCCTTGCGCATAATTTGATTGCTATTTGATTTACCCCGACCGGAGGCAGTTAATTAGTTAATCAACAAAGAGATTTACCCCGACCGTAAACAGTCTCGTAATTAAAAGGAAAGCCGGTAATATTGTTTAGTTAGAACGTTCATGTTATTTCACCATACCTTTTCGATGCAAGCATGGCCAACCAAACTAAACGTCCATACATCCTCCATTGATTTTTAATCCATTTGAATTGATTATTAAATTGCGATTTTATTTTCGTTTAATTGATCGTATCATTGTTCCCGTCACAAATCAAACACCTTTTTACAGTTTTACTAGTTTTAGGACTCTAGTTGCTTAGAGCTTTAGTTTCATTAGAACTCTATTTAGATTAAGAAGATAGTTATTTAGAACCACTGCAATTTCTTGAGAGACCGACCTTGGAAGTTGCTTATCACTTTTCTACGAGTGATTCGTACACTTGCGAGTACTAAATTTATCACATCAGCAAGCTATGAAATGGATTCTTTGGTACATTCTAGGTACCATAAATATTGGTTTGGTGTTCCAGCAGGATGAAAAGTTGGTGGTTGGTTATGTTGATTCTGACTATGCTGGTGATATGGATAAACGTCGGTCAACTACTGACTATGTGTTTACTTTTGGTGGAGGACCTGTAAGTTGGAAGTCTATATTACAACCCACGGTAGCTTTGTCAACTATAGAGGCAAAGTATATGGCAGTTGCTGAGGCTGTTAAAAAAACTATATGGCTACAAAGGTTGATTGAAGAACTTGGAATTGCACAGGAACATCTCAATGTTTACTATGATATTCAAAGTTCTATTCATTTAGCAAAGAATCTGGTCTATCATGTAAGAACAAAACACATAGATGTTCGCTTCCATTTTATGCGAGAAATTATCAACAATGGGAAGATACATCTTTCAAAGATTGGAACAGCTGATAATCCTGCAGATATGTTGACCAAGGTAGTGACATCGGTCAAGTTCAAACATTGTTTGAACTTGATAAACATCTTGCAAGTTTGAGCAACTACGGGTGTGTGGCAAAGATTGAGAGAATCATTACTAGAAGTTCTTGGCTAAATTTGATCCAAGGTGGAGATTGTTAGAAATGTGTCTCTAATTGAGCCAATATTGTTGAACAAATTAATAGCACACAATGGAAGTCAAGATTTGGTGGAGAGTTGGTGGCAAAAGTTGGTGGCTATAAGGAATTCAAAAGTTGGTATAACTAATTGAGAAATTGTGCAACCAACCCTTGACAATTTGCACACAAATTTTCCTATAAATAGAGAAGGAAACCAAGCCATAAAATCATCGCTAGCAATTCATTTCAAGAGTTGCATTTGAGAGAAAGAGAGAGCAAAATTAGAAAGCTCATTTTGGTAGCTTTAAAGTGTTGGAATTAACACATTTGGTAGTTGTTCTTCTCTTATTTGTTAGAGATAAATCTCTAAATTTGATATATTGGGATCTTGGGGTATTTGAGAGTTTATATCCACTTTGTAGACACCATTGAATAGTAAATTATTTTCTTCATCTTTGCCCGTTGATTAGGCCTTGCGCTAAACCACGTAAAATTTTTGTCCCCACTTTGTTATTTAAATTCTCTACGTTTGGTTACCACAGTTGTTTATTACTCAAATGAGTGCTTACTATTTAGGAAAGTTCTGTCTAAGAAGATTGGAATTTAAGTGGCTCCGGTGTAACCCTCCAATCTTTCCTGGGAGTTTTCTTATAATAGTGGTATTCAAATTAGTCTTGCATAACAGTGATAAAAATAATTTGTCTATATGCTATATGCATTTTTAGTGGGATATACTTTTATTTGGATTATGAAGTTGCTACAATATGCTTTGCATAGTGAAATTTTAGAAGTGAAGTGTTTGTCAAATATAAACTACACCTTTACACTAAACAAGGTGAATCTTGTTAAATTTGGGAAGCAGAGAAGAACCCATCTCTTTTGCAAATAAATATTAAACTAATTTTAATAATGCTAGCACAAGTGCACAATAGTAAAGCATTATATGGCACTCCTTACAACACAATTCTTAACACTTTTTCACTTCTCACTTTGATTACTTTCTTACCACAACTTAGACCATCTATTGATAAGTGCTCGAAAAGTACTAACATTTCGTGATTTATTGTGCTTTATTGTTTAAAAATATATTTTTTATATCTTGTTTATTCAATTATTTTCACAAATCTATCAATTCAGAATCACGGGTATGTTTTAGTGTATTTCAGGTATTTTTAGCGTCAAATGAGTTGAATGATACAAACACGCAAAGACGGAACACTTACGGCACTCGGATCACATTTTACGGGCAACACGAGTCAAAATATGTAAGCCGTACATGACAAGCCAGCACATATGTAAGGGGGTACATGTGAAGAAAGGAAAGGTAACGCGCGCTGCGGTGGGAAAAATGTATGCCACGGCGAGCACCTCTCGGGTTTTGACCATTAATTTCAAATTTGTGTTGTGTCACGACGGAAAATATTGTATGCCGTGGCGCGCCTATTCCTATTTCAATCAGAAATTGTGTAACCCTTTACATCTATGAATACCCCTTTTAGAGTCCATTGTAAACACAACTTTTATACACTTCAATTTTGCGAACAAACAAAAGACTCAACCAAATTTTGGGAGCTTTTTCACACTTAAGCAAGCAAGGGAATCAATTCTAAGAATCTAAGAAACCATTGACGATCGAAGATCAAGCTTTTAGAGAAGAAGCCATCAAATTCAATAGCGGTATTTAGATCTAGGATTTCTTCTTGTTATAGAATTTACTCTTCTTCTTACTTCTTTGAGTGTATGTTCAAATTATATTTGTCTATGAATTTTAATATGAACATGAGCAGCTAATTTTATTATGGATGTTTAGTTCGTGTTGCCATGTTTGCTAGAATTGTTATGGTGATTATTTTTATTGTTTTGAGATAAATAAATTTACCTTTTGATTAAGAGCATGTTTAGATATTTAATTGTGAATTTTCATGGGCCAATTTGAGATTCATAGTTAGGTTGAAAAATCTGATAATTTAGTTTTAAGAACATCACCTTAACTATATTTAGAAAAACTTAATCAAAACTTTAAATTAATGACTTAGTTATAGCATTAGTTTGATTAGCATATTTTTCTTGTGCATAATTTGGTTGCTAATTGATATACCCGATCGTAGGATATTGTTTAGTTAATCAACAAAGAGAATTACCCGATCGTAGAAATTTTCGTAATTAAAAGGAAAGCCGGTAAAAATTGTTTATTAGAACGTTCATGATAATTCACCATAACTTTTTGATACAAGCATGGCCAACCAAACTAAACGTCCATATATCCTCCATTGATATTTGAAATCTACTTGAGTTAATTTTGAGTTTGCGTAATTGTTTTCGTTAATTGTTCGACACCATTGATCTTGCTCACAATCCCACTTTATTTACAGTTTTACTAGGTTTAGGATTCTTGTTATTTAGAGTTTTAGTATTACTAGAACTCTATTTAATTAGTGTTTTAGTTGCTTTAGGACTCTATTTGGATTAAGAAAAAGGTTGTTTAAAACCATTGCAATTTCTTGAGAGACTGACTTCGGAGGTTTGCTTATCACTTTCTACGAGTGTTTCGTACACTTGTAAGTACTATAATTTTGCACATCATCTACCACCCTTAATATATATATATATAGCATACAAATCGATTGTGTTTTTCCTGACAAGATTCTAAAATAGTAGCAATACAACATGATTAATTATAGTTCTCGATCATTTCATATCAATTACCATTTTGCTTCTTGCCTAAGTCATTAGATTTATTTAGAAAGAAATTTCTAGAACATGAGAAGCGGTGGTGATATTATCTCACTCTTTTTTAACACCGACTCTCTTATTCCTTTTTTGTTGATCATGCCAAGTTAATATTTCAAGTCTTCAAACTTTGAGTCCCAAATCTTTTGGTAAATATATCTACTATTTGATCACTAGTATTTATTTGTTTCAATTTTATGTCTCCTTGTAATACTTTTTTGCAAATAAAGTGGTAATGTATCTCCATATCCATAATTCGGGCATAAAACACTGGATTTTCTGTCAAACGAATAGCTTATAAGTTGTCACAATACATTAATATTGCATACTCAACTATCTTGTGTAAATCTTAAAAAGCTTGTATCAACCACGTACACTCTTGAGCTGCCACCACTGTTCTATAATTTGCTTCGGTGGTTAACACTCACACAATATGTTGTTTCTTCCTACACTAAGAGATTGCTCCTACAACAAGCTTGAACACATAAGCAGTAGTCGATCTACACTTTATGATCTCATGCATGATCTACATTGCAATAACCAACCATCTTACAGTTTTCATTCTTATATAAAGAAGAACAAAATCAAGGCACCTTAAGATCCTCCGAACCACTTCTTTGCATACTTATGTTGGTACAAGAATAAGTAATCTCCTATGTAATCCATCTCTAGCCAAAGGAAGTGCTTTAACTCCCTAAGCTCTCCCATTTAGAAACAAAAGGATAATTATCTTTTGCAATATAAATTTCCTTTTCATTGTCTCATGTGATGATTAAGTCATCAACTTAAATTAGAATAATTGTTATCCCTAATTTTTCTTTCTTAACGAACAAGCTTGAATTAGTAAGTGCTTACACGTAACCTCCTCGATTGCTTGAGTTTTGATCCTCATTCTCCTTTATCGCAACAAAATTTGATCCTACCTTTACTGTCACTCGTATGAGCTTCTCCTTAAGCTCATGAAACTTTCTTCCAACTCTGCTTCACCTTCAATGAGCTTCTCATCAAACTTGTACGAGCAACTTACGAACTTTGCTTGGCCTTCATTGAGCTTATCTACAAGCTCATCAAAACAACTCTCCAATTCTTTCCAGCCTTCTTTGTACTTTTTATCAAGCTTACTAGAACAATTTTACAAGTCTACTTGGTTTTCATTGACTTCCTCTTGAAGTTCGATTATTGCTAAAAATACCTCAACATCCCACTTCTTATTAGTAGTTGGTTATTGATACTTCAAGTTTGCAACATTGCCTTCTCTCATTTTCTTTTTATATGAGGAGTCTCTCGCAAAATAACTCACTTTTCTGCACATATAATAAGAGCCATTACACGTCTTTTGTCTATTGAACTGACCTTCCTTCTTATCATGAATGATTCGGGGCTCTCTTGAGAGCCTCTTTTTATATATTTTTTTCTCCATTTTTTTTCCTATCGTCAAATTTTATTTACTAAATAATGATCATTTTGCGAAAACTTTGATGATGTCCTTGTTTATTTAAATAAATTATTTTTATTAAAAAATATAATTTTCAATTCTATTAAAGGTGGTAGGGTAACCATACTTATATCGCAGTAGTGTATAAATCATATTTGAAATTTACTCTATTACTTATGATTCTTCTCATTCTATCCTAAAATACTTTTTTTCTTTAGGATCTAACTAAGCTATTTATCAACAAATAATACTTACCTTAAGGAAATATGCACTAATGGATGAATTTCATTGTGACGTGGTCGTAAACAATTTTTTTAAGAATTGGAGTTGGGCCTCCTTCCTCCATGAGAAGATTTGTAAGAAGGTCTTTCATATTTCACTTGGTATCTCCATGTTGTCGAGTTGTGGCTTTAACTTTAACATAATTGATGATAGTAAATCATATTTAGCATTTCCTACCTTTCTGAATAATTTAGAATACTCACTGGAGTTTTTTGCAGGTGAAGTTGGCTCTGTTCTACCCATGACCTCCCATAAGTCTTGCCTTTGCAAGTAGGCCTTCACCAAGACACACCATTTTCTATAATTTAGCTTATCAATTCCTTGTATAACTCTAACTATGTGACTTGGTACTTCTCTATGTTTAGTCAAGCAAGCTTGAACTCAACCAAGCTTCAGAATACTTTACAATTATTCATATCCACACCAAGCTTTGAAAAAAATTTGCCCATTTGAATACCCACTCTAATAAATTTATAAAGCAGAGAAGAATCAACTCTTTTGCAAATGAATATTACACTAATATTTATAATTTTTGTTTTATTATGTTGCTATTAACTAATATTAATAACATCAGTATATTACTCTAGCATACTTAAGTCACTCCTCTCTCTTTTAAAAAAAAAAAAAAAAAAAATTCCATCTTCCAACACACACGGTACACTTTATTACTTCCTTGCTTTAATTACTTTCTCACCATACCTAACATCAAAAGTGTAAAATGAGTTGTGATAACTCAGTTCACTTATGCTTAACTTAACTTAGGTGAGCTATGTGAGCCAAGTTTAACTCGGCTCATTTTTAAATGAGTTAAGTTGAATAGTCTATGAGATAATTTATGTACTCTTTTAAAAAAAAAAAAAAAAGTAACATTTTTATATTGCAATATTCTATAATAACATATTATAATTATAAAAATACTTTCATTAACAAATGCAATCTATTAAAGGAGATCTCGAGTTACTTATAAGCTAAGTATTTGAGCCCATGAACTCTATGAACAGTACTTTTTTAATTCATGAACTCGTTAGATCAATCTTAAATGAGTTAAATCAGACAAAGTTATTCATTTAAGACAACTACCTAATAGCTCATTAGATCAATATTAAATGAGATAAGTTAGAAAAGGTGCTTATTTGGGACAACTATCTAAAACTAACCGCTACGCTTAGTATATATAGCATAAGGTCTGTTATGTTGCGTACTTATAAGTTTTTAGAATGGCGGCAACACAACTAGATTAATGATAATTGTAGATAGTTTCAAATCAATTACCATTTCGCTTATTGCCCAAGTATCTTCATGAAACTTAGAGATTTATCTTAGAATTAATCAAAAAAAACTGAATGATAATTTACCTAGTACTGTTGCTAACTTGTGCCGATGTCCTGCATAAAAATAATAGAGTCAAGATATACTCAAACGCCTATTATACAAAATAAAATGAGAATATTGAAAGATAAAAACAGAGAATTCTACTAATCACCTAACAAATTTCAGAAATCTAATATTAATGGACAGTCTAATATAAAATTTCATGCTCTTAAAAGACAAGTGGAGATAATGAATTTATGTTCCCAAAATAACAATGTTCCGTTTTGGAGGTGCTTTTGGTGAAAATATTTTACCTTCTACAACATATAATAAGATAGTGAGCCCACTCCTTTAACAGCTTTTTTAACAGCTTTTAAGCTTTTAAGAAATTTGATTGCTAACTTGTTATGAAGCATAAAGAATAGACATGGATTTTTATATTATCATATCAACAAGTGTTCATTGCCATCCCTATCTACAATCAGGAGAAGAGGGTAACATCTTGGCTTGAAGAGAAAGAGAGGAAGCCAAGTGTTCAAGGAATTTACCTTTCGATACACCAGAGCATTTAATTCCATTTCTTCCATCACTGAGGCATTGACTTTCTTTACGGAGACATGAAAGACAACCAGGGTTTATTCGAATGTCAAGACGACTTGTTGGAAGCCGAACAATTGAACATCGTGGAGGAACACTTTTTATAGTATTGTTATAATATAAATTATAATCTCCACACTTTAGATACGCAAGTGAATTGTTCTTTGCAGCATCAGAGCTGCAATTATATAAGGCCAATGAATCTGTTGTAGATACATTAGAGACAGAAGAATAGCTTGGAAGAGCTAAACTTTCAAAAGATGAACAATTTTTAGAACTCAAGTTTTGTAGGAGCTCTGCGTCGTTGATGAAAATAGAATTGGTTTGAGATATGTTTATGATTTTAAACCAGTATCCTCCTTCTCTCAGCTGAATCCTCTGAGTTGGTTCTGTACAATCAATTTGGTATAATCCACATTCAGATTTTGAATTATTCCCAAAGGGGAAGGTAAGCGAACCTAGTTTTCCACAGGGGAAAGGTGGACAAGGTTGGATCAGTCTATTTTCCTCTGCGGACAGAAGAAGCATAAGATGAGGGAGACTGAGCAAAAAAAGTAAGGAAAGGGACGCCATTCTTGAACAGAGTTGCAGAGCAAGTAGATTCACAAATTTTGGATTCCAAGTTTCTTTTTAAGCTGTGTAATAACATTCGAAACAAATTAGTTTATAAAAACTAAAAATATAATTTGATTGCTTTTCTCTCTGCTTTCGTTTTCCCCACTTCGTTGAAATTTCTCTGCTTAACATCCTAGTTGACTTGAATGAAAGACTTGTAGCAATGTATAGACAGAAGAAAACAAAAGAGCCTTGGACCCACGTTGAGGTTTACTTTTTCATATTTCCAATTGGCCACTACCATACAAGAAGACTACGAAGTCGTTATAATGTTATATAGTGATGGTCTATGGAACTTCCTGGAAAATAGATATGTCCATTGCACGGAGGAGTCTCGATACATATATTTTAAATTTTGTTTTCTTAACTTAAGGTACTCATTAGATTAATAAAATTTATTATAAACTAATTCTAAGAAATAGTCAAAAACAGGTGTCTGTGAACAAAAATAGCCACAACATTGCTTTGATAATTAATTATAATAAAAAAATAAGATATATATTTATATTCATATTAATTATAATAAAATATGTGATCAAATTGTTTTAAAGGATAACTTTTTTTATTTCTAAAATTATTTAATTACATTTTACATCATAACTAATATAAATATATATTTGAATATAAATTTATGTATTCTTTAACATTATTCTTTAATCTTTTCATCTTCCATATTCTCCTCTTTCTTCCATAAATCTTCGTCATTTAATTTAATAACATTTACTTTAGTAACATTACATATATTTTTTTTAATAATGACGTTATGTTTTTCTTTTCCTTTTTTAATAATAACGTTATTTTTTTTTAACTTATTATTCCTAATACTTAAAGAAATAACCAATTTTTAATGTTATACTTTATTAAGTTAAAAGGAAAAAAAATGTTATCCTTTGTGAATAAAAAAATCATCTGGTACATAGATAACTTAATTATTCAATTAATTTAATTTATAACTCTTTTAGTTAAAAAAATATATGTTCATTTATGTTGTAAGAAAAATAAATATGTATTTTTTTTCCTTGAAAAAAGATGAAGCTCCATATATAAAAGGAGATTATTCAAGTAATTAAACCATAAGAAAATGCAGATTTTTACTCCCTTCTAAGATAAGAAATATGATGTGTATTTTTTTAAAATTTTCAAACACTTTATACAAATTTAGGTGTATTTAACAGGAAGGGTAAGTTTTGTACAAAAGGAATACAATCTGTTTGTGGGTTTGAAACAATAAGGGATTGGTTTTGATAGAAGATTTTGTGGATGATGTAATTTTCATGAGAAAGTTTGAGAATTGGGTGGCCATTTGTATTGCAAGAGACTTGAAAACCAGGATATCCACAATAAGGTTCTTGCAGCCCTTCAATGTAAAAACGGAAAGGTTATGGCTTGGTTGTCTCCACAGGTTTTGGGAACCCTGCAGGTTTGATAGAATTTGTCTACAGCTTCAATGAAATTATCTGGCAAGAGAAAGTCACTATGAAGAGGTTTATGACCAATGGGAAGAAGTGGCTTGGATTCATTTCTTTTTTCTTTTTTTAACCTTAGGAGCAGTGGAAGATCTACGTGCTGGTGTGAATACACATAGCAGAGAGAGAGATTGATTATTGAATTATGGGAAAAATATAGAGAGCAAAGGATAAAATAAAAGAGAGAGAGCAAATAAAAAGATGACTTTGACTTGGTTTTTTCCAAATATATCGGCCTCATTATTGACAGGTTAACCGAAATTGTCCATAATGAGTATGTTATATAATAACTTAACCAGGATTTACTTTTATAAGAAACATGAGACTTTCAATACAAAATATTAATTAAATTTATAAATTTTGACATTATATTGTTTTTTATGTGTTCACTTTATCTAACAGCTTCAACTTTAATAATTTTCCCCAAACAGAACTCTAATGACACGAAGGTTGTAATTTCTTAGAATAAAATAACCATGCTGCAGTTGGTTTGGACATTTGTCAAGTGGAAGACTTGGACCTTACAGTTTTGAGATAATAATCGAACATGAAAAAGGTGAAGTTAATTCAAACCGACCAAATGAAATACAAACCACTTGGCTCTTAAGTTTCTTCTCTTTCTCACCTGTTTCTTTTGTTTGTTTCTTTTCTGCTTCAAAAAGATTACCGCTTGTAATTCATTCAAACATTTGAATGGCATACCAACCTGCTGTCCTAACAAAACATAGCATATAACTTCAAGTAACTCATGAGTTTAAAACTCTACGATGTCCCCAGTAACTTTTTTTCTTTCTAATTTTACAAAATAAAAAAAATAATTGTTTAAGACTTTCTTGAGGATTTTATTTTAAAACTTAAAAAGGTGTATTCTTTTCACAACATTAAAGAAACATAAGTAGTATTCTGAGTTTTATATCACTATTCACTACTTTATTAATTGATTTTATTATTTTATTTATTTATATTTTTTTATCTTAATTTTAATATTTTAAATCGTGTTAAAAAATATATATATATAACTCAACATTAATGGGTTTGCCCGGCTATCTTTAAGGTGAGCACCAATGCTCATGATAAAATTTCTACATTTTTTTTTTTTCTTTTTTGTCAAATGAGAAATTTCATTGCGTAATATCCAACATGTATAGGATCAAAAGCTTGTTGCATCCACATGAATTGTATGAAAAAGTATAAAGCATAAGTTAAAATCCCAATCAATTTGGACAATCGAAATGATTATTTTCTAATCCACTGCATAATAAACAGGTCAAAGAGAAAAAAGTAGTACTCATTTCTAAGAATTTGTTGTAGCCTCCTTTATACATAATGCAATTAATTTTACTATTAAGTAGATTTGTACTCATGAAATGAAGATGCTAGTATATATTGTAATCACATTCTAAGCTATCTTCTTCAGTATATCCAATAAGACTTGTTTTACTTGGAACAGATTCATTAATGCATCCAAAATCACAGAACCAGCGTGAAGAACTCTAGCTATACAACTAGCATTTGAATCTATCACAAATACCCATACGATGCTTCAATTATGGTTTTGGATGTTGAAATTATTTTACATGGACATGACATAATTATTGACAACTTTAAATTATACCAAATAATAAAATATGGTAGGACAAAATTAGTTTGATGAGATGATTATTAAATAAAAATGTATTATACTTAAGTCTATAATGAGATGAACTATTATAATTAATATTATGTGATAAGTTCATGGGTTCACCGTAGTCATAAGCCTAAACTGATTCATTAAATTTATTGTTATGTGTTTAGTTCTATTATAAATAGAACACTTATGAGCTAGAGTCACATGCTACCAAATGTTTTGAGTGCAGTCATTCCCATAATTCCTGCACACACTAAATATGCAAGTATATTATTAGAGCATCAATATGAACCAATAGCTTCTATAATGAATTTAATAAACAGGTATGTATGTTGCCTTTCACATGTTATTTTATCGAAAAAAGAAGATTCTTCAACTGTGACTAAGATTATTTTTAATAATTAGTATCAGAACGTTTCTTTTAATATACGATTGTGATCATTTTTTATTTAAACAAAACTAAGTTTTTTTATTATGATAACAAATATGATTGGATCGATGAATAAGATTTATTTGTGTGAAAATTTTGAGCCAATTGGTTATTGCCATGTATTAGTGTTATAATCGGTTTGTTTATATTTGTTAAATTTTTGCATTTATATTTTTGGCTGATTGAATAAGAAACTATCACAAATCGATTCTGTAATTTTTAAGCTTTGTTGATTGGGGATATTTTCTGTACAAAATATGATCTTGCTTGTGACTATATATATGAATTTGAGACTAAAATCACTGGAATTGATTGTTTATTCTATGTTGATACATTTTCGTTTCAATTTTCGTATTGTTTTTAAAATAATGGCAAACCCTAAAATTTGGATTTTTCTTCGAAATTCGTTTTCAGCCAAAACAAATATCATAAATCTCTTATTCATATTTTTTTTGATTATTTTGATGTATTATATGTCAATTTTTGGCAGTCCAGTAAAATTCGATCAAGTCAAATTTTGATCCATTTTCTTGCAAAAATTGTTCCCTGAATGAAGGTTAAAGCGTGTATCCACGCACAATGATGGAGAGTGATAGATCTTTTTATGCAAAAAAGAAGGAAAAAGCATGCTACTCCAGTACAATTAATGTTCATTAAAAAGCATTTTGAAGTTTTAGTCCATTTTTATTTTTTATTTCTTTTTCCCATGTTTTGTTTTAAAAAAAAGGATTCAATCGTTGGCATTAGCGTTGGACTGTTAATATATATACCATTTAACGTTACAAATGTCTAAATTTATTTGTGATGGTAAATTTTAATATGACCTCACACAATTTTTTTTTAAATAATTTAGTCTATATTTGTAATACTTTTAGCATCGACATATTTTATAATCATCTAAATAAAATTTTCATCATAAATTTAATTTTAAAAGTATCATGTGTATTTATTTCAAATTTTTTATAAATTAAATATACCATAATTTTGGATTAATTTTTCATGTTAAATATTTTTTTATATTATTGACTGTGAGATTTTAAATAAAAAATTGACTAAAATTTTAATTTTACATTTACACCCAAATTCTTTACAATGTTTTGTTAAATCAAATAAACCTTTTAAGCATGTCTGAATTATAAAGTAAATTATGTGTATACATTTTGTAAGTATAAAACACACATAAAATTTGGGTTTATTTTTTAAAAATTTGATTATTCTAATTAAATGTGAAATTTAAATAGCAATTGAATGCTTAGTGCTTGCCTTTCGTAAACCTAAGTATGTCAAGTTGCGTAATTTGTTTCGTAATTTTGAGAGTACTTAATATACATGATTATAATAAAGTGTATAAATTAATAAAATATCAATTTTACAATTTGATCCAAATTTTTTTTATATGAAATAACTGGTTAACCCAAAGTAATTAAATGTGAAGTTAAATAGTAATCAAATGTTTATGTACTTGCCTTTCGTAAGTTTAAGCATGGTAGATTCCGAACTCTATTTTGTGATTTTAGAATTTACTATTGTACTTAATCACAAAAATTACTAAAATTCTTACAGATAAGTAAAGTTCTCTCGATATTTTATTATTCGGTAAGGATACTTAGGTTGATAAAGAAAAATAAATAAAGTTATGAACCTTATAATCTAATTCATTCTCTCGATAATCAAGGACGGACCCAAGAATTTTTTTTTAGGTGGGCTAATATATATTTTCAAAAAAATTAAGAAAAATTTCTATACTCTTGATCTTAATTTATTGGGTTATATGCTGTCATGACCTCCTATTTATTAAAAATTTGATATGACTCCCTCCACTTGATTTTTTTACATATTGTGACAAAAATGCCCTTAATTTCATTAATTAATTGTGATGAATTTTAATTGGACACATGTCCAACTAGACTACTCAAAATTGGACAGCTGTCGAACTGACCGAATTTTGACCGGCCGGCGACCCCACTCGCCGGAACCGAGTTGGACACATGTCCAACTAGACTGCCCAGAATAACCCCTCAGTTGGACGTATGTCCAACTCATCTTAACAGAGTTCGACATGTGTCCAACTGAAAACCAGAGGAGTATATATTAAAGGACACATATGTCCACTCGCCGGAGCTCAGTTGGACACATGTCCAACTGAACGAATTTTGACTCCACTCGCCGGCGACCCCACTTGCCGGTGACCCCACTCGCCGGAGCCGAGTTAGACACATGTCCAACTAGACTGCCCAGAATAACCCCTCAGTTGGACGTATGTCCAACTCATCTTAACAGAGTTGGACATGTGTCCAACTGAAAACCAGTGAGCTTATTTCAACAGAGTTGGATGTACGTCCAACTAAAAATCAGTGAGCTTATTTCAACAGAGTTAGACGTACGTCCAACTAAAAATTAGCGAGCTTATTTCAACAGAGTTGGACGCATGTCCAACTAAAAACCATAGAGTTGGACGCATGTCCAACTAAAACCAGCGAGAAAAAAATTTAGATAGCATGTTGGCAATAACCTGTGCCAATAAGAACAATCAAAGTGAAGAGCATAATGGCCCTTCAAGAAGCTGAACATGTAGAACAAGATATCTCATCCATGAGCACTACCAGTACGCTTAATGAAGGACTTGTCCTCAGCTTCACAGAGCAAATTCAACATCGTCGAGGTTGTACATCACCGATCGGACATTCATAGAAAATTTCAACGACAGAGTGCTATTGGCGATCACTATGATCGATCTCAGTGATCTCATAATTATTAGCCAGATCAGACCGTCATTAGAAGTCGGTAATGTTGACGTCACTCTTGATCTTCTTCGAACCCATGCTCCTTTCATTTTCAATGATCATAGCTTCCTCAACTGCTGTTGAATCTTGAGTTTAGAGATCTGATTTGACCAAATGAATAGAGTATTCGGTCCTAATCGAGTGAATGTAAAGGCAGAGAACATGTTTACAGTCTCTCTTTTCTAGAAGCTGCTACATGTTTACAGTCTCTCTTTTCTAGAAGCTGCTTTCGGAGCTGAGGAGGTCAGTCGTACTTTGGACCCCAAGCGCAAGGCTGATCAAGATCAGCAGTTCATACGCTATGCTGTGCTCAAGCTTGCTGGTTTCATCTTTCTTGTTTCGGACTCTAAGGAAGTTACCACCGGTAACAATGGCGTTATTCTGTGCCTCGAGATTGGGAATGTGGAAGCTGCGATTGCTAAGGCCGTTCATGGCGTTGAAGATGAGAAGATGAATATCACCTTCGGAGCACAGTGAACAGATCGATAAATAAGGAAACAGTGAATAGATCGAGCGAGAGGTTCGGTGGGTTTCGGCTGATATGTTTAATTCACTGGGGGTAAATTTGGAATATATAAATTAGTGTCCATTTTAAATTAAAAACAACAAAAGGGGGTCATATGAGCCTATTTTCCTAATTTATTTATAATTAACATTAAAAAATATATATTTTTAAAATGTAAACAAAATTTTTTATATAAGTTAAACTTAATGATACTTTAGGACAGAAAACTTAACAAATTATCAAACTATGGTCAATTATTATGGAAAAAGAGGACTACTAAATATATACAAATTTACAATAGCATTCAAATTAATAATTATATGATATTTATGGATAAAAAGTTTAAAAGTTATAATTTTTAGAAGTATATATAACACATTTATTAATTTGAGTATAAATTTAAATATTTAGTTTTAAAAAGAATATAGATAATTTTAATAGTTTTTTTTTTTTTTAAAATACTATATTTTAACTTGATGCAGCAGAGAGCAGAATGATAGAACAAAAAAAGAGCAAAGTTATATAAAATATATGACTATAAAGTGGTGTATTGGTTTGATTTTATTTATAAAATTTTGAATATAAATAATATATTGAATTTTATAAAAATATTAGTAATATTTATAAAAATTAAAAAAAAAATTGAAGGCCACCCGTGCTCAAGCCCGGTAAAATCAAAGCGTAGGTCCGTCACTGTCGGTAATAGATTGACACATCTAGTTATGATATTTAATTATTTTGCTTTATAAGACGTAAAAGTCTATTTATAAATAAGACTCTAGCATGAAATTGAAAAAATAAGTAAAAGCATGAATTTGATTTTACATATTTCTGATTGTTATTATTTCTTCATATTGGTATGTATGATTCTAGCATGAAAGAAAATGACAAAAATTTATGAAAAGCACAATTATTTTTACTACATGCATATAAATTGATAAAATAAATTCTTTAATTGTGATGCTTATGGGATGTCTCTGCTATGTTTAAACCATCAATGTTGTGAATGAATGTGATAAACTTTATAAGTGTATTATATGACAACATAAAAATTAGAGTATTTAATATTCTATTCAAGAACAATTACCTGACATGCATTGGTTGGTCCAAAAGTAATATATGAAATTAATGTTGATACTCTATGAATTTGTCATATGATTATCATACACATGATAGCGTGTAAATTAGAGTGAATGATATAGGGCTCTACCTAAATACGATGCTTTATCTTCCCATTAATAACATTTATAATCAATATTGTGGACTTATTCTGTAAAAATGACATAACTAATTTTTAAAATTTAAGTGTAAATACAATGATATTCACAAATGATTTTTCTAAAGAACTTTTTCATTTTCGAAATATCATTATAAAATTAATTTTTTGTCACTAAAATATTGTGGGGGTATTTTGAACATTGTATTTGATTTAAATGTTATGAAATAAATTATAGTTTAGCAAGCATGATATTTTGTTATAGCTAGCACATTAATTATAGTTTGAGCATTGCCTTGGGTGACGATTTGAGTTTAAATCTTGCTCGCATGTACTAGGTAATAGCACTCTCATCAAGCTTATATGCACAACTATGGTGGGTGAACCGTGCTAAAAGTCTTAAAACTCTTTCAAGTTGTAGATGAAGTAGGATAAGAGTAATACTCATTTTGTCCTTAATTTGCAATTTAACTGAAATCGTTGCTTGATCGAGCCATTTCTCTCTTAACCAAACCTTTAAATTGGGCTTGTTGAAAATGGACAGAAACTTCTTGTGTAATGCCAATTGAAACTCACATAATCATCAACGTCGCTCACAACCCCAATACCTTGATCGAGCGACCATCTTAGCATCACACTTGACACAATCAATATAATATAATTGTATAAATGTGGTTGCTATATATACAAAGAATCAGGTAGAAAGATAATTTATGCTAAAATTGGTTCCAATTGTTATACTCTCACCTAAGACAATAGGAAAAATTATTGGAAAAATCAATATTAACTAAGAGCAAAATAAGATACATGAAATTTTAGATAATAAACATTTGGGTCTAAATTTGGGATCTAAATAACCTAGAGGAGTGAATATGTTTTCAATAAAAGTTAATCAATTTAAATTCTTACTATCAAAGCGGCCAATCATGCAATCGCATATCAAAACTAAATGCATAATTTACACTATATTTTTAAGTAAAAACAACATAAAAGGAAAACTATGGGTCTACATACCACCTAACCAATATATTATAAAAAATAAACATTCAAGTACAATACAGGTCTTTGACCTTACAGTAGTATTTTTTCAGTGTAGATTGCTAGTGAGTCATTTTTCTTCAAGTTTTCCAAGACAGTATGTCTGATTTGAACCAACATCGAGTCTATGAGCATATATGTGTATTATAACATATTTAATTAAAAAAAAACAATCTTAGCTAGTGGATTCAAAATATAAATCAATTAACTCAAATCAACTAGCTAGTAATCTTAGAATGAAAGTTAAACCACTTGATAAATAATAAAAAGCTTCTATAAATTTTGAATCATAAATCACTTAACCACACATGAGAGATGAATCAAAAATATGAACTAGAGATGAATGAGAAGATATATGATCATAAAATCAATGAATAAAAGTTGCTAAAAATTTAGAAAATAATATCATGTAATTTTTGTGCTAGTGCAAAGTGTGATGAAGAGACACAATGACATATGGGTCCTTAATTAGTGTCTTTCACTTAGAAACCTAATTGTGATGTGTAGTGTTTTAAAATTATTTAAAAACGTCACCTATTGGTTTAGAGAGGAAAGAAAAACAATTAGGGTTAAAAACTCTATGAAAAAAAAATTACCAAAAATAACACTCCTAAAACTTATAGTAACAAAACTAGCACCCCAATAATATTAAACGTTCAATTTGAACGTAAAATATTGAACGTTCAATATTGAACGAGTCTAAATTATAGTCGTTCAATTCTAATTGGATGTGTGTTCAAAGAAAAATGACATATTAGTCATTTTTTGATTGAAAAAATATAAGTTTAAACACAATGGTGCTAGTTTTGTTATTTTGTTTTGAGGTGTGTTATTTTTGTTATTTTTCTACAAAAAAAGTAGAGATTTAAAAAGTCAAAATGTGAAAACTAAAAGTGCTCAATAAAAAATACCAATGTCACAATTTCTATTTGATGTTTCTTACTTCCTTAATTATGTTACAAGATACATTAAGTATTAGATAAATGAAAAATTGTTTTGAGTTAACAATATCTCCACATTACATTTTTACCAAAACTGTACTAATATTTAACTATTTCATTGGTCCTTAAATTTTAACTAAATTCACACTTAAGTCTCTAAAACTTTAAATTCTACAATTTAGTCCCCAAACTTTTAAAATTTTACACATAAGTATCTAAACTTTTAAATTTTATAATTTAGTCTTCATACTTTTAAAAATTCACGCATAGGTCCTATCTTGAATACTTAAATATAGATTTTTGAATCAAAATTTTAGGACCTATGTGTAAATTTTTAAAAATTTGGGGACTAAATTGTAGGATTTAAATGTTTTGGTACCTATGTGTGAAATTCTAATAATTTAGAACTAAATTGTAGAATTTAAAAGTTTTTGAACCTAAGTGTAAATTTAGTTAAAATTTATGGACCAATAATATAGTTTAACCTTACTAATAAGATAACAATGTTGTGCTTTCAGTATCAGCTGGTTCCCTGGAAGGGGTAGATAGGACAGGTTTTGGGGGTAACTGCAATGACTCAAGACTTCCTTCCAACATATCAATGACTTGCCCAATTGTCGGCCGATTTGAAGGATTAGGTTGTATGCACCACAAGCTCACTATTATCATCTTTTTAGCCTTTTGATTTTCATCTTCATTCAAAATTCTCAATAACCCAAGTTCCAAACCAAACTCAAGTCGATTGTAAATCCAATCTGGAAAATATATTTCACTTCTATGATCAGCGTTAACATTGATATTCCTTCTAACTCCAACCATTTCGAAAACCATCATTCCATAACTATAAACATCAGACTTGTGTGATACTCCTCCAAAATTTCTAGAGAAAACTTCTGGAGCAATATACCCAACTGTCCCTCTTGTACCCAAAAGTGAAACAATGCTGTCATCTCTTGTACAGATTTTAGCCAAACCAAAATCAGAAATTTTTGGTGACATGTCTTTGTCAAGAAGAATGTTGTGTGGTTTTATATCGAAATGCAAAATGCGTGTACTGCAACCTCTATGCAAATATTCTAGTCCTCTTGCAATTCCAAGTGCAATTTGATAAAGCATTTCCCATTCCAGTCTAAGATTATTGTTATTTTGAGAACTCCCATCAAATATGAACTTCTCAAGAGATCCATTAGGCATGAATTCATAAATGAGAGCTCTTTTTGAACCTTCTATACAGAATCCCCATAGAGAAACAATGTTGATATGAGAAGTTCTACTAATTGTTGCAACCTCATTCATAAACTCTTCTCCATTGCCTTTTGATTCATTCAACATCTTTACTGCAACCAAACAACCATTTTCTAACTTTCCTTTGTAAACAGCACCATAACCCCCTTGGCCTAACTTAGTAGTGAAATTATTGGTCATTTTTTTAACCCTGACATAATTGTATCTTCTAATTGGGAGAGGCCCATATTTACTTATATAGGCCTCCATATTTTTGTGAATTTCGCTCTTGTTTGGCATTAATTTCTTCCTTAATAAGAAGAGAACTAAAACAAGTACCATGACAATGGCTCCAAATCCAATTATGCCTGAATAAAGAAATAAAGAATGAATGAATGAAAGGAAAAAAAAAAGAGAAATATTCAACAATTAATAAGCATCAATCAATGGAGAGATAAAAGCTGTGTATTTGAAAAAACAATAAAAATAGCACATTTAAAAGTTATAACAATAAAAATAACACGCTTTAGCTTCAATTCATATATTTTCATATTAAAAAAATTATTGTTATATTATTTTTTTTTGAATACTATTTAAATTAAATTATAA
The DNA here is from genome assembly GCA_029378325.1 of Elaeagnus macrophylla. NCBI lineage: Eukaryota > Viridiplantae > Streptophyta > Magnoliopsida > Rosales > Elaeagnaceae > Elaeagnus > Elaeagnus macrophylla. The sequence goes on from CM055644.1 coordinate 5,640,816, forward strand.
TAATTTATTAATGTTTAATATTGCATGTTCTCTAATTGAATGCTAAGTTTTAGGATTTTTTTTGTTTTGTTTTGTTTTTTTTTTTTTTTTTTGGTAATTTCTCTATTTTCTTTGCTAGAGTTCCGACTGGACAGTATAATCCAACAAAACCGAAAAAGTGAATTGAAGCGGATCAAAGTTGATGATTTTTGGGAAATTACCAAAAATAGCACCCCTAAAAATTATAATAACAAAACTAGCACCCCCTTGTGTTCAATTAGAATTGAACGTTTAATATTGAACGTTCAATATTCAATTTGAACGTAAAATATTGAACGTTCAATATTAAATAGGTCTAATTGTCGTCATTCAATTCTAATTGAACGGATAATATTGAACGTTTAATATTGAACGAGTTTAAATTATCGTCGTTCAATTTTAATTGAACACAGGGGTGCTAGTTTTGTTATTATAATTTTTAGGGGGTGTTAGTTTTGTTATTTTCCCATGATTTTTTTGGTGTCACTGTTTCAGTTTGGTTTTTATTATTCAAAGCCCAAAAAAATATGGTTCTGATTGTTTTCTTTTATTTTTATTAAACCAAACCAAATCAATGCCTTAAAATTAGCATTAAAATTCTTATTGCTCCTACTTTAACCATATTTAATTATCTATATATGTGATAATTTTCTAGCCATTCTCAATTTTTTTAATGTAAGAGCCGGAATAGAAAATAATAACAAGAAACTAGACCCAGTTTTATCATATTTGAACATTTCTCTCCAGTGTATAAATGACTTAAATTTTCAATTAATTTTATATTTAATTCCTTCAGGGAAAAAATATATGTTCATTTTCTTCTGACACTACAAAATATATGTTTGTTTACGTTCTAACTCTATGCATAAAAGAGATTATTTCATACAATTAAATCAATATTTTAACTATTAAAACAAAGAATTCAATGATATCATAAACGCTAATTATAGTCTCTTTGTGCTTCTTTGGGGCTTTTTTTTTTTTTGCTAAACTCTTGTGCTTCTTTGGTTGGTTAGCAAAGAAGACATTATAATTTTTATTTTATTTTATAATATACTCAATATACACACAAGTAATGCTATACATCTCATTGCTAAAAGAACTAAGGTGGTGGATACTATTTATTTGTGTACACCACATAAGAAGGTCTAATTGAGTGTAAATTGTTATTTGGATTGAGACTATGTTGTGATAAAAATAATTTGTCTATATGCTATATGCATTTTTAGAGGGATATACTTTTATTTGGATATGCTTTGCATAGTTAAATTTTAGAAATGTAAGTGTTTGTCAAATATAAACTACTCCTTTTACACTAAACAAGGTGAATCTTGTTAAATTTGCGAAGCAGAGAAGAACCCATCTCTTTTGCAAATAAATATTAAATTAATTTTAATAATGTTAGCATAACACTAAAGCACTATACGGCACTCCTCTCAACACACTTCTTAACACTTTTTCACTTCTCACTTATATTACTTTCTTACCAACCTTAGACTATCTACTACCCTTATATATATATATATATATATATATATATATATATATATATATATAGCATACAAATCGGTTGTGTTTCCTGACTTACAAGATTCTAAAATAGAAGCAACACAACCTGATTAATTATAGTTAATTTTAGATCATTTCATATCAATTACCATTTTGCTTCTTGCCCAAGTAATTAGATTTATTTAGAAAGAAATTTCTAGAACACGAGAGGCGGTGGTGATATTATATCACTCTTTTCTAACACCGACGCTCTTATTCCTCCTTTGTTGATCACGCCAAGTTGATATTTTAAGTCTTCAAACTTTGAGTCCCAAATCTTTTGGTAAATATATCTGCTATTTGATCATTAGTATTTATTTGTTTCAATTTTATGTCTCCTTCTAATACTTTTTTGTAAATAAAGTGATAATGTACCAACATATCCATGGTTTGGGCATAAAACACTGGATTTTCTATCAAACAAATAACTGATAAGTTGTCACAATACATTAGTATTGCATACTTGACTATCTTGTGTAAATCTTAAAAAACTTGTATCAACCACATACACTCTTGAGCTACCTCCACTGTTCTATAATCTGCTTCAGTGGTTGACAGTCACACAATATGTTGTTTCTTCCTACACCAAGAGATTGGTCCTACAACAAGCTTGAACACATAACTAGTAGTCAATCTACACTTTATGATCTCATGCATAATCTGCATTGCATTAACCAACCATCTAATAGTTTTCATTCTTATTTAAAGAAGAACAAGATCAAGGGAACCTTAACATCCTCCGAACCACTACTTTGCATACTTATGATGGTAAGAGAATAAGTAGTCTCCTATGTAATCCATCACTAGCCAAAGTAAGTGTTTTAACACCCCACGTTGTCTCATTTAGAAACGAACGGATAATTATCTTTTGCAATATGAATTTCCTTTTTATCGTCTCATGTGATGATTAAGTCATCAACTTACATTAGAATAATTGTTATCCCTAATTTTTCTTTCTTAATGAACGAGTTTAATTAGTAGGTGCTTACACGTAACCTCCTCCATTGCTTGAGTTTTGATCCTCATTCTCCTTTATCGCGATATAATTTTATCCTACCTTTATTGTCACTCGTATGAGCTTCTCTTCAAGCTCATGGAACTTGCTTGCAATTCTGCTTGACCTTTAATGAGCTTCTCATCAAGCTTATAAGAGCAACTTACCAACTTTGCTTAGCCTTCATTGAGCTTGTCCACAAGCTCATCCGAACAACTCTCCAAGTCTTCTCAGCCTTTTTTGTGCTTCTTATCAAGCTTACTAGAACAATTTGTCAAGTCTGCTTGGCTTTCATTGACTTCCTCTTGAAGCTTGATTACTCTAAAAAATACCTCAACATCCCTGTTCTTCTTATTAGTAGTAGGTTATTGATCCTTCAAGGTTGCAACATTGCCTTCCCTCATTTTCTTTTTATATGAGGACTCTCTCACATAATGACTCACTTTCTGCACATATAATAAGAGCCATTACACTTTCTTTGTCTCTTGAACTGACCTTTATTATCATGAATGATTCGAGCCTCTCTTACTTAAGAGCCTCTTTTTATATATTTTTTTCTTCATTTTTTTTCCTATCGTCAAATTCTATTTACTAAATAATGATCATTTTGTGAAAACTTTGACGATGCCCTTATTTATTAAAATAAATTATTTTTATTAAGAAATATATTTTTCAATTCTATTAAAGGTGGTAGGGTAACTGGTATCAAGTGCCAGGAAAGATTAATTGGAGATTTCACTTTCAAACTCTCCTAATTTGGTTTCAATTTATACAAAAACAACTTAATGAACTCGAGTTTCTTTGTCACGTTTCCTTAACTGAAAGCTCTGCTCACGTTTCCTTAAGCTATTGTCTCTGCTCGATAGCCATCCTCTGCTCGATAGCCACCATCACCCAGCCACGATCTGCCCAGCCACGATCTGCCCAGCCGCGCGATCTGCCCAACCACCATCTACCCAGCCGCGCATCGTCCAGCCGCCATCTGCCCAGCCACGATCTGCCCAGCCACGATCTGCCTAACCGCCACGCGATCTGTCCTGCCGCCACGCGATCTGCCCAGACACGATCTGCCATACCACGCGATCTGCTCAGCCACGATCTGTCCAAGCACGATTCGTGCATCTTCGCAGATCTAGATATTTCAAAGTAGAGTACATATCAGATTTGCAACAATCATATCCGTCATTCTCACCAGCATCCCAGGTAGTTCTGCTGTGGTGTATTCCTTACATAATTGTTGACCTAAATATGATTTTAAGTTCAGGTTGCATTCAATTTTCATTGATTTGATATTTATAACCTGTTGTGTTTAAAGATTTGCTTTCATGACAAATCTTATAAATAAACAAAATCATAACCGTTCATTGGGTACTTCTTTCACGGAAAATTATCCGAGTCATGCGGCCATGTTTAAGACATCACCCAATCTGCCCATACAAAGCCAAACTCAAAAAAGTTATGCGCAGGTTATTTGTGATAACATTCCAAATCCTCTTATTGAACCTCATGGAATACCACCTACAAAGGCAAATAACAATGTTCAAGACATCGACAAAAATTCTACGAACATTTTTATTGAGTCTTGTGTGACACCGAACCCAACAAAAAATGGAGATATTGCTTGTGTTACCCTAGATCCAAAAATCTATCAAGCTCGTTTGAATATCTACAAGTTCTCTTTAATTGGCCGACTAATCCTTTCTAAAGGAGACAAACCCTAGAGTCAGGGTGATCTAAAAACACGGCTGAAAACGATATGGAACTTATCTTCAAATTGGAAACTTATAGCTCTAGGCTGCGAATTCTACCATATTTTATTACACTCTCCTGAGGATCAAGCCAAGGTTAAGGCCAATGCGCCAATCAATGTGAAACCAGGTATTTTTCGGGTTCAACCATGGACACCCAATTTTAACCCGCACAATCAAAAATCTACCAATGCCCAAGTTTGGGTTCGTTTCTATAATCTGCCATGGGAATTTTGGGACAAACAAATTCTTGCACAAATTGCAAGAGCTATTGGTGTCCCACTAAAAATTGACAACGCCACACTCACTGGCGAGTTGGGTCAGTATGCTAGACTTTTAATTGATATCGATCTCGCACGCAAGCTTGAAGAACAGGTAATGGTGGAAGTGGAGTCACTTAAGATTTTTGTGGATTTGTTTTATGAAAATGTGCCCGACTTTTGTAATCTATGCTCCTCGGTGGGACATGCAGCCTTTAAATGTAGGAAAAATGCCAATGCCAATGTTACCGCAGGAAAACACAACGAAACACAAACAAATACGCCTCAAGTACAATCACGACAGAAACAAATTTATATGCCTAAGGTCAGTTCAACTGTCAATACGGTTATAGTAAGTAATGCTTTTGATGCTCTTCATACTATCAATACAAATATTACTACCCCGTCTCTTTCTACAGTAACCTTAACACCTGACGAAGCAGTCACAACAACCACTTCTATTACTCTCTTAATTGCCAAATCTACGGATCTAGCCACTACATCTTCCACAGATTTAACCATTACCGACTCCATGAGATTAGCCACTACACCCTCACTTGATGTCTTTCATAATGCAGATTTGCATGCAGCAGTTTTAACTATTCCCATAGGATCTACTGTAAACACATCGGGTACTACAGACATCCCTAACATAGGATTGTTACCCCCTCTTGCTAAATCGAGACTCACCTTGCCTGCTCTTTCCCTTCCACCTTCTTCTTCAGTCTCCGTAGCCGACCTCAATGAGCGTATGCAGAAAATGAAACAAGATTATGCAAAAAATAAGGAAGAATTAGGTTGGCAAGTTGTAACTGGCAAAAATCGGCGTGCTTGATCAGCTAGTCCACGTCTCCAACCTATGAGATACACAACCATCATAGGGGACTCTGATATTAACTCAACATGATAGTACTTTACTGGAATTGTAGAGGTATTTCCAATAAGAACACACGAAATACCCTACGAAATTTTTGCAAAAAGGAAAAACCAGACTTTCTTTGTATAGCAGAACCAATGTCTGATCTTAAAACCATTCATGATCGCTTTTGGCAAAACTTGGGTTATACCTTCATCGGCTCAAATTCTACAACGGTTAGCAAACTTTGGCTCTTTGCAGCCACTGCAGTGGCAGGTGATACAACAATTGTTATACAACACCAACAACATATAGCGGTCACTTACACAGGAAACTCAAAAATCTTTCTTTTAACATTTATTTATGGTAAGGGAACATATGTTAGAAGAAGGGACCTCTGGGACTCACTAAGGGCAATTTCAGATACTCAAGCCGCCTAGCTATTGATAGGGGACTTTAATACTGTTCTTGGATCCCATGAAACTACTGGCCTGACTCGTAGCAATACCTTTATTGAAGATTTTAGTGCTATGATCTCTTCTTGTAACTTAGTTGAAATTGACACTAAATGGGCCTTTTACACTTACTGTAAAGAGGGACTATCTCAAATGCGATCAAGATTAGATCGTGGGTTGTGTTCAGAATCTTTTCTAGACTCTTGGTCTACGGTTTCCTGTTATACCCTGCCTAGACACTGCTCAGATCACCATCCGCTTTTACTCACAGCTTCTACGACATGGAATGGCGGTCCAAGACCGTTTAGGTTTCATGGTATGTGGCTCGAACACCCTGAATTTAAGGATTTAGTGCGTGCCACTTGGTCGGTGCCTATCCAAGCTAGCGCTATGGGTATTGTTATTGGCAAACTTAAGGCTCTCAAATTGGTTCTCAAGACATGGAACAAAACTGTCTTTGGTAATTTAAATCAAAATATTGCAACTGCAACAGCGTTATAATGAGGATTCTTTCTCCAAAGAACTGTTGCAACTGGAGTCCGATGCTCACGCTGACTTCGATAGATTGTTGCGCCAACAAGATATCTTTCTAAGAGAAAATATCAGATTAAAATGGCTGAAAGGTGGCGATCGAAACACCATTTTTTTTCATTCACTACTTCGTCGTTTAAAAGCACAAAAACCTTTGACACACTTGGAAATTAACGGAGAAATAACTAATGATCCAGAGGTAATAGCCACTCATATTTTGAACTACTATGAAAATCTTTTCTCAAGTCAGACAGGTGGAATGACAGATCTTACTCCCATAGAGTCAGTGGTGTCCTCACTGGTCACCTCTGTGGATAATCAAAGTTTACGACACACACCATCATCAGAAGACATACGAGCTATAATTTTTGAATTTGATCCAATAAGTGCCCCAGGACCAGATGGATTTACTGGTAAATTTTTTCAGCAATGCTGGGATATTATCAGTACAGATATTGTACGAGCCGTACAAGATTATTTTAAAACAGGTCGGATACACCCGGGACTAAACTCCAATTTCTTAATTCTTATACCCAAGCACCAACAAGCAAGCTCTATTGATCAGTATAGGCCTATTATTTTAGGCAATTTTATGTTCAACTTAATAACAAAGATTATTGCTGGCAGATTAAGACATATATGTGCTCGTATTCTATCTCAAAATCAATTTGGATTCATTCCAGGCAGAAACATTGGCGATTGCTTAGCGGGTGCTTCTGAATGTTTTAACGCTATGCAACTTTCCAGCCGACAAGGTAACATCGCTCTAAAAAATGACATTCACAAAGCTTTCGATACTATGCGTTGGGATTTTATTTTAAAAGTGATGAAATGCTTTGGTTTCAACAACATCTTTCTGGGTTGGATTCGAGATATATTTGCATCAGCGAGAATCTCAATTATGGTCAATGGTTCACCTAGGGGCTATTTTTCTTGTTCTAGAGGCGTCCGACAAGGAGATCCTTTGTCCCCATTATTATTTTGCATAGCTGAAGATTTCCTCAGCAGACAACTTCAAAAATTGGTTGATACGGGGCATTTACTCCCAATCTCTTCACCTAGAGGAACTCGTGCGCCAACACACTTTTTATATGCAGATGATCTTCTTATTTTTAATCGGGCAAGTGAGACGAACATTCAAGTGCTAACTGAAGCTTTTTCCTTGTATAGTCGCCTTTCGGGTCAAATGGTAAATTTAGACTGAACAACATTTCATTACTTCGAAATTTATCTGGCATGCGTACTGGAAGATCATCCTTGTCGTACTTGGGCATCGATCTCTTCCAGGGGGCTCCGAAAAAGTGTTGGTTTCAAAGCCTAGCAGATAAAATTCGTGCGAAAATTGAGGCCTGGAATGGGTTGACTATGTCTTTGGCAGGACGGCGTTGCTTGATTTCTTCGATCATTCAGGGTACACTTCTCCACTCATTTCAGATTTATAAATGGCCAAAAATAGTCCTTCAAGACCTAACAAAAATCATTCGCAATTTCTTTTGGTTGGAAAAAACTGATACAATCAAACTGATACAAGTGGCTTGGAAAGACTGTTGCCGTCCAATAGATGAAGGAGGTCTTGGTTTGCGGGATATTCGTCTCCTAAATGAGGCCATGTTAAAAAAGTTCGCATGGAGGGTAATCATAGGTAACTCTAACACTCTGCTTTACTTACGTAGCAGATATCTAACAAAAAATGGCTCTCCACGAAACTATTATATCTGCTCATCAGTCTGGCCTGGTTTGCGACCTCACTATTTAACCCTCTTGGAGGAGTCCAGGTAGATAATTGGAAGGAATTCTACAGTTAAGTTTTGGACAGACAATTAGTTAGGTACTCCACTAATTGACAGGACAAATAATCCACCAGTGGACCCTCCGATACATTCACTAGTGGGCGACTATATCCGGGAAGATTGTTGGAATTTGCCGCAATCCTTCAAAGACTCTTATCCAGATATTGCCTCAGAAATTCAGTCAACAGTTATTGGCATTGGTTCGGACATCAGAGTTTGGACACAATCTTTTAAGGGAGATGTTACAACCAGTGAAGCTTATGATTCACTACGTGTGGTTGGGGAACGCAAGAGCTGGGGAAAGGCCATCTGGGCTCATTATATTCCCCCCTCACGATCTATTTTGCTTTGGCATGCTATTCAGAATAAACTCCCAACAGATTGTCAATTAAAAAGGAGAGGACAATCATTTCCTTCCCGTTGTTCGTTATATGGATCAAAGGAGGAAACTCTGTCACATCTTTTTTTAAGTTGTCATTTTGCAGGTGCGCTTTGGGACTTCATATGTTTCTTCTTTGGAAAACGACCATGTACAGACTCTTCGATCCTAAACCTATGGAAGACCGCAATGGCAATGGAATTTGGATCACAACTCGCCAATTTATGGAAAGCAGGAATTGTTTCAGTCATTTGGGTGATTTGGACTACTAGAAATGAGTATCGATTTAACAATAAGAGGACGACGCTGAGTTCGGCTTTTGCCATAATATGGCGTTTTATCCACGAGGCGAGTCTCTCAAAAAGTGGTTGCATGCGAAATACTGTGGATGATCTACAGGTACTTAAGCGGCTTCGAATAATAAGCATCCCAAGACGGGCTCCAAGAATTATAGAGGTTAATTGGAAGGCTCCACCCTCAGGATGGATAAAGGTCAATACAGATGGTGCAGCTTTTGGAGCACCAGGATTATCTGGTTGTGCAGGTGTTTTTCGAACTTTCAGATCATTTGTTAGGGGTTGTTTTTGTATTCCGCTTGGAATATCATACGCTTTTGAAGCAGAACTAGCGGCAGCCATTTATGCTATGAAGTATGCATACACATTTCAGTGGAGGTGTCTCTGGTTAGAATCAGACTCACAATATGTTGTTGCTCTCTTTCAGACTCGGTCTTCTTCGGTTCCTTGGAGATGGCATTCTGCTTGGACTGATTGTTTAGATAAAATTACACATATGGAGTTTCACTGCTCACATATTTATAGGGAGGGAAATGCTGCAGCTGATAGCTTAGCTTCTAGGGCTCTTAGTTTATGTACAGCGACTTGGTGGTGGAATGCCCCACATTTCGCTAGCTCTTACATTTATTCAGATGCTAACAACAAGCCTAATTACAGGTTTTGTTGAGAATTTTTATTTGTATGCTTCATTTTATTAATATTTAATAATATTAGTGGTCGAGTGGTTTAATGAAAAAGGTGCTAAGGAGGTGCCAACCTAGTTAGGATGTCCCGATGCACCCATTGAAAACTGTTAGCCACAACCTTTTATAAAAAAAAAAAGGTGGTAGGGTAACTATACTTGTATTGCAATAGTGTATGAATCATGTTTGAAATTTACTCTATTACTTATGATTCTTCTCTTTCTATCCTAAAATACTTTTTCTTTTCAGGATCTAACTAAGCTATTTCTCAACAAATAATGCTTACCTTAAGGACGTATGCACTAATGGACAAATTTCATTGTGACGTGGTCATATTGTGTTTTTTTTTAAGAATTGGAGTTGGGCCTCCATCCTCCATAATGTAGAATGTCAATTTTAGTGAAGTCCCACGTAGATAAATAAGCACCTTTTGTTGAAAGTGTAATGTTAAAAGTCCCACATAGAAATTTTATGATATATTATAAGGACCTTAAGGCTATAAATAGCCAAGCCCTTTGGTTGTACAAGGCATCCAATCAAATAAATATATTTCTTCTATTAAGAAGTTCTCTCTTACTTCTTTCTTTATTATATTTGTATTCCTAATTGTTTAGGAATATTTTCTTCTTTCTTCCGTTTGGAGATTGAAGTCCTCTTCTTTGTGAAGTAGAGGAATATCTCTAGGCTAGTCCTACACTAGAATTGCTAGAGTGCTTGACTAGAGATAAGGGTATTATAGCTAGGCTAGTCCTACTCTAGAATTGCTAGAGTGTTGTCTAGTTAAGTAACATTGCTAGGCTAGTCATATTCTAGATTTGCTAGAGTGCTTGCCTAGATAATAGTTTCCTTGTGTTTGTTATAACACAAATACGAGGACCTCTTGCCAGAGAGTGAGTCTGACTAGTCTAAAATTTTGCTCACTCTTTCTTTATATCTTAAGTGCTTTTATATTTTGGTATATTTGTGCTTTCGTTCTGCATCAGGTGGTATCAGAGCTAAGTTTAGCTTGGGAAAATGGAGCCTAACCAAGTGACCCGAGAAGAGTTTCAACAATTTTGTGAAGAGATGCGGCAAAAAATGGAGAAGCTTACTGCTACCATTACCCAATTAGCATTAAGAAGGGGTCAAGGAGCAAATAGACCTCAAGTTCAAGCCCAAGAAGATGTTGCACCTGAAGATATGATCGAGCCAATACCACCCAGGAGACATAATGAAGGAATACCCCCAAGAAGATTCGTTGATCCAATACCTCCAAGAAGACCAGCTGTACCCACAGACAGTTCCAGTGATGAAGAAATCGAAGAAAAATATTTTGAGGGACGAGCTAGGAGAGGATACCGCCAAAGAGGCCACGAACCACAAGATTATCGTCTCAAAGTTGACCTTCCTATTTTCTATGGCAACATGAATATGGAGGATTTTCTTGATTGGATTTCAGAAGTAGAGCGATTCTATGATGTTATGGGCATTCCGGAGGAAAAATAAGTCAAGCTAGTAGCATACCGACTTAAAGGAGGAGCTTCAGAATGGTGGGACCAACTCCAGAAGAACAAATTGAGACGAAGGAAAGCTCCGATCAGAACATGGCCTCGAATGAAGCGATGCCTAATGCGTATGTTTCTTCCTTCTGATTATGAGCAAATATTATTTCAACACAGAATTCCACCGCCTATCTGCTCGAAATAACTTGGCAGAATCTGAAGCACAACAAGTGGCACGATACATTGGTGGACTTCGTCTACCAATCCAAGATCGAGTATCCTTACATCCAGTATGGACTGTCACCGATGCCTACAACATGGCCATCAAAGTGGAGATGCAATTAACAAGGGCAAGTTCAAGTATGAGATCACAAGCTCAGCCAAGGCCATCAGTTGAAACAACTAAGCCAATACATGACAAAGGAAAAGCACCTGAAGGTGGAGCAACAACAACAAAGCAAACTCCAACAGAGGAAAACACTGCTCGCAATCCACAACAAAACCCCTATGGCCGACCAGCACCAAAAAAATGTTACAGATGCGGACAAGTTGGTCATCGTTCTAACCAATGCCCAAAAAGAGGGGCAGTAAATCTGGTGGAGCAAGAATATGAGGATCATGAAGAACAACCAGAATATGATGACTATGAAGGTGCCAAGTTTGTTGAGGTGGATGAAGGAGAAAGAGTTAATTGTGTGGTTCGTCAACTTCTCTTATCACCAAAGCAAGACACACAAAGGTACAATATCTTCTGCACTCGCTGCTTAATCAATAATAAATTATGTGATGTAATTATCGATAGTGGCAGTAGCAAAAATATTGTTTCCAAATCTCTTATGGATACGCTCAAATTAAAAACTAATCCACACTCATCGCCATACCGAATTGGGTGGATCAAGAAAGGAGGAGAAATTGAAATAAATCGCATATGTTGAATACCATTCTCCATTGGAAAATCATACAAGGATGAAGTTGTATGCGATGTTGTTGATATGGATGCATGCCACATATTATTGGGAAGACCATGGCAATATGATGTGAATGCAACTCACAAAGGTAGAGATAATATTTATCTATTCTATTAGGGAGAAAAGAAGATTGCTTTAGCTCCTTTGTCAGCAAAAGATGATGTACCCAAAACTTCTAAAATGAAGGGGAAATCATTCCTTGCAATTACTCGAGCATCACTATTTGCTGAAATTAAACAAAGTGAAGAAATCTTTGCCTTAATAGTCAAAGGAGAAGAAGTAACAGCTTCAACCATTCCAGCTCATGTGAAAACAATTCTTGATGAATTCAAAGATATCATACAAGAAGAACTTCCAACTGGACTACGTCCAAAGCGAGATATCCAACATCACATTGATCTCATTCTAGGAGCAAGCTTGCCAAACCTCCCTCATTACCGTTTAAGCCCAAAAGAGAGCGAAATTCTCCAACAGAAGGTTGAGGAGTTAATTCGCAAAGGAATGATTCAAGAAAGTATGAGTCCATGTGCAGTACCAGCCTTACTATTCCTAAAAAGGATGGAGATTGGCGCATGTGTGTCGACAGTCGAGCTATTAACAAAATAACAATAAAATATAGATTTCCAATACTACGACTTGATGACATGCTTGATATGCTTTCTGGAGTAGCCATATTCTCCAAGATTGATCTACGCAGTGGATATCACCAAATTCGAATAAGGCCTGGAGATGAATGGAAGACTGCTTTCAAGACAAAAGAGGGATTGTACGAATGGCTTGTGATGCCTTTTGGACTGTCAAATGCACCTAGCACATTCATGCCACTCATGAACCATATCTTGAAGCCATACATTGGTAAGTTTGTAGTTGTTTACTTTGATGACATTTTAATCTATAGTCGAACAGAAGAAGAACATTTGGAGCACTTAAAAAAGGTACTTACAATTTTGAAGGAAAACAAGTTGTACCTTAATTTAAAGAAATGCAGTTTCTTAACTAAAAAATTGGTATTCTTGGGTTTTGTCATCACTACCAATGGAATCGAAGCTGACGAGGAGAAGGTACGAGCAATTCAAGACTGGCCAACTCCTAAGACCATAACTGAAGTTCGAAGCTTCCATGGATTAGCAACCTTCTACAGGAGGTTCATTAAGAACTTCAGCACTATTGCTGCCCCCATCACTGAATGTCTGAAGAAAGGAAAGTTCAATTGGGGAAACGAAGCTGAAAAGAGTTTCCAGTTGTTGAAGGAGAAGTTGACTTTTGCACCAGTGTTAGCATTGCCAGACTTTGATAAAATCTTTCAAGTGGAGTGTGACGCCTCGGCAATAGGAATTGGAGCTATCCTATCTCAAGAAGGACGACCGGTGGCTTTCTTTAGTGAAAAACTCAGTGAAGCACGACGAAAGTGGACTACTTATGAACTTGAGTTCTATGCAGTATTTCGCACTTTGAAATACTGGGAGCATTATCTCATTCAAAAGGAGTTCGTTCTGTACACTGATCATGAGGCACTAAAGTTTATCAACTGTCAAACCAAGCCTAGTCAGACACATGCAAGATGGATCTCTTACAGAAATTTCCTTTTATTTTAAAACACAAGTCTGGACAGCAAAATAAAGTGGCTGATGCATTAAGTCAAAAAGCAACTTTCTTGGTCACTTTAAGCACTGAAGTAATAGGATTTGAATGTCTCAAAGACACATACGCTGGAGATGAAGATTTCAAGGATCTTTGGGAAAAGTGTCAACTGAAACAAGATGCAGGAGACATGCACATACATGAAGGGTACTTGTTTCGAGGTACTCGACTATGCATCCCAAGGACTTCACTACGAGAGAAAATCATTCGAGACATGCATGCTGGAGGACTAAGTGGACACCTCGGGCGAGACAAGACCATCGCTCCTGTGGAAGAAAGGTACTTTTGGCCTCAGCTCAAAAGAGATGTTAGCAAGTTTGTTCAACGATGTTACGTGTGCCAAACATCCAAAGGACAAGCTCAGAACACTGGATTGTATACACCTTTTCCAGTCCCTGAGACCATTTGGGAAGATTTATCCATGAATTTTATTCTGGGACTTCCAAGAACTCAAAAAGGTGTTGATTCAGTTCTTGTTGTAGTCGATAGGTTCTCCAAAATGACATATTTTATCCCGTGTCGTAAAACTACAGATGCTTCAAATGTTGCTAAACTTTTTTTTAAAGAGATTGTTCGCCTACATGGAGTTCCACGGTCAATCACTTCAGATCGAGATACAAAGTTTCTTTCTCATTTTTGGAAGACATTGTGGGCACGCTTTGATACGTCACTCAACTTCAGTAGCACTGCATATCCTCAAACTGATGGACAAACATAAGTAATGAACAGTACACTTGGTAACATGATTTGTTGCCTCTGTAGCGACAAACCCAAGCAGTGGGATCTTACTCTTGCACAAGCTAAATTTGCCTTCAATAGCACTACGCATAGTTCAACTGGTAAGACGCCATTTGAGATTGTGTATGTAAAGGCCCCAAATCATACATTGGATTTGGCTCATATACCAAGAATTCTTGGAGGAAGCAAAGCTGCCGAAGAAATGGTTGATAAAATTCAAACTATCCAGTCATAAGTGAAACAAAAGCTTATAGAGTCCAATACCAAGTAGCAGCAGCCGACAAGCACAGAAGAAAGAAAGTGTATCAAGAAGGAGACATGGTTATGGTATTTTTGCAAAAAGAACGATTTCCTATTGGCACGTACAACAAGCTAAAGGACAAGAAGTTTGGGCCATGTCAAATACTAAAAAGGATCAATGATAATGCTTACATAGTGGACTTACCCAAAGATATGACCATCTCATCTACATTCAGTGTATCAGACATTTACGACTATCATTCACCAGAACCACTTTATCCAGAAGAAAACTCGGGACGAGTTTAAAACAAGTGGAGGGGACTAATGTAGAATGCCAATTTTAGTGAAGTCCCACATAGATAAATAAGTATCATTTGTTGAAAGTGTAATGTTAAAAGTCCCACATAGAAATTTTATGATATATTCTAAGGACCTTAAGGCTATAAATAGCCAAGCCCTTTGGTTGTACAAGGCATCCAATCAAATAAACATATTTCTTCTATTAAGAAGTTCTCTCTTATTTCTTTCTTTATTATATTTGTATTCCTAATTGTTTAGGAATATTTTCTTCTTTCTTCCGTTTGGAGATTGAAGTCCTCTTCTTTGTGAAGTAGAGGAATATCTCTAGGCTAGTCCTACTCTAGAATTGTTAGAGTGCTTGACTAGAGATAAGGGTATTATAGCTAGGCTAGTCCTACTCTAGAATTGCTAGAGTGCTGTCTAATTAAGTAACATTGCTAGGCTAGTCCTATTCTAGATTTGCTAGAGTGCATGCCTAGATAATAGTTTCCTTGTGTTTGTTATAACACAAATACGAGAACCTCTTGCCAGAGAGTGAGTCTAGCTAGTCTAAAATTTTGCTCACTCTTTCTTTATATCTTAAGTGCTTTTATATTTTGATATATTTGCGCTTTCGTTCTGCGTCACTCCATGAGAAGATTTGTACGAAGGTCATATTTCACTTGGTGTCTCCATTTTGTCAAGTTGTGGCTTTAACTCTAACACAATTGATGATAGTAAAGCATATTTAACATTTCTTACCTTTCTGCATATTTTAGAATACTCAATGGAGTTTTTTGTTGGTGAAGTTGTCTCTGTTCTGCCCATGACCTCCCATAAGTCTTATCTTTGAAAGTAGGTCTTCACCAAGACACACCATTCTCTATAATTTAGCTTACCCATTCCTTGTATAACTCTAATTATGTGACTTAGTACTCCTATGTGTTTAGTCAAGCAAGCTTGAACTCGACCAAGCTTCACAATACTTTGCAATTATGCATATTCACACCAAGCTTTGAAAATAATTTGCCCCTTTGAATACCCACTCTGATAAATTTATAAGGCAGAGAAGAATCACTTCTTTTGCAAATGAATATTACAGTAATGTTTATAATTTTTGTTTTATTTTGTTGCTATTAACTAATATTAATAATATCCAACTCTAGCGCACTTAAGTCACTTCTCTCTTTTTTAAAAAAAATTAAATTATTCCATCTTCCAACACACACAGTACACTTTGTTACTTCCTGATTTTAATTACTTTCTCACAAGATCAAAAATGTCAAATGAGTTAAGTTGACTCAGCTCACTTATGCTTACTCACCTTAGGTAAGCTATGTGAGCCAAATTTAGCTCAGTTTATTTTTAAATGAGTTAAGCTGAGTTGAGCAGTTCATGAGATGACTCATTTACTATTTTAAAAATAAAATAAAAACATATAAGTAGCATCTTTATATTGTGATATTCTATAATAACATATTATAATTATAAAAATACTTTCATTAACAAATTGTTAATGAGCTTCCGAGCTACTTATAAGTTAAGTATTTGAGTTCATGAACTGTATGAACTGTTCTTTTTTAGTTCATAAGCTTATTAGCTCAATTTTAAATGAGTTAAGTTAGAGAAAGTTATTCATTTGAGACAACTATCTTATAGCTCATTAGATCAATCTTAAATGAGGTAAGGTAGATCAATGTTAAATGAGGTAAGTTAGACAAAGCTCATTTGAGACAACTATTTAAAATTAGCTGCTATGCTTAGTATATATAGCATAAGGTCTATTACGTTGCAAACTTTCAAGATTTTAGAATGGCGGCAACACAACTAGATTAATGATAATTGTAGATGGTTTCAAATGAATTACCATTTTGCTTATTGCCAAGTATCTCCATGAAACTTCGAGATTTATTTAGAATTAATCAAAAAATTTGAATAATAATTTACCTAGTACTGTTGCTTTCCGTAACTTGCGTCGATGTCCTGCATAAAAATAAAAGAGTCAAGATATACTCAAACGGCTGTTATACAAAATAAAATGAGAATATTGAAAGACAAAGACAGAGAATTCCACTAATCACCTAACAAATTTTAGACAATCTAATATTAATGGACAATCTGTATAAAATTTTTAGGATTAGGTTGGATGCTGATCATGCTCTTAAAAGACAATTGGAGATAATGAATTTATGTTCCCAAAACAACAATGTTCCATTTTGGAGGTGCTTTTGGTGAAAATATTTTACCTTTTACAACATATAATAAGATAATGAGCCCACTCCTTAACAGTTTTAAGCTTTTAAGAAAATTGATTGCTAACTTGTTACAGGGCCAATTCTCAATGCAGTTTATGAAGCATAAAGAAGAGACATGGAATTATATATTATCAGATTGAGAAGTGTTCATCACTATCCCTTTCTACAATCAGGAGAAGAGTAACATCTTGGCTTGAAGGGATAGAGAGGAAGCCAAGTGCTCAAGGAATTTACATACCAGAGCATATAGTTCTATTTCTTCCATCAATGAGGCATTGACTTCCTTTACGGAGACATGAAAAACAATTAGCGTTTATTTGAATGTCAAGAGGACTTGTCGGAAGCCGAACAATTGAACATCATGGAGAAACGCTTTTTATAGTATTGTCCACATATAAATCATAATCTCCACAATTTACAAACGCAAGTGATTTGTTCATTAGAGCATCAGAGCTGCAATTAAACATGGTCAATGAATCTGTTGTAGATACATTAGAGACAATAGAATATTTTGGAAGAGCTAAACTTGCAAACGATTCACAACTTGGAGAAGGAAAGTCTTGTAGCAGCTCTGAGAATGCAACTTGGAAAACAGAATTGGTTTGAGATATGTTTATGATTTTAAACCAGTATCCTCCTTCTCTCAGTTGAATCTTCTGAGTTGGTACTGTACAATCAATTTGGTATAATCCACATTCAGATTTTGAATTATTCCTAAAGGGAAAGTTAAGCAAACCTTGGTTTCCACAGAAAAAAGGTGGACAAGGTTGGTACTGTCTATTTTCCTCAGCTGAGAGATGAAGAAGAAGAATAAGCTGAGGGACCAAAAAGAAAATATGTATAGTGAACCTAATCGTCTTGTAAGAACTCCAAAGAACCAAAAGACATGATCAAAACTAATTTAAGGTGTTTGTGTTCTTCTATTTTATTCTGTTCGAGTTGTATATGATATGATGAACGCGTTATTTGAGTCCTATAATTCTATTGGATGGTTTTGCCACGTACTTAACTCAAGGAGTTTCCTACTATTTTCGTTGTTCAAACAATAAGAAGCACAAGACCTAAGACTTGGACTTTCAAAGTCTGCTAAAAGTGTCAAATACACAAAAGATCGTTTAAAGACAGACACTATTGCGGCTCTTATAGTCATCACATATTACGGGAGAAAAGATAAGGGAAACATCATGAAACATGTATTGGATGTTTTTAAGCAGCAAAAATGAAAAGGTCAGAGATTATGCTACGTGCTATTTGCTAATTATGCAAAACAGCAGTATTTTGTATCATACATTTGTGATGAAAGCAAATAAGTAGAAGTTTATAATTTGACTTATCAATGAGCATTTATGTTACTTGAATTTTTTATTTTTTGAAATAAATTAGTTTATAAAAACTAAAAATATAATTTGATTGCTTTTCTCTGCTTTGGTTTTCGAAATTTCTGTGCTTAAAAAAATTTGTCATTTTTCATCTTCCATATTCTCCAATTTCTTCCATAAATCTTCTTCATTTAATTTAATAACATTTATTTTAATAACCTTATATATATATATATATATATATTTTAATAATAACGTTATCTTTTTTTTTTTTCTTTTTTAATAATAAAGTTACTTTTTTTTGGTTTTCTTATTATTCCTAATACTTAAATAAATAACCAACTTTTAATGTTATACTTTCTTTTAAGTTAAAAAGGGAAAAAATAAAAAATGTTATCCTTGTGAATAAGGAAACCCTTCTCCGATGTATAAATAATTTTTTTAGTAAAAGAATATGTTAATTTTTTACAATGTTATAAAAAAAATATTTATTTATATTGTAAGAAAAATAAATATTTTTTTTTCCTAAAAAAAATTAAAAATGAAGCTCTATATATAAAAAGAGATTATGAGAAATAATTAAACCGTAAGAAAATGCAAATTTTTCCCCCTTCTAATATAAGAAATGAGAGATGTGTATTTAATTTGAATTTTCAAACACTTTATACAAATTTAGATGTATTTAATTTATATAGGTGTATTCTAAATCTTTTAAAAATTTAAGTATATTCAAAAAGTCAGTCATTTAAAAAAATTTAAAAAGTTACAAATTTTAATGAATTTTTTATGTATCTTTTATTTAAAACTATGTGTAAGAAAATGTTCACTCGTTATTTTCTCTACCTTAAATATATGTAAGGATTTTCAATTTTTTTATCTTGTCTTCAATAAAATCCAATACAATTTACAAAATTTTATTAAAATGTACTAAGAGCCTTTAAAAATTTACAAAATCTTAAAATTTTAATTAAATACACTCTCCTTAATATATTCAATCGTCTTGTAAGAAAAATATCCACTTAAAAAACGTTTCAGTTCAAAGTATTTCTGATTTAATAAAAAACATAAACAGGATTTTTGGTAGTTTCATTTTACATATGTAAATATTTTTTTCTCAATACAAATGTATGAAGATTTTTATTTCGTTTATAAATAAATCATTAAATTTTGCTACATCAACTAATTAATTAGCAATACTTAATTAGTGCAGCCGAACTGACATAACTTAATGACTAAAAAAGGACTTTTGTGTAAACGAAAAAAAAGAAGTCTAATTATCTTTATATGGGCCGGGAAAAAAATTAATATTTTTTTTTCATAAAATAAATCAAAATTTAAATATGTCAGAAGCTATTTAACCTAATAAAAAGTCACTTACTTTGACTAACTGTATATTCCACATTTTATACCGAGTAAATATTTTATCATTTTATATTTTGACTAAAAAAATATTAAAAATAATATTTATAAAATTTATAATAATAAAATAATATCTAATAATGTTATAAAATATTTAATTAGAGGTTGTTAATTAATACTTTAAATTGACGTAATTTAAGAAGAGCGTGTTTAATTATAAAAAATTATGTAATAATTATTTTTTTAATTATAAATATATATAATTTAAATATAAAAATATTATTTTTCTTATTTTAAATTATAAATATATAATTTTTATTATTTTTCAAAAAATATTTACCATGTCGGTGAGAAATTATACCCAACTCCATTAATTAAGAATAGCGAAGAAAAACTAACCATTTTGAAGAGAATCACAACGAGCATAACGTGGTCGATCTGGACAATAACACTTGAAAAGATAATTTAAACTATCAAATCCACATCTCCCACCACTCCACTCACAAGCACTACAATCACTTGCTGTCCATTTCATCAAAAACCCTCTACTTAGAATCTCTCTTATATTAATCTCATTTTCATCATCTCCAATATTATTTCTCATAACTGGTGCTACCACCAGATTCTCTTTCCCACACTTTGAAACATTATTGCCCATTTGGGTTAGGTCCTTTTCAGACAAACCCACAATTCTCCTTGTCCTGTTTTCTATAGAGCAACCAATATCATTGTTCTTTGGAAAATCTTTAACCAAAGATGAGTTACAATTGTAGAGTAAAAACACTTGACTTTGGTTTGGAACAAGCTGTAAATGGTCAGCAACAAGAGTTAAGTTTTGTACAAAAGGAATACAATTGGTTTGTGGGTTTGAAAGTGCTGAGTTTGAAACAATAAGGGATTGGTTTTGGTAAAAGATTTTGTGGATGATGTAGTTTTCATTAGAGAGGTTGAGAATTGGATGGCCATTGTTATTACAAGAGAGTTGAAAACCAGGATAGCCACAAAAAAGTTCTTGTACTCCTTGTATGTAAAAAGGAAAGGTTATGTTTTGGTTGTCTCCACAGGTTTTGGGAACTCTACAGCTTTCATAGAATTCGTCTATAGCTTCAATGGAATTATATGACAAGAGGAAGAGAATAAGTATGAAGAGGTTTAAAATCAATGGAGAGAAGAGGGTTGGATTCATTTGTGGATGTTGGGAACTGTGATAGATATAACGAAGGTTTGGATAATATAGCAGAGAGAGAGAGAGAGAGATTGAAGTATATGAGAGATTTGAGAAGAAGAGGGAGAGCAAAGGATGGCTTTTGACTTGGCTTTTTTATTTTAAAATGAAAGAGTAGTTGCCTTTGAAAATTAACTTTTTGGGTCGGTCTGTCTAGGCAAGTTGTCTATATCTGCCCCATATCTTAGACTATTCAAATCTTTGGCTAACTTACCAACATTTAGTGGATAAGTTGTTTTTTTTTTTTTTTTTTTCAAACTTGTTATGGTGGTTGCAAGCATGCGTCTAAAATTTTCATTGTTCTCAATGTATTGTTGTGTTTGTATATATGGCATTTTTGTCAATTTCATAAACAGAATTTACTACACATGTTTAATTTAATGAAACTCTGTTATTGAAATTGATGGGATGTGTAATTTATTTTAACATAGTTAACGAAAATAATGAGAATGACATATTTGCAACAAAGGATATAATTTAAGAGAAAAATATCACAAATTTTTTTTTATGCTTTTTAATTATTTAAATTATAAATAATATCATTTATTTTTATAGCTTTGTAAAAAGAATAAATTATTTTATTTTAATATTTTTTTTATTAAAATATTATTATATTTCTGTCAAATAATTAAACGCGAATAAAATACTAGTCTTTAAAAATGATAAAGTTACAATTAATATTAAAAAAATTCACAAAATATTCATTTTGAAAATTTGTTAATTGCCAAGTCTTATTTTAAGGTTTTATTAATTTTTTAATTTTTATTAAAAATTAAAATTTATATTTAAATAACTTTTTATTTGAATATTATTATTGTTGATTTTATATTAAACAATTTTATATTAAATTTTAATTTGATCCTTATTAAAAACTCGTATTTTAATCACTTAATATAAAATAATAATATTTTAATAGAATTTTTTTAAAATAGTATAGCTTGTCCTTAATTGACATTTTTTATAAAGTTAAGGACTAAATGATTCTATTTTTAATTTAAGGGACCAAAAAGTACAAATGATCTAATTTAAGAAATTTTTATGACATCGTACCCTATTTTTAACAATTGAAAGGTTAGAGGCATATTTATACCACTTAGAATGAGAAGAAGAAAAAATAATAATTTAATAATTTTAGAATCTTAGCTTAAGTGCCAACCCCAAAGTTTCCTCTTTATGAATATTTTTCTTCAAACATAGGGTTTGCAAAATATAACACTTTAACAATATTTAAATGTGACCTTAAGTACCAACCTTTAAGTCTAAGGGTGTTTTTTTTTTTTCCGAACATTTTAAAGCTTTTTTGTCTAATAAAAATTAAAGAGAATTTTCTTAACAAGACATGGAGCTTCCGTTTCTAGACTTGAACTAATATTTGAGGATTGGGAAGGTCTACATATAATAAGAGGTGCAACTTTGGAGTGATTTGGGTTTTTTCTTTTACAAGGAAAAGTCTATATATCAAATATCAATTACGATCGTGAAATATTTGTAATGTTTAGTCGTGCTATTTTTGTTAAAACATATGATATCAGCTAGAGTGAGTTTTAGCAGGTTAAGCATCCCTCTGTTATGGATGCAAGTGGGCTTTGAACGCTGTTTTCACTATGTTGAATCTCGTGAAAGATGGTCCCTAATGAGTAATGTCTAAACACATAATTTCTAATTAATTGGAAAAAAGGAAGAATCAAAGTGGTCTCTGTAGATCATCAAGTTGTACTAGTTGGTAATTTTATAGAGCCTATACACATCAACTAGTATTAAAGATGGAGTTATTGGTTTATATTCCTTTGAGTCTATTATTTAGTGAAGACCGGCATCTCAGAGTCTTGTCAATGGTCCATGATTCACGCATAAACGAAACTCAACAAAAGTGTAAGTTTTAAAAACGACCTCTTGAAAATACAGGGCCACTTAAGTTTTACGGTTTTCATCTAAACACGAAAGTCCAAACCCCAGGTCTCAAGTCCTTGTAGCAGAGAGAGAGAGAGAGAGACAGAAAGAGATTGAACAAAGAAGAGGGAGAGCAAAGGATGGCTTTTGACTTGGCTTTTTTATTTCAAAATGAAAGAGTATTTGCCTTTGAAAATTTAACTTTTTGGGTCCAGTCTGTCTAGGCAAGTTGTCTATATCTGCCCCATATCTTAGACTATTCAAATCTTTGGCTAATTAACCAATATTTAGTGAATAATTTTGTTTTCAAACTTATTAGTTATTACGGTGGCTGCAAATATGCCTCTAAAATTTCCATTGTTCTCAGGTTTATGTTTGGTAGACTCTAATAGAATTAATAATATAATATAATGTAATTAATTCTACACATTACAGTATTTAATTGATATAAAATACATATAATGTAATATAATTGATTACATGTGGAGAAAGAAAAAGGATTACATGGGCTGGAACAAGGAAAGGGAATTACATTATATGTGTGAACAGTACCAGACCAAAATAGTGAGCATCCTCTGCCATCGCGTCGTCGTCGCCGGCCAGCATCGCATTGTCGTCCTGGCTAGCTCGCGTCGTCCCTGCCATCGCGTTGCCTCCAGCCATTGCGTCGCCTCTAGCTCGAGTCGCCGTCCAGCCATCGCGTCGCCTCCAACCAATCGCGTCGCCGTCCAGCCATCGTGTCGCCTCCAGCTCGCGTCGCCTCTGTGCTCCTGACAATTTTTTTTTTTAATTGTATTTTTTTTCTAAAATTGATTTTTTTTTCTAAAATTGTATTTTTTTATTAAAAATGTTGTTATGAATTGGCTAAAATTGTGTTTTTTTTGCTGAAATTGTGATTTTTTTGCTGAAATTGTTGTAATTAAATTTATGTGAATAATTAAAGTTTATTAATTGTTGTTATAAATTGCTTAAATTATATATGCTAATTTTTTTTGTTATAATTATTTTTTTTTGCTGAATTGTTGAATTTAAAATAATTATATAATTTTTTTTCCATTCCATTACATTACAGTTGTCAAATCAAATATTGTAATACTGATTCCTTTTTTGATTACAATGACTAAACTAAACACTGTAATAGTAATACTGATTCTTTTACATTATATTCCATTACGATTACGATTACGATTACATTCAGCGAATCAAACACAACCTCAATGTACTGTTGTGTTGGATATATGGCATTTTTGATAATTTCATAAACATAATTTACAACACATATTTAATTTAATCAAACTTTGTTATTGAAATTGATGGGACGTGTGTAATTTACTTAAACATCTTTAACAAAAATAACGAGAATAACATATATGCACTAAAAAATAATATATAAAGATATTTTTAAGAAAAAATATCACAAAGGTCTATTAGATTAAGTTATTTGTGCTGTTTAGTTTCTTAGATTATAAACAATTTCATTTAGTCTCATAGCTTTTCAAAAAAAGGTTAATTACGAAAAAATTACATTATTTTAATTATTTATTAATATAATATTATTAAATTTATGTTAAGTAATTAAATGTGAATAAAACATGAGTTTTTAATATGGTATGTCATAATTAATATGAAAAAAATTTCATAATGTATTCATTTTAAATATTTATGAATTAATATGTTGATTTTTTCTTAAAAAATTTCATATTAAATTTCAATTTTATCTTTGTTAAAAATTCATATTTTAATAACGTTTTAATCACTTAATAAAAAATAATAATGTTTTAATATAATTTTTTTAAAAATAGTATAGTTTGTCCTTAATTGACATTTTTTACAAAGTTAAGGGATTAAATGATAATGTTTTTAATCTAAGAGACTCAATGACACAAATAACATAATTTAAGAGACTTTTATGACCTCTCACCCTATTTTTAACAATTGAAAGGTTGGAGGCATATTTATACCACCTAGAAGAAGAAAATGATGTTCAACATTGAAAGGTATGATATCCAAAGACAATGATGTAACATTGAATGTCGTCTAATTAGATGGCGTTCAAAGAAAATGATGTAACAATTATTTTTTTAATTTTTTAATTGTTAATATATATGATTTGAATACAATGATACTATTTTTATTATTTCAAATTTTGAGGGTACAATTTTTATTATTTTTCAAAAATATATGTCGTATTATAGGGTGAGAAATTATACCCAACTCCATTAATTAAGAGTTGTGAAAAAAGAATAACCATTTTAAAGAGAATCACAACGAGCAAAATGTGGTCTATCTGGACAGTAATACTTGAAAAGATAATCAAAACGATCAAATCCACCTCTCCCACCACTCCTCTTACAAACACTGCAGTTACTTGTTTCCCAATCCATCAAGAATCATCTACTTAGAATCTCTCTTGTATTAATGCCATATTCATCTCCATACCTATTATAACCCATAATTGGTGACACTATCAAATTATCTTTGTTGAAAATTTGATGTGAATTTAAAAAAATGAAGAGAAAAAATGTCATAAGTTACTCTCTCAAAAACCTTTTGTCCCACATTGCTTTTTTACATCTCTTATGAGGTGTTTATAAAGAAAAAAATTTAGACTTGGGATTGGGCCCCAAGGGTACTCACTTTTGTGGAAGGGGAGAGGACTTAGGCAATTGTGGATCCACCCACAGGCGCGCCGCCATTGCTGTAGTCAAACTGACCGGCCGAGCACGAGCACTTGTGGGTGTGCGTGTGTGAGGTGAGGTGGCAATTTATTTTTTAGAAAAACTTTTATTATTAAAATTATTTTTTCCAACAGTCAGAAATTTCGTTCTTATTCAAACCGAGTTACTCAAGTTGTGACCGTTTTGTTTCGTTTCTATCCACCCAGACCGAGTCTTACGGAGCACCATTACTGACCGTATTCAAAATGATAAATTTTGTGAATGTTGCACGTTCTCTATGATCGTTTCTTTGTGAACTTTGCACGCACGTTCTCATCCCATTTTATCTATAAATAAAGGGTCATACCTCTCAGTTTTACACAACTCAGAAACACAAATACAACTTCACTCGCTCGAGCTCTCTCTCTCATTACTTCTCTCCAGAAATAATTTTCCATACAGAAACCCAAAAATCTTTTCCCAGTACACAAATAATTCATAAATTATTTCTTTGGTTTCGAGCAACTTAAATTTAGAGGTGTAGTATGTCGGTCTTCAACTAGTGCAGTGAAGGTCCAAGATATATTTAGATTTTGGGCTGTTTTATCCTCAAGACGATGGGGTTGTTACTGCTTGCACATTTTGGATAGAGCCGCGAAACTTCTTAAAGAGAGCGACCTAGTATATCGAAGTATATTTCAGTATATCGGTAATTTTGTTCCTACTAAAGCAATAATTTTAAGATGATTTTATCTGCCATTTCTACTAAAATTTGAACTACTGATCTCAACAAACCATTTCGTTTTGAAGGACTACATTTTAAAAGATGGAGACAAAAAGTGTTATTTTTCTTAACCATGAAAAATGATTTTCTATGTAAAAAATTCATTCTTAATGCTTTAGCTGATGATTTGTATGACTACAACAATTCTGATAAGTCGGCTAAGAAAAATTGGGATGTACTTCAAAAGAACTATGACATTGAGGAAGCTGGAACAAAGAAGTATGTTGTCAATAGATACCTGAACTATCAAATGACTGACGACAAATCTATGGAAGCTCAGTCACATGAACTACAGAAGATAGCACATAAAATAACTTCTGAAGGTATGACTTTAGATGAACAATTTGAAGTTGATGTTATTATAGATAAATTACCCCTGCATGGAAAGACTTTAAGAATGTACTTAGACATAAAAATAAGGAATTTTTCCTAAAAAGTCTCATAACCCATCTAGGAAGAGAAGAAGAATACTGAAAACAAGATCAAAAAAACGAAGTACTTGTTATCTCAAACAACAGTACCAATAACAAATCCTCCTCTGTAATTCTGAAACTTAAAGGAAGAAACATGAAAACTCAGAATCGTAATAATAACCAGAACCGTAACAACCAAAATAGAAACAAAAATCCTTCACGTAATAGACCTTAACCCCCCTCAGGAAATAATACATTCATGTGTTATAGTTGTAATAGGCCTATTCATTTGGCTAAGAACTGCCAAAACAGGAATCGTCCTACCCTACAGATGAACCTTATCGAAGATCATCTTATTGCTATGATATCTGAAATCAATTTTTTTGGTGGATTCGAGGGGTGGTGAGTGAACACTGGTGCTTCTCGCCATGTTTGCTATGATCGTGACATGTTCAAGTCCTACTTTATGCCTGAGGATAAAAAAGTGTTGTTGGGCGACTCCCACTCCACTAAAGTTACTGGTACTGATGAGGTGGAATTGAAGTTTACCTTTATAAATTTTGTCATCTTGAAGGATATCCTGCATACTCCAAAGATGAGAAAGAACTTAGTTTTAAGTTATCTTCTCAACAAGGCTAGGTTTTCTTAAACTGTAGGGGCTAATTTGTATACAATAACTAAGAATAATGTATTTGTTGGGAAAGGGTATACCACTGATGGCATTTTTAAATTGAATGTTAAAATTAATAAAGAATCTTCTTTTGCTAATATGTTGTGTTCTTTTAATATTTGGCATGCTAGACTTTGTCATGTTAATAAACATATAATAAAGAATATGAGTCTTAGAACTAGTTCCTAAATTATCATTGAATGATTTTGAAAAATGTGATTTCTTTAATCAAGTTAAAATAACCAAAACTTCATATAAATCAGTAGTTAAAGAATCTAAACTATTAGACTTAATTCACTCTTATATATGTGAATTTGATGGTATTTTAACAAGAAATAAAAAATGATATTTTATAACTTTTATTGATGACTGTTCAGACTATATTTATGTATATCTTATGAAAAATAAAAGTGAAGCATTAGACATGTTTAAAATATTTACGACTGAAATTGAAAATCAACTTAACAGAAAAATAAAAAGATTTCGAAGTGATAGAGACACTGAATATAATTCCAGTATTTTCAATGATTTTTATAAAATTCATGGAATCATTCATGAAAAAACTGCACCTTATTCTTCTTAAATGAATGGCAAAGTTGAAAGAAAAAAATATAACTTTTACTGAATTAGTTGTTACAATTTTACTAAACTCTAGTACTGCTTCCCATTGGTGGGGAGAATTTTTATTAGCTGTTTGCTATGTCCTAAATAGAGTGCCTAAATCTTCAAGCAAAATTTCACCATATGAAATTTTGAAAAATAAAAAACCTAACTTATCTTATTTCAAAACTTGGGGATGTTTAGCCTATGTTAGGATCCCTGATTTTAAAAGAAATAAACTTGTTAGTAGAGCATATGAATGTGTGTTTATAGGATATGTTGTGAATAGTAAAGCTTATAAATTCTATGACTTGAATGATCATGTAGTTATAGAATTAAATGATGCAGATTTCTATGAACATAAGTTTCTCTTTAAATTGAAGAATAATGGAGGCTCGTCTTCTAGTAGTATGCCCATAACTAGAACTAGTGAGCAAAATGAGGAATTAGATACTGAACTTAGGAGAACAAAACGAGCTTGAACCTCTAAAGATCTTGGGTTTGATTTTTATGATTATACCTTAGAAAAAGATCCACAAACTCTTCAAGAAGCCTTATCTTCTTTAGATGCCAATTTATGAGAAGAAGTCATAAATGATGAAATGGACTTTCTAGAGTCTAATAGAACTTAACATTTAGCTGACTTACCCTAGCTTACAAGTTAATGGATACTAAAGAAGAAATTAAAACCCAATGATACTATTGAAAAGTACAAAACTCGTCTTGTAGCCAAAGGATATAGGTAAAGAGAAAATGTAGATTTCTTTGATACCTTTTCACATGTTACTAGAATAACTTTCATATGTGTGCTTTTCTCCCTTGATTCTATTCATGATATAATTGTGCACCAAATGGATATTAAAACTGCCTTTTTAAATGGTGATTTAGAATAAGAGGTTTATATGGATCAACCTGAGGGTTTTGTTATCCCTGGTCAAGAAAACAAAGTTTATAAATTAGATAAATCTCTTCATGGTCTAAAACAAGAACCTAAGAAATGACATGAAAAAATTGATAATCAAGTTATCTCATATGGATTCAAAATGAATGAGTGACAAATGCATTATATGTTTGTATGTAGATGACTTACTAATTTTTGGTTCAAATATTCATGTCGTGAATAATGTAAAAAACTTGTTGGGTGCTAACTTTAACCTGAAAGACCTTAGAAAAGCAAGTGTAATCCTTGGAATAAAGATTACTAGGTTTGAAAAGGACTTTCTTTATATCAATCTAATTTCATTGACAAGATCTTAAAAAAATATAATTACTTTAACTGCAAACCTGCATGTACTTCTTATGATCCTAGTGTGAAATTGTTCAATAACACCAGAGATGGTGTTAGACAAACTGAGTATGCGAGCATCATTGGTAGCTTACGTTATGCTACTGACTGCACTAGGCTAGACATAGCTTATGTTGTGGAACTACTATATAGGTTTACCAGTAGACTTAGTATAGAGCATTGGAATGCAGTTGAAAGAGTTATGTGGTACCTTGAGAGAATTATGAACCTTGGATTACATTATAAGAAGTCTGCTGCTGTTCTAGAAAGATACAACGATGTTGATTGGAACATCCTTTTAGAAAACTCCAAAGTAACTAGCGGCCATATATTTAACATTGTTGGTTGAGCTATTTCTTGGAAGTCTAAGAAACAGAAAATTTTGGCTCAATCTATGATGGAGTCTGAAATGATAGCACTAGCTACTAGTAGTGAAGAAGCAGGCTGGTTATGAAGTCGGTTAGCTAAAATTCCTTTATGGGAAAGACCGATACTAATTGTCTTAATCCACTATGATAGTACCGTGACTATTGCAAAGATTCATAACCATTATTATAACGGCAAGAGACGACAAATACATCGTAAGCATAGTATTATTAGAGAATTTCACTCTACAGGAGCTGTAAGAGTGGATCATATATATACTGATGATAATTTGGCTGATCCTTTGACAAAAGGATTGGCAAGAGAGAAGGTTTTCAAAACCTCGAAAGGAATGAGACTAATACCCTTAGATTGAAGAGTCACTCATAATCGTAACCCAACTTATAGACTGGAGATCCCAAGAAATGGGTAATAACAAGTCATGAAGTGATATGAATTGAATCATGCTATTCTAAGTCCCATTCTGTATTGTTATAAGCATGAAATCCTGAAGCGACAAAAAGAATGAGTTAATTATTAACTCTTAGTGAGTTCTATACTCTATGTGGAGTAGAGTACATAGCTACATGAGTACTCTTGATAGACTCACCTATGTGAATGTGGAAGTGTGGCTACTTCCTATGAGATTTTTCGGCAAAATTTACTATAGCTTTTACTATACTGGGATATATGTGCATGGTCGTAAAACATGGGCTTTTCAAACTATACCTTGGAAAGGTTGTGTGTAATGTTGATAGAGATAAAGTTCAAAACTACAAGTTACTCTAGTATATTCTAAAGCATCAACACTATGCAAAGGTTCAAGTCGAAAGACACTTTTTGCTTATGCACAATCTTATATATTTGATTGATAAATTGCTTGATGAAAACCATTTTTATATAAAATTCAAATGGGAGAATATTGGAAATTTTATGTGTATTTAAAAAAATGAAGAGAAAAAATGCCATAAGTTACTCTCTCAAAAACCTTTTATCTCACATTGCTTTTTTACATCTCTTAAGAAGTGTTTATTAAAAAAAAAATTTAGACTTAGGATTGGGCCCCAAGGGATACCCATTTTTTTGGAAGGGGAGAGGACCTAGGCAATTGTGGGTCCACCCACCCACACGCACGCTGCCATCACCGTCGTTTGACTGGCAGACCGATTGCTAATGCGAGTGCGTGTGCGTGTGCCTGTACGTGCCCGTGCGCATGTGCGTGCGTGAGGTGAGGTGAAAATTTATTTTTTGAAAATTTTGTTTTATTAAAATTATTTTTTCCAATCGTCAAAAATTTCGTTCTTTGTGTAGAGAGAGAGAGTCTAGTTAGCTTTGTGTAAAGAAAAAAATTCAAATATTTTTATACAAAATGGACTAAAATTTAAGTATGTTAGAAGCTATTTAACCTAATAAAAAGCCACTTACATTGACTAACTGTACATTCCTACATTTTATACCAAGCCAATATTTTGTCATATTATGTTTTGACTCAAAAGCAAAAATTGTCATATTATTGGGAGAGAAATAATACCCAACACCATTAATTAAGAATAGCAAAGAAAGACTAACCATTTGGATGAGGATCACAATGAGAAAAATGTGGTCTAACTGGACAATAATACTTGAAACGATAATCAAAATGATCAAATCCACATCTCCCACCACTCCTATCACAAACACTGCAGTTACTTGTTGCCCATTCCATCAAGAATTCTCTACTAAGATCCTCTCTGATATTAATGACATATTGTTAATATTATGCCATTATCGTATTGAGAACATGAAGGAATATTAATGTGTATAATTAGGTGTTGAATAATCTAATTTTATTTGTGTAGAATGCATGAATATATACATTGGTGCAAATGCATGGATACATAATGTTTTGTATTAATATTGTATATTAGGCTCTTGGACTTATTAACTTGTACTGGGCTATTTGTATTTTTTAAGGCTGTTGAAGTGCTAAAATTGGCTAATGGGGGACAATTTGGTCATTTTACCTGGATGTATATATACCCTTGTTAGGGTTTTTGGATGCACACTCGAGTCATTTTTTTTGCTCTCCTCTCTGTGCCGGTCTTCGTCTTCTCTATTTCTCTTAGTCTTTTATGTAAATTATGTTTTATTGTTGAGTTTTTGAGGGTTCAAAAATGCCTTTTAGAGTTGTTCCTCTGAGTGTGTTAGGTTTTACTCTGTAATCGTTCTTGTGGTTTTACTCTCTGTACAAACTATTTTTAAATAGTGGATATGTTTTCAACCTATCCTAATGAATTAAGTCGTGTAGTTTAGAGGCCAAAATACTTAAATCTAGTGTTCTTACAATTCTTTACTTTCTTTGCCTTTGATTTCGTATATTTTAAAAAATATATATAGATTTCTAAAGATTTTTAATGATATGTGAAACATAATATTTGTGAATTAGTACAGTTTATATTTTAAAAAAATTTAATAAAATTTGATCAATATTCAGTAAACTAAACATAACTTCTCTTTAACCTCAAGTGTTGCGTATGTTTTTAAGTTACTATTTTTCTTAAAATTCTATATTTACTCAAACATTCTATTATAAATTGAATTTTGTATTCTTTTACTTTTAAAAATTCTAAACTATATCATTGGACCCAAAATTTTAACTAAATTTACACTTATGTTCTCAAACTTTTAAATTCTACAATTTAATTCCCAAATTTTTAAAATTTTATACATAGATTCCTAAAATTTTAAATCCTATAATTTAGTCCCCAACATTTTAAAAATTCATATATTGGTTCCAAAATTTTGATTAAAAAATATATATTTTAGTATCCAAGATTGGACTTATATGTGAATTTTTAAAAGTTTGAGGATATTGAAGAATTTAAAAGTTTAGGAACCTATGTGTGAATTTTTAAAAGTGTGGGATTCAAATTGTAGAATTTAAAAGTTTAGGGATCTATGTGTGAAATTTTAATGTTTGGGGACTGAATTGTAAAATTTAAAAGTTTAGGTACCTGATTATAAATTTAGTAAAATTTTAGGGACCAATGAAATAGTTACTTTTTCTATTTCTTATTTTGACTAATAATAGCATTTTTGTTAATTGTGTAGTGGTAATTAATAATTACATTTTAATAAATTGTTCACTTTCTATCTTGTTATTTTTTTTAATTTAGCATATCTTCGTTAAATGAGCTAGTGAACTGTTCATGACTTAGGTGAGTTACTCATGACTTAAGTGAGTTGCTCATTTAAGCTTATGCTTTAGAGCGCTATTCATGACCTAAGTGAGCTGCTCATTTAAGCTAATGAGCTAAGTGAGCTAGACTTTTTAGTTCATGAGCTCAATGACGTAACTTTAAATAAGTTGAGCTAAACTGAGTAGCTCATTTGGCATCCCCATTATTATTGTACAACTTATGACAAAGATATTTTATGCTATTATCAACTTAGGAAAAAGATAGTTTACCAGTCATCATTTAGTCTAGTTGGTACCACAGCTGAGCTCGTATATGTAAAGGTGTAAGTTTGAGCGCTACTTTGGGTGACAATCTGGATTTAATCCTTGTGCACATGTACTAGGTGATAGCACTCTTATCATGCCTCCAAGTGTAACCATAGTGGGTGGATCGGGATAGTTTTAAAATACTTTCAGCTTGTCGATGAAGTGGGATAAGAGTGATCATCTCTTCCCCCACAAAGGTTGTTTTAATGACAAAAAAAAAACCTTATAGCATATATATTACTCAATCTTTTGTGTGTAAATAAACTCCCTAATATTACAATATTGAAAAATCGAAGCACAATAGAAATATCCAAGCAAACATGTAATAAACATAATCTAACAAACAACACAACCATGCTCTAAAATGGAAATCAAAAGTAATGAAATGTACAGCAAGAGTAAAGGAAAGAACACACCAAGTAGTTATTGTGATTCAAGTGCAAGTTTGAGCATAGCCTTGGGCGATGATCTGGGGTTTAATCCTTACATGCATGTGCTTGGTGATAGCGCTCCCATGATTCTTTCGATTGCAACCACGGTGGGTGAACTATGCTAGAAGTCTTAAAACTCTTTCAACATGTCAATAAAGTGCGATAAGAGTGGCTGCTTCTTTCCCACATAGGTTTTCTTAATGAAAAAAAAAACTTACTATGTATTATCCAATCTTATGTGTGGTAATGAACCCCCTAATATTACAATATTGAACAACCCAGGCACAATAGAATAATCCAAGAAAACATCCGATGAACACAATCTAACAAACAACACAACCAAACTCTAAAATGGATATCAATAAGTAATGAAATGTAAAGTGAGAATAAAGGAAAGAACACACCAAGAACTTATAGTGGTTCAAGTGCAAGTTCGAGCATTTCCTTGGGTGACGATTTGAGTTTAAATCTTGCTCCATGTACTAGGTAATAGCACTCTCATCATGCTTCCATGCACAACCATGGTGGGTGAACCATGCTAAAAGTCTTAAAACTCTTTCAGCTAGTAGATGAAGTAGGATAAGAGTGATACTAATTTTGCCCTTAATTTACAATTTAATTGAAATCGTTGCTTGATCGAGCCATTTCTCCCTTAACCAAGCCTTCAAATTGGGCATGTTAAAAATGGACATAAACTTCTTGTGTAATGCCAATTGAAGCTCACACAATCATCACCGTCACTCGCAACCCCAATACCTTGATCGAGCGACCATCTTGGCATCACACTTGACACAATCAATGTAATATAATTGTATAAAATGTGGCTGCTACATATATAAAGAATCAAGAAGAAAGATAGTTTATGCTAAAACTGGTTCCAATTGTTATTCTCGATCTCACCTAAGACAATAGGAAAAATTATTAGAGAAATCAATATTAAATAAGAGCAAAATAAGATACATGAAATTTTAGATAATAAACATTTGGGTCTAAATTAGGGACCTAAATAACCTAGAGGAGTGAATATGTTTTCAATAAAAGTTAATCAATTTAAATTCTTGCTATCAAAGCGGCCAATCATGCAATCGCATATCAAAACTAAATGCATAAAGTAAATTTGACACTCTATGTTTTTACGTGAAAACAACATAAGAGGAAAACTATGAATCTACATACCACCTAACCAATATATTATAAAAAATAAACATTCAAGTACAACGCAAGTCTTTGACCCTTACAATACTATTTTTTCAGTGTAGATTGCTAGTGAGCCATTTTTCTTCAAGTTTTCCAAGGCAGTATGTCTGATTTGAACCAACATCGAGTCTACAAGCATACATGTGTATTATAACATATTTAATTAAAAAAAAAAAACAATCTTAGCTAGTGGATTCAAAATATAAATCAATTAACTCAAATCAACTAGCTAGCAATCTTAGAATGAAAATTAAACCACAGGATCAATAATAAAAAGCTTTTATAAATTTTGAATTATAAATCACTTAACTACACATGAGAGATGAATCAAAAATATGAACTAGAGATGGAGGAGAAGCTATATGATCATAAAATCAATGAATAAAAGTTGCTAAAAACTTAGAAAATAATATCATGTAGTTTTTGTTCTAGTACAAAGTGTGATGAAGAGACATAATGACATATGGGTCCTGAAATAGTGCCTTCCACTTAGAAACCTAATTGTGCTGTGTTGTGTTTTAAAATTATTTAAAAACATCACCTATTGGTTTAGAGAGGAAAGAAAAACAATTAGGGTTAAAAACACTAAAAAAAAATAGAGATTTAAAAAGTCCAAACGTGAAAACTAAAAGTGCTCAACAAAGAATACCAATGTCACAATTTCTATTTGATGTTCCTTACTTCCTTAATTATGTTACAAGATACATTAAGTATTAGATAAATGAAAAATGGTTTTGAGTTAACAATATCTCCACATTACATTTTTACCAAAACTTTACTAATATTTAACTCATTCATTGGTCCCTAAATTTTAACTAAATTCACACTTAAGTCTTTAAAACTTTAAATTCTACAATTTAGTCCCCAAATTTTTAAGATTTTACACATAGGTATCTAAACTTTTAAATTTTATAATTTAGTCTCCATACTTTTAAAAATTCACTCATAGGTCATATCTTGGATACTAAAATATAGATTTTTGAATCAAAATTTTAGGACCTATGTGTAAATTTTTAAAATTTTGGGGACTAAATTATAGGATTTAAAATTTTTGGTACCTATGTGTGAAATTTTAATAATTTGGGACTAAATTGCAAAATTTAAAAGTTTTTGGACCTAAGTGTAAATCTAGTTAAAATTTATGGACCAATAATATAGTTTAGCCGTACTAAAAAGATAACAATTTTGTGCTTTTTGTATCAGCTGGTTCCCTAGAAGGCGTAGACAAGACAGTCTTTGGTGGTAACTGCAATGACTCAAGACTTCCTTCCAACATATCAATGACTTGCCCAATTGTCAGCCGATTTGAAGGATTAGGTTGTATGCACCACAAGCTCACTATTATCATCTTTTTAGCCTTTTGATTTTCATCTTCATTCAAAATCAATAACCCAAGTTCCAGACCAAGCACAAGTCGATTGTGAATCCAATCTGGAAAATATATTTCACTTGTATGATCAGCATTAACATTGATATTCCTTTTACCTCCAAACATTTCGAAAACCATCATTCCAAACATTTCACTTGTGTGATACTCCTCCAAAATTTCTAGAGAAAACTTTTGGAGCAATATACCCAATTGTCCCTCTTGTACCTAAAATTGAAACAATGTTGTCATCTCTTGTACAGATTTTAGCCAAACTAAAATCAGAAATTTTTGGTGACATGTCTTTATCAAGAAGAATGTTGTAAGGTTTTATATCAAAATGCAAAATGCGTGTACTGCAACCTCTATGCAAATATTCTAGTCCTCTTGCAATTCCAAGTGCAATTTGATAAAGCATTTCCCATTCCAATATAGGATTATTGTTATTTTGAGAACTCCCATCAAATATGAACTTCTCAAGAGATCCATTAGGCATGAATTCATAAATGAGAGCTCCTTTTGAACCTTCAATACAGAATCACAATAGAAAAACAATGTTGATATGAGAAGTTCTACTAATTGTTGCAATCTCATTCATAAACTCTTCTATGTCGCCTTTTGATTCATTTAACATCTTTACTGCAACCAAACAACCATTTTCTAACTTTCCTTTATGAAATTATTGGTCATTTTTTTAACCTTAACATGATTGTATCTTCTAATTGAGAGAGGCTCATATTTACTTATATAGGCCTCCATATTTTTGTGAATTTCGCACCTATTTGGCATTAATTTCTTCCTTAATAAGAAGAGTACTAAAACAAGTACTACGAAAATGGCTCCAAATCCAATTATGCCTGATTAAAGAAAGAAAGGAGAGAAAAAATTCAACAATTAATAAGCATTAATCACGGGACAAATAAAAGCTATGTATTTGGAAAAACAACAAAAATAGTACATTTAAAATTTATAACAATAATGCTTTAAGTTCAATTCATATATTTTCATATTAAAAAAAATATTATTATATTATTTTTCTTTGAATTTCATTCAAGCTAAATTGTAATAGTTTATACCTGTTCAATGTTGCACATCCTCTAATTGAATGCTAAGTTTTAGGGTATTCTTTTTTGTAATATCTCTATTTTCTTTGCTAGAGTTGAGCGGACAAGATAATCAAACCAAAACCGACAAAGCAAATCGAACCGGACCAAAGTTGGTGATTTTTTTTGGTGTCACTGTTTCATTTGGTTTTTATTATTCAAAGCCCCAAAAAAATATGGTTCGGATTGTTTTCTTTTATTTTATTAACCCAAACCAAATCAATGCCATACTTTAACCATATTTAATGATCCATATATGTAATAATTTTCTAGCCAATCTCAATTTTTTTTAAGATAAGAGCCGGAATAGAAAATTATAAAAAGAAATTAGACCAAGTTTTATCATATTTGAATATTTCTCTCCTAAATGACCAAAATTTGCAACTAGTTTTATATTTAATTTCCTCAATGAAAAAATATATGTTCATTTTCTTATGACATTATAAAACATTTGTTTATTTTCGTTATAACTCTATGCATGAAAGAGATTATTTCATACAATAAACCAATATTTTAACTATTAAAACAAAGAACTCAATGATAATCATAAATGGTAATTATAGTCTCTTTGTGCTTGTTTGGGGTTTTTTTTTTTGTTGCTAAACTCTTGTGCTTCTTTGGTTGGTTAACAATGAAGACATTAGAATTTTTATTTTATTTTATAATATACTCAATACACACACAAGTAATGCTATACATCTCATTGCTAAAAGAACTAAAGTGGTGGATACTATTTATTTGTGTTCACCGCATAAGAAGGTCTAATTAAGTGTAGATTGTTATTTGGATTGAGACTATGTTGTGATAAAAATAATTTGTCTATATGCTATATGCAATTTTAGCGGGATATACTTTTATTTGGATTATGAAGTTGCTACCATATACTTTGCATAGTGAAATTTTAGAAGTGAAGTGTTTGTCAAATATAAACTACTCCTTTACACTAAACAAGGTGATTCTTGTTAAATTTGGGAAGCAGAGAAGAACCCATCTCTTTTGCAAATAAATATTAAACTAATTTTAATAATGTTAGCGCAAGTGCACAAGAGTAAAGCATATACGGCACTCCTCTCAACCCACTTCTTAACACTTTTTCACTTCTCACTTTGATTACTTTCTTACCACACCTTCGACTATCTACCACCCTTAATACATACATATATATATATATATACATACATATATATATATACATACATATATATATATATAGCATACAAATCGGTTGGGTTTCCTAACAAGATTCCAAAATAGCAGCAACACAACATGATTAATTATAGTTCTAGATCATTTCATATCAATTACCATTTTTGCTTCTTGCCCAAGTAATTAGATTTATTTAGAAAGAAATTTCTAGAACATGAGAGGCAGCGGTGATATTATCTCACTCTTTTTTAACACCGACTCTCTTATTCCTTTTTTGTTGATCATGCCAAGTTGATGTTTTAAGGCTTCAAACTTTGAGTCCCAAATCTTTTGGTAAATGTATCTGCTATTTGATCACTAGTATTTATTTGTTTCAATTTTATGTCTCCTTGTAATAATTTTTTGCAAATAAAGTGATAATGCACCTCCATATTCATGGTTTGGGCATGAAACACTGGATTTTTTGTCAAATAAATAGCTGATAAGTTGTCACAATACATTAGTATTGCATACTCAACTATCTTGTGTAAATCTTAAAAAGCTTGTATCAACTACATACACTCTTGAGCTGCCACCACTGTTCTGTAATTTGCTTTAATAGTTGACAGTCACACAATATGTTGTTTCTTCCTACACCAAGAGATTGCTCCTACAACAAGCTTGAACATATAATCAGTAGTCGATCTACACTTTATGATCTCATGCATAATCAGCATTGCAATAACTAACCATCTTACAGTTTTCATTCTTATATAAAGAAGAACAAAATCAAGGCACCTTAACATCCTCCGAACCACTTCTATGCATACTTATGTTGGTACAAGAATAAGTAATCTCCTATGTAATCCATCTCTAGCCAAAGGAAGTGCTTTAACTCCCCAAGCTCTCTCATTTAGAAACAAACGGATAATTATCTTTTGCAATATGAATTTCCCTTTCATCGTCTCATGTGATGATTAAGTCATCAATTTACATTAGAATAATTGTTATTCCTAATTTTTCTTTCTTAACGAACAAGCTTGAATTAGTAGGTGCTTATAGGTAACCTCCTCCATTG
Organism: Elaeagnus macrophylla; assembly: GCA_029378325.1. NCBI lineage: Eukaryota > Viridiplantae > Streptophyta > Magnoliopsida > Rosales > Elaeagnaceae > Elaeagnus > Elaeagnus macrophylla. The sequence goes on from CM055644.1 coordinate 5,680,325, forward strand.
CTCGAGTTTTTATCCTCATTCTCCTTTATCGCAATAGAATTTGATCCTACCTTTACTGTCACTCACATGAGCTTCTCCTTAAGCTCATAGAACTTTCTTCCAACTCTGCTTGACCTTCAATGAGCTTCTCATCAAGCTTGTAGGAGCAACTTACCAACTCTGCTTGGCCTTCATTGAGCTTATCCACAAGCTCATCCGAACAACTCTCCAATTCTTCTCAGCCTTCTTTGTACTTCTTATCAAGCTTACTAGAACAATTTTTCAAGTCTACTTGGCTTTCATTGACTTCCTCTTGAAATTCGATTATTGCAAAAAATGCCTCAACATCCCACTTCTTCTTATTAGTAATTGGTTATTGATCCTTCAAGGTTGCAACGTTGCCTGCCCTAATTTTCTTTTTATATGAGGAGTCTCTCACATAATGACTCACTTTGTTGCACATATAATAAGAGCCTCTTGAAAGCCTCTTTTTATATTGAATTGACCTTCCTTCTTATCATCCTCTTTTTATATATTTTTTTCTCCATTTTTTTTTCCTATCGTCAAATTCTATTTACTAAATAATGATCATTTTGCAAAAAATTTGACAATGCCCTTGTTTATTTAAATAAATTATTTTTATTAAGAAATATATTTTTCAATTCTATTAAAGGTGGTAGAGTAACCATACTTGTATCACAATAGTGTATGAATCATATTTGAAATTTACTCTCTTACTTCTCATTCTATCCTAAAATACTTTGTCTCTTTAGGATCTAACTAAGCTATTTATCAACAAATAATGCTTACCTTAAGGAAATATGCACTAATGAATAATTTTCATTGTGACGTGGTCGTAAACAATTTTTTTAAGAATTGGAGTCGGGCCTCCTTCCTTCATGAGAAGATTTGTACGAAAGTCTTTCATATTTATTTCACTTAGTGTGTCTCCATGTTGTCAAGTTGTGGCTTTGACTCTAACATAATTGATGATAGTAAATCATATTTAGCATTTCCTACCTTTCTGAATAATTTAGAATACTCATTGGAGTTTTTTGCAGGTGAAGTTGGCTCTGTTCTACCCATGAACTCCCATAAGTCTTGTCTTTGTAAGTAGGCCTTCACCAAGACACACCATTTTCTATAATTTAGCTTATCAATTCCTTGTATAACTCTAACTATGTGACTTGGTACTCCTCAGTGTTTAGTCAAGCAAGCATGAACTTGACCAAGCTTCACAATACTTTACAATTATGCATATCCACACCAAGCTTTGAAAAAAATTTCCCCTTTGAATACCCACTCTAATAAATTTATAAAGCAGAGAAGAATCAACTCTTTTGCAAATGAATATTACACTAATATTTATAATATTTTTTTTATTTTGTTTCTATTAACTAATATTAATAATGTCATTATATGACTCTAACATACTTAAGTCACTCCTCTCTCTTTTGAAAAAAACAAAATTATTCCATCTTCCAACACACACGGTACATTTTATTACTTCCTCGTTTTAATTACTTTCTCACCATACCTAAGATTAAAAGTGTCAAATGAGTTGAGGTAACTCAGCTCACTTATGCTTAACTCAACTTAGGTGAGCTATGTGAGCCAAATTTTGCTCAGCTCATTTTTGAATAATTTGAACTGAGCAATCCATGAGATGACTTATTTATTCTTCTAAAAATAAAACAAAAAAAATAAGTAGCATCTTTATATTGCAATATTCTATAATAACATATTATAATTATAAAAATAATTTCATTAACAAATGCAATTTGTTAAATGAGCTCCCGATTTACTTATAAGCTAAGTATTTGAGTTCATGAACTCTATGGACTGTGCTTTTTTTAGTTTATGAGCTCATTAGATCAATCTTAAATGAGCTAAATTAGACAAAATTGTTCATTTGAGAATAATCAATTCATTTGAGAATATTCTATAATAATCAATTCATTTGAGACAACTACTTAATAGCTCATTAGATCAATATTAAATGAGGTAAGGTAGACAAAGCTGCTCATTTGAGGCAACTATCTAAAATTACTAGCTGCTACGCTTAGTATATATAGCATAAGGTCTGTTATGTTGCGAACTTACGAGATTTTAGAATGGCGGCAACACAACTAGATTAATGATAATTGTAGATAGTTTCAAATCAATTACCATTTTGCTTATTGCCCAAGTATCTTCATGAAATTTAGAGATTTATCTTAGAATTAATCAAAAAATTTGAACGATAATTTACCTAGTACTGTTGCTTTCAGTAACTTGTGTCGATGTCATGCATAAAAATAATAGAGTCAAGATATACTCAAACGCTTATTGTAAAAAATAAATGAGAATATTGAAAGATAAAGACAGAGAATTCTACTAAACACCTAACAAATTTCAGAAATCAAATATTAATGGACAATCTAATATAAAATTTCATGCTCTTAAAAGACAAGTGGAGATAATGAATTTATGTTCCCAAAATAACAATGCTCCGTTTTGGAGGTGCTTTTGGTGAAAATATTTTACCTTCTACAACATATAATAAGATAGTGAGCCCACTCCTTTAACAAGTTTTAAGAAAATTGATTGCTAACTTATTACAAAGCATAAAGAATAGACATGGATTTTTATATTATCATATCAACAAGTGTTCATTGCCATACCTATCTACAATCAGGAGAAGAGAGTAACATCTTGGCTTGAACAGAAAGAGAGGAAGCCAAGTTTTCAAGGAATTTACCTTTCGATACACCAGAGCATTTAATTCCATTTCTTCCATCACTGATGCATTGACTTTCTTTACGGAGACATGAAAGACAACCAGGGTCTATTTGAATGTCAAGACGACTTGTCGGAAGCCAAACAATTGAACGTCGTAGAGGAGCACCTTTTATAGTATTGTTATAATATAAATTATAATCTCCACACTTTAGCTACGCAAGTGAATCGTTCTTTAGAGCATCAGAGCTGCAATTATATAAGGCCAATGAATCTGTTGTAGATACATTAGAGACAGTAGAATAGCTTGGAAGAGCTAAACTTTCAAAAGATGAACAATTTTTAGAACCCAAGTTTTGTAGGAGTTCTGTGTCGTTGATGAAAATAGAATTGGTTTGAGATATGTTTATGATTTGAAACCAGTATCCTCCTTCTCTCAGCTGAATCCTCTGAGTTGGTCCTGTACAATCAATTTGGTATAGTCCACATTCAGATTTTGAATTATTCCTAAAAGGGAAGGTAAGCAAACCTAGTTTTCCACAGGGGAAAGGTGGACAAGGTTGGATCAGTCTATTTTCCTCAGCGGACAGAAGAAGCATACGATGAGGGAGACTGAGCAAAAAAAGTAAGGAAAGGGACGCCATTCTTGAACAGAGTTCCAGAGCAAGTAGATTCACAAATTTTGGATTCCAAGTTTCTTTTTAAGCTGTGTAATAACATTCGAAACAAATTAGTTTATAAAAACTAAAAATATAATTTGATTGCTTTTCTCTCTGCTTTCGTTTTCTCCACTTCCTTGAAATTTCTCTGCTTAACATCCTAGTTGACTTGAATGAAAGACTTGTAGCAATGTATAGACAGAACAAAGCAAAAGAGCCTTGGACCCATGTTGAGGTTTACTTTTTCATATTTCCAATTGGCCACTACCATACAAGAAGACTACGAAGTCGTTATAATGTTATATAGTGATGGTCTATGGAACTTCCTGGAAAATAGATATCTCCATTGCTCAGAGGAGTCTCGATACATTTATTTTAAATTTTGTTTTTTTAACTTAAGGTACTCATTAGATTAATAAAATTTATTATAAACTAATTGTAAGGTTTATTTGTATTGGCAATTTTCGTGAACAAAATGTTTAATTGTAATCTAACATAAGTTTTCACTGTTTAATCAGATGATACATAATGATGAAGTCACCAAGCTTGCAATGCTCGTATAAAAGGTAAAATATGATCTCATGCATATACCATCACACAATAATGCACGTACACTTAGAAGAATTTTCTGTGCACAGTTAGATCGATCGAGGTTAGATAGATTGAGGATTAATGCATGTATACTTACAAGAATTTTTGTGGACACAGTTAGATCGATCGAGCTTAGATCGATCGAGGATCAATCAACTTCAATCTAGCTGCTCTCGGTTTGAAAAATGCATGGTTAGATCGATCGAGGTTTGGGTCTATCGATCGAGGTTTGGGTCGATTGATCGAGGATCAATCGACTTCAATCTAGTTGCTCTCGAGTTTGAAATTGCATAGTTAGATCGATCGAGGTTTGGCTCGATCGATCGAGCATTGGCTAGATAGATCGAGATTTGGCTAGATCGATCGAGCCTATTTTTCAGTTCTACTACAACTCTGTTTATAATTTGACCCATATGTTACTTTTGTCAATTTGACTCATTTAATGTTGTATGCAAAATCCTTATATGAGTAGAATTGTTGTGAAAGTTGGAATCATGTATGAGTAGAATTCTTGTGAAAGCAAAATTCTTATATGAGTAGAGTTGTTGTGAAAGTGAAATCCTTGTATGAATTCTTGTGAGATCTAAATCCTGATATGATTAAAGTTGTACTCTATTACAAATCCTCTTTCAAGTCAAGTTGGACTCTATATAAGTGATGCTTGTTTGTGTAAAAAAAAAAAGTAACCCACACCGAAATAATATTTTCTACATCTGTTGAAGCTTTCAAAGAAAAATCTTTTTCTCTTCATCTTTAAGCTTAGGCACTTTCTTATTTTAATTGTTCAAACATACTGTGTGGTTATGTTTGAATAATTCACGTGCCTAATTGTCTTTCATGATATTTCTAGAATTTACTAGCTGATTTGTTTTTACATCGTATGTTGTTGAATCTACTAGTTAGGGTTTTTCATTGTTTGAATCCGCTCTAGGACACACTTTGCACTTGTGCTATTTGTGCTAACGTTTCAGGTGACGTGCTCGGTATTTTGTGTGACTCGAAATTATCGAAGTTGACGGGTTCGATTGATCTTGTGGGACTCAAGTATATCGAAATGTTGGTCCGGATTCAGACACCTAGCTTGTGGAAGCTATGAAAGGAGCGGCGGCTCGTAAGTAAATTACAGAAAGGGGGATCTATCTGTGAAGGGTAGTTCTAGGACCTATGGTTGTAATTAAACATTGATTTTCATAGTGGATAGTTAGGTGGTTCGGTGGACCGGTGGTTTTCCTCTTAGGTCATTAGAGTGGCCTAGGTTGTTTCCACCTAAAAATATCGTGTGTTATTTTTTATTCCGCATTTTATCTTTACACGCGATTGCATGTCTGGCCGTTGTGATTAGGTTACATAATTAATATTTGTTAAAATTGAAAATAACCTATTCACCCTTCTCTAAGTATATTTGATCCGTAACTAAAAACTTTCACTAATTTTAAGAAATAGTCAAAAACAAGTGTCTGTGAACAAAAATAGCCACAACATTGTTTTGATAATTAATTATAATAAAAAAATAACTTGATCCATATCGTTGTGATATAAATTTGTACTCATATTAATTATAATATGATAAATAATTAAATTATTTTAAAAAATAACTTTTTTTATTTTTAAAATTATTTAACTACGTTTCACATCATAACTAATATAAATATAAATTTAAATATAAATTTATATATTTTTAACATTATTCTTTAATTTTTTATTTAAAAAATTTTGTCATTTTCATGTTCCATATTCTCCTTTTTCTTCCATAAATCTTCTTGATTTAATTTAAATAACATTTACTTTAGTAACATTGTATATATTTTTTAATAATGACGTTATCTTCTTCTTTTTGCTTTTTTAATAATAACGTTATTTTTTTTTTTATATTATTATTCCTAATACTTAAAGAAATAACCAATTTTTAATGTTATACTTTCTTAAGTTAAAAGGAAAAAAAAATGCTATCCTTTGTAAATAAAAAAATTCTCCGATGCATAAATAACTTAATTATTTAATTAATTTAATTTATAACGTTTTTAGTTAAAAAATATATATGTTAATTTTTTTTACAACATTATAAAACATATATTCATTTACGTTGTAAGAAAAATAAATATGTATTTTTTTTTCTTGAAAAAAGATAAAAAAGATGAAGCTCTATGTATAAAAGGAGATTATTCAAGTAATTAAACCATAAGAATATGCAGATTTTTATTCCCCTTCTAAGATAAGAAATAAGATGTGTATTTTATTTGAATTTTCAAACACTTTATACAAATTTAGGTGTATTTAACAGGAAGGGTTAAGTTTTGTACAAAAGGAATACAATCTGTTTTTGGGTTTGAAAGTGCTGAGTTTGAAACAATAAGGGATTGGTTTTGATAGAAGATTTTGTGGATGATGTAGTTTTCATGAGAAAGTTTGAGGGGTGGCCATTTGTATTGCAAGAGACTTGAAAACTAGGATAGCCACAATAAGGTTCTTGCAGCCCTTCAATGTAAAAAGGAAAGGTTATGGCTTGGTTGTCTCCACAGGTTTTGGGAACCCTGCAGGTTTGATAGAATTTGTCTACAGCTTCAATGAAATTATCTGGCAAGAGAAAGAAAGCCACTATGAAGAGGTTTATGACCAATGGGAAGAAGTGGCTTGGATTCATTTCTTTTTTTTTTTTTTTAACCTTAGGAGCAGTGGGAGATCTACGTGCTGGTGTGAATACACATAGCAGAGAGAGAGATTGATTATTGAATTATGGGAAAAATATAGAGAGCATGCAAAGGATAAAATAAAAGAGAGAGAGCAAATAAAAAGATGACTTTGACTTGGTTTTTTCCAAATATATCGGCCTCATTATTGACAGGTTAACCAAAATTGTCCATAATGAGTATGTTATACAATAATTTAACCAGGATTTACTTTTATAAGAAACATGAGACTTTCAATACAAAATATTAATTAAATTGATAGATGGACTCATAATTCTTATAAACTTTGACATTATATTGTCTTTTATGTGTTCACTTTATCTAACAGCTTCAACTTTAATAATTTCCCCCAAACAGAACTCTAATGACACGGAGGTTGTAATTTCTTAGAATAAAATAACCATGCTGCAGTTGGTTTGGACATTTGCCAAGTGGAAGACTTGGACCTTACAGTTTTGAGATAATAATCGAACATGACAAAGGTGAAGTTAATTCAAACCGACCAAATGAAATACAAACCACTTAGCTCTTAAGTTTCTTCTCTTTCTCACCTGTTTCTTTTGTTTGTTTCTTTTCTGCTTCAAAAAGATTACCGCTTGTAATTCATTCAAACATTTGAATGGCATACTAACCTGCTGTCCTAACAAAACATAGCATATAACTTCAAGTAACTCCTGAGTTTAAAACTCTATAATGTCCCCAGTAACTTTTTTTCTTTCTAATTTTACAAAATAAAAAAATAATTGATTAAGACTTTCTTGAGCATTTTATTTTAAAACTTAAAAAGGTGTGTTCTTTTCACAACATTAAAGAAACATAAGTAGTATTCTGAGTTTTATATCACTATTCACTACTTTATTAATTGATTTTATTATTTTATTTATTTATATTTTTTTTTATCTTAATTTTAATATTTTAAATCGTGTTAAAAATATATATATATAACGCAACATTAATGGGTTTTGCCCGGCTATCTGTAAGGTGAGCACCAATGCTCATGATAAAATTTCTACATTTTTTTTCTTTTTTGTCAAATGAGAAATTTTATTGCGTAGTATCCTACAGGATCAAAAGCTTGTTACATCCACACGAATTATATGAAAAATTATAAAGCATAAATTAAAATTCCATTCAATTGGAACAATCGAAATGATTATTTTCTAATCCACTACATAATAAACAGGTCAAAGAGAAAAAAGTAGTACTCATCTCTAAGAATTTGTAGTAGCCTTCTTTGTATAGAATGCAATTAATTTTCACTATTAAGTAGATTTGTACTCATGAAATGAAGATGCTAGTATATATTGTAATCACATGCTAAGCTATCTTCTTCAGTATATCCAATAAGACTTGTTTTACTCTGAACACATTCATCATTGCATCCAAAATCGCAGAATATATCAACATGAAGAACTCTAGCTATACAACTAGCCTTTGAATCTATCACAAATAAGCCATACGATACTTCAATTATAGTTTTGGATGTTAAAATTATTTTACTTGGACATAGCATAATTATTGACAACTCTAAATTATGCCAAATAATAAAGCATAGTAGGACAAAATTAGTTTGATGAGATGATTATTAAATAAACATGTATTATATTTAAGTCCATAAAGAGATAAACTATCATAATTAATATTATGTGATAGGCCCATGAGTTTACCGTACTCATAAACCTAAACCGATCCATTATGGTCATGTATTTAGTTCTATTATAAATAGAACACTTATGAGCTAAAGTCATGATGCTACCAAATGTTTTGAGTGCATTCATTCTCATAATTCCTACTTACACTAAATATGCAAGTATATTATTGGAGCATCAATATAAATCAATGGCTTCTTTAATGAATTTAATAAACAAGTATGTATGTTACTTTCACATGTTATTTTATTGAAAAAATAAGATTCTTCAATTGTTACTAAGAATAATTTTAACAATTGATATCAGAATGCTTGTTTTAATGTACGACTGTGATCATTTTTTTTATTTAAACAAAACTGATTTTTTTTTTATTATGATAACAAATATGATTGGATTGATGAATAAGATTTATTTGTGTGAAAATTTTGAGCCAATTGGTTATTGCCATGTATCAGTGTTATAATCAGTTTGTCTATGTTTGTTAAATTTTTGCATTTATATTTTTGGCTAATTGAATAACAAACTATCACAAATCGATTCTGTAATTTTTAAGCTTTGTTGATTGGGGATATTTTATGTACAAAATATGATCTTGCTTGTGACTATATGCATGAATTTGAGACTAAAATCACTGGAGTCGATTGTTTATTCTATATTGATACATTTTCGTTTCAATTTTCGTATTGTTTTTAAAATAATCACAAACCCTAAAATTTGGATTTTTTTTTTTTTTTCAAAATTTGTTTTCAGCTAAAACAAATATCATAAATCTTCTATTCATATTTTTTTGATTATTTTGATGTATTATATGTCAATTTTTGGTGGTTAGGTAAAATTCGATTAGGTCGAATTTTGATCCATTTTCCTACAAAAATTGTGCCCTGACTGCAGGTTTGAGCGTGTATCCACGCGCAATGATGGAGAGTGATAGATCTTTTTCTACAATTACTGTTCATTAAAAAGTATTTTGAAGTTTTAGTCCTTTTTATTTTCTTTTTCTTTTTCTCATGTTTTGTTTTAAAAAAAAGGATTGACACGTTGGCATTGGGGTTGGACTGTTAATATATATACTATTTAACGTTATAAATGTCTAAATTTATTTGTGATAGTAAATTTTAAGATGATCTCACACAATTTTTTTTCAATAATTTGGTCTATATTTGTAATATTTTTAGCATCGACATATTTTATAATCATCTAAATAAATTTTTTATGATAAGTTTAATTTTAAAAGTATCATGTGTATTTATTTCAAATTTTTGATAAATTAAATACACAATAATTTTGGGTTAATTTTTCATGTTAAATATTTTTGGTATATTATGGGCTGTGAGATTTTAAATAGATAATTGACTAAAATTTTAATTTTACATTTACCCCCAAATTCTTTACAATGTTTTGTTAAATCAAATAAACCTTTTAAGCGTGTCTAAATTATAAAGTAAATTATGTGTATACATTTTGTAAGTATAAAACACACATAAAATTTGGGTTTATTTTTTAAAAATTTGATTATTCTAATTAAATGTGAAATTCAAATAGCAACTGAATGCTTAGTGCTTGCCCCTCGTAAACTTAAGTATGTGAAGTTGCGTAATGTGTTTCATAATTTTGAGAGTACTTAATATACATGGTTGTAATAAAGTGTATAAGTTAATAAAGTCTCAATTTTACAAATTGATCCAAATTTTTTTTATATGAAATATAACTGGTTAACCCAAAGTAATTAAATGTGAAGTTGAATAGTAATCAAATGCTTATGTACTTGCCTCTCATAAGTTTAAGCATAGTAGATTTCGAACTCTATTTTTTTATTTTAGAAAGTATTATTGTACGTAATTGCAAAAATTATTAAGATTCTTACAGATAAGCAAATATTCTCTCGATATTTTACTATTCGGTAAGGATACTTAGGTTGATAAAGAAAATAATTAAAGTGATGAACCTTATAATCTAATTCATTCTCTCAGCAATAGATTGACACATCTAGTTGTGATATTTAATTATTTTGCTTTATAGAATGTAAAAGTCAATTTATAAATAAGACTTTAGCATAAAATTGAAGAAATAAGTTAAATCATGATTTGATTTTACATATATATTGTAAGGTTTATATTAATTGGCAATTTTCGTAAACAAATTACTAATTGTAATCTAATATAAGCGTCACCGTTAATCAAATGATACACAACAATGGAGTCCCCGAACTTGCAATATTCATGTCAAGTAAAATATTTTATCGTGCACATGTTGGTCGATCGATCGAGGGTATAGTTCGATCGATTGAGTAATCGATCGATCGAGTCTGGATCGACTTCGATCTAGGTGCTCTCGGGTTGAATTATATCGATCGAGTAATTTGATCAATCAATCGAGTCATACGTTGATCGATCGATCGAATGAGGTGTTTGATCGATCGAGTAATGTTCGATCGATCGAGTATAGACCAACTTCGATCTAGGTTCTCTCTGTTTGGACTAGATCGATCGAGTAATTTGATCGATCGATCGAGTATAGATCAACTTCAATCTAGGTTCTCTATGTTTGGACTAGATCGATTGAGTGCTGGGTCGATCGATCGAGAATGTGCTAGATCGATCGAGCCAGTTGCTAGATCGATCGAGCCAGTTTTATAGTCCTACTCAAACTCTTTTTTTTTATTCGACCCATATATTACTTTTACCTAATTGACCCCATTTAATGTTAAAAATAAAATCCTTAGTTGAGTATATTTGTGGTAATTGCTAAATCCTGATATGTGTAGAGTTGTAATCCATTGCAAATCCTTTTTCAAGTCAAATTGGACTCTATATATGTGATGCTTGTTTGTGCATAAAATTCACCACACTGAAATAAGATTCTTGAGATCTGATTGCTTTTTTTTAAAGAAAAATCTTCTTATCTTCATCTATTAATTTTAGGCGCCTTCTTATTTTTAATTGTTCAAACATATCGTGTAGTTATGTTTGAATAATTCACGTGCCTAATTTTTTTCATGGTATTTAGTTTTGCGTGATCATTTTAGAGTTTGCTAGCTAATTTGATTTTACATCGCATGCTATAGAATCTGCTAGTTAGGATTTTTCCTTGCTTAATCTGCTCTATGACACACTTTGCACTTGTGTTATTTGTGCTAACGTTTCAGGTACTGCAGGGACGTGTTCGGTATTTCGTGTGACTCAAAATTATCGAAGTTGACGGGTTCGATTGATCTTGTGTGACTCAAGTAGATCGAAACGTTGGTTCGGATCCAGACACCTTGTTATTGGAGACTGTGAAAGTAGCGACGGCTCGTAAGTAAGTTACATAGGGGGCATTATCTGTAAGGGGTAGTTTAAGACCTTGCCTTGTAATTGAACATTAATTTTCATAGTAGATAGTTAGGTGGTCCGGTGGACAGGTGGACCGGTGGTTTTCCTCTTAGGTCATTGTTGTGGCCTAGGTTATTTGCACCTAAAATTTCGTGTGTTATTTCTTAATTCCGCATTTTAACTTTACACGTAATTGCATGTCTGGCCGTTGTGTTTAGGTTACATAATTGAAATTTTATTAAAATTGAAAATAACCTATTCACCCCCCTCTAGGCTTATTTGATCCTTAACTAAAAACTTTCAATTGGTATCAGAGCGGGTCACTAGATAAACTTAGTGTTGCCTAGGACCTTGTTATGGATCATTTGAGAGAGGGTTCTTCTATAACCCATCCACCTTACTTTGATGGGTCTAACTACCCATATTGGAAAGCTCGTATGAGAGCCTTTCTACGCTCCTTAGATGAAAGTGTATGAAATTTTGTGCTTTATGGTTGGGAGCCACCTAAGGTTACCAAGGATAATATAATCACACTTAAACCTAGGAAGGACTGGACTATTGAAGATAAAACGGGTAGTGGTTGGAATCAAAAGGGCATCAATGCTATTTTTAGTGCTGTATCATCGGATGAATTTCGGCGTATTTCTGATGTTGAAACTGCTAAGGCTGCTTGGGACACTTTAGAGGTTTCTCATGAGGGCACGTCCCAAGTTAAACGAACAAAACTTCGCATGCTAGCTACAAAATTAGAAAACCTTAGAATGGAGGAAGATGAAACTTTTTCTGAATTTTATGCAAAATTATGTGATATTGCTAACTCATCTTCAAATCTTGGAGAAAAAATTGATGAACACAGGTTAGTTCGTAAAGTCTTATGCTCCCTACCAGATCAGTTCCAAGTGAAAGTTACAGCAATTGAGGAAAGCAAAGACATTGACACTATCAAGATTGAGGAACTTGTTGGATCAATTCAAACCTTTGAGATGAATCTGCGAACACCCAAAAAGAACAAAGGAGTGGCTTTCAAGACAACCAACAAAGATGATGATAACTGTGATGATTCCATGGATGATGAAGAACTTGTCTATTTGGCTAGAAAATTCAAAAAGATGTTCAACAGCAAAAAATTTCAAAATAAGAATCAATCTAGTTGCACCAAAGACTACAAGACAAAAGAATTTAAGCCCATGAATTCTGATGGTAAGAAATCTAAACTCACTGGACCTCAATGTTTTGAATGCAATGGTATTGGTCACTTTGCAGCTGAGTGCGCCAACAAGAAGAAGAAAATAGGTAAGGCCTTCAATGCTACTCTTAGTGATTCAGAAAGTGACCAAAATCAAGCAAGTGATTCAGATGATGGTGACACCAACTACCGAGCCTTTACTGCAACTATTGATGGATACTCCAGTAAATCTGACTCTGGCTCTGACAATGAAGGAAGTAAATCTAACTCTATCCTCTCTAAATTTAATGTAAACAGTTTTGAGGAATTATTTCTTGATTTGATTAATTGCAAGAAAGAAAAAGATAAACTTCTTATATCTGTCACAAAACTGAACGATAAAATCAAATCTCAAGACATTAATTTGTCAATTTTAGAAAAAGAGAAAGTTGAATTGTCTGAGCATGTTAATCAGTTAAATTTAAGTCTTGCAGGCATCAAACAAGAAAATTCACAGCTTGTGCAGGAATTAGAGCAATTAAAGGAAACTGTGAAAAAAGTTGACAATTGGAGCTGAAAGATTAAATAAATTACTTGATCTCGGAAAGCCCTTTGGTGACAAGAGAGGATTAGGCTATGTGGATGAGCACTCTACACCATCATCATCAAAAACAGAGTTTGTTAAATCATCTAATCTTCCCTCTTCACAAAATGTTCACATAACACAAGCACCCACTGTCAAATTTATTCCTACTTGTCATTATTGTGGTAGAAAGGGACATATTAGATCTAAATGCAGAATACTATTGAATTCTAATTGGAATAATCATAACATGCATGGATCATACTATGGGAATTATAACTATGCTCACTTATATAGATCACGAACCAAACATATGAGAACACAGTTTAATTCTTCTAGGACATATGAAGTAGATACATCAATATCTCCCCCCCCCCCCCAATAAAACAAGCCAAAATTAAGAAGGGGTAGGTCAAGAAATTTGAAATACATTGTTTTGTAGCTCACATAACATTTAAGGCTAAGTCTACCACTGCATGGTACTTTGATAGTGGATGCTCTAGACACATGACAGGTGATCGTTCCTTGTTTAAAACACTTGAAGAATATAATGAAGGAACAGTTACTTTTGGTGATGGCAAAAAATCAAGAATTATGGGAAAAGGAACAATAGAAGTGGAAGGTATACCTAAACTAGATGATGTCTTGTTCGTTGATGGACTTAAAGCAAATCTAATTAGCATTAGTCAAATTTGTGATAAAGACTATAGTGTGCAATTTACCAACAGTCATTGCATTGTGACAAATCCTAATGGTGAATGCATGCTTAGAGGAACTAGATCTCATGACAACTGTTACTGCATTGATATATCACCTACTGTTATTTGTAATCTTTCTCATAGTGATTCTATAACTGTATGGCACCAAAAGATGGGACATATAAATTACAATGATTTAGTGAATTTAAGTAGAAAAGAAATAGTACGTGGTCTACCTAAACTTTCTGAAACTAACAAAATATTTTGTGGACCATGTCAACTTGGTAAACAAACTCGTAATCCTCATAAGAAACTTAAAGGAATTTATACAAGTAGGATACTTGAGTTGATTCACTTTGACTTAATGGGTCCTATGAGAACTGAAAGTTTAGGTGGAAAGAAATATATCATTGTTACAGTTGATGACTACTCACGTTTTACTTGGGTAAACTTTCTAAGAGAAAAATCTGATGCATTTGATGTCTTTAGTTCTTTTTGTCTCAAAGTGCAGGTTGAAACAAGAAATCAAATAAACAACATTGTAAGACTAAGGACTGATCATGGAAAGGAATTTGAGAATACAAAATTTGCTGAATTTTGCAAGGAGCATGGAATCAATCATGAATTTTTAGCACCAATCACCCCTCAACAAAATGGTGTAGTTGAAAGAAAGAATAGAGTAATACAAGAGATGGCACGTGTCCTTCTACATGCAAAAGAAATCTCAAAGAAGTTTTGGGCTGAAGCAGTAAGTACTGCATGCTATATCATGAATCGTGTCTATCTACGTCCAGGTACGAATAAAACTCCATATGAGATATGGAAAGGTAAGAAACCAAACTTAAAACATCTGCATGTATTTGGTAGTAAATGTTATATTCTCAGGGACCGTGAACAATTAGGTAAATTTGATACTAGGAGTGATGAAGGTATATTCCTTGGTTACTCTTTGACTAGTCGTGCTTTTAGAGTCTTTAACTTGAGAACTAACACAATGATGGAATCTATTAATGTGACAATTGATGATGCAGGTACCAGTACCCAATTAGAAAATATACAGGATGGAGAATTGGATATCAATGTGTCTAGTGACCAACAAAAAGATGAAGCTTCCAACACAGAGATTAAAGACACTGAATTAAAAGATGAAGCTATTTCAAATGATCTCATACAAAGACCAACACGTACCTCCAAAAATCATCCCGTTGAAAACATTATTGGTGACCCAAATGCAAGCATGGTAACTAGGAGACGTCAGGTAAGTGAGATAACTTATCTCTGTTATATTTCACAAATAGAGCCTAAAGAATGTAAATGATGCATTGAAAGATGAATATTGGATAAATTCCATGCAGGAAGAATTAATGCAATTTACAAAAAATGATGTATGGACTTTAGTACCTAGACCAAACGACAAAAACATCATAGGAACCAAATGAGTTTTCAAAAACAAATCTGATGAACATGATGTAGTAATTAGAAACAAAGCTAGGTTAGTGGCTCAAGGATACAAACAAGTTGAAGGAATTGATTTTGATGAAACCTTTACACCTGTAGCTAGGCTAGAATCAATAAGGATTTTACTTGCCATTGCTTGTTACATGAAATTTAAACTATATCAAATGGATGTAAAATCTGCGTTTCTAAATGGATTTTTGAATGAAGAAGTATATGTGGAACAACCTAAAGGCTTTATCGATCCAAATTTTTTCAAGCATGTTTATAAACTCAATAAGGCTCTCTACGGTCTAAAACAAGCTCTTAGAGCTTGGTATGAGAGACTTACAACTTACCTCTTAGACAATGGCTTTGTTCGAGGGGGAGTTGATAAAACTCTCTTCATTAAGAGTGCCAAAGAGGATATATTCAAAGCACAAATATATGTGGACGATATAGTGTTTGGGTCAATATCCACATCACTTGTTGAAAATTGTGTACATGTCATGTCTTGTGAATTTGAAATGTCTATGATGGGTGAACTTACATATTTTCTTGGTTTGCAAATTAACCAAACAAATGAAGGCATTTTTATATCTCAAACCAAGTATGCATGTAATCTGATTAAGAAATTTGGACTTGAGTCAAGTAAACATCTGAGAACTCCAATAAGTACAAGTGTCAAAATTTCAAAAGACAAATCAGGTAAAAGCGTTGACCAAACACTCTATAGGAGCATGAGAGGGAGTTTATTATATCTCACAGCTAGTAGACCAGATATCTGTTATAGTGTTGGTGTATGTGCACGTTATCAATCAAATCCTAAGGAATCACACATAGAACATGTCAAAAGAATTATTAGGTATGTTTCTGGAACTAAAAACTTTGGAATATGGTTTACTAATGATACAACCTGTGAGATTAGTGGATATACAGATGCAGATTGGGCAGGAAGCCAAGATGAAAGAAAGAGTACCTCAAGTGGTTGCTTTTACATAGGAAATAACCTTGTATCCTGGCACAGCAAGAAACAAAATTCAATATCTTTATCTACTGCTGAGGCCGAATATATTGCAGCAGGCAGCTCATGCACACAACTTCTATGGATGAAAAATATACTACATGAGTACGGTTTCAAACAAGGTACCATTCCTTTATACTATGATAACACCAGTGCGATATGCATATCGAAGAATCCTGTACTACATTCTCGAACAAAACACATAAACATCAGACATCATTTTATTAGAGAACTTGTTGAGAAAAAGGTTTTAACACTTGAATTTCTTTGAAAGACAGTTAGCTGACATGTTCACTAAGGCCCTTGACACACAAAGATTTGAAACTCTTAGAAACGCCTTAAGAATCTGTCAAATAGAGTAGACATTTTTTTCACTTATTTAAAAAAAAAAAAAAAAGATTCATATAATGCTCACACACACAACCTCTTCTTACATCATTTTTTACTCTATTATTCCAATCTGAAACACATCTACATTATTCACTTATGATGATTATGTTGCATGAACTTATTCACACACTCACTGAACACACATGTATGTTATATTTGAGATCTGTGATAAACTTTGGAAGACTCATATCATAAAGTGGCATCTAGTAATGAGAGGGCTACCTACTGTGATGTGTGCAGCTACCGTAGTGAGCGGAGAGAGCTATCTCACAACTAATGTGAAAGTCATCATACTAGATTTATAGCTTGTGCACAAAAAAAAATTAATTAATTAATCATAAACTGCACAAAAAGAAACATCCAAAAGAAAATAAAATAAAATCATTCAGTCATTTTTCTTTTGATATAATTTCTCTCAAGTTTCATCATAAATACCTTATTTAACCTATTTGTGGAGTTCAAATATACATTTCACTCTAAGTACATGTAACATCTCATTATAGGTAATAAAGTATTTGTGTTATTTTTTTCTTTTTCTTTTTTTCATATGATTGGTTGTGTGCTTGTTGATTATTAGATGAATTTATAAAAAAAAAAAAAAAAAAACTTGAATGTCAATCGATCTATAAAGAACTCAATCGATCTATGTTGAAACTCGATCGATCGAGTGATATGTAGATCGATCGAGCGGATACAGTTTAAATACCCAAACGTTTTTTTTTCCTCCCACTTCGCGAACACGAACGGTTTCTCGTCCCCCACTCTATTTTTTTTTTTTTCAAAAAATCCATCAAAATCACTTCTTTTTGCTCCCAAATCACTCCACACTTGCCTTAAAACAACATTCTTGCATCAATCATCATCAAAAATCCTTCCTTTTCTCAAAAAATTCGAAACTCCAAAATTTTCCTTTTCACCATTTTCCCACCAACCAAACACACTCTCACAACCTCTTTAAGTGGAAATGGCATCCCGACGACGCGGTCTTCCAGCAGGTGCACCAACACCACTAAGTTTACAATGGTGGCAAAAGGATTCACAATTAAGGTATCAAAACACTTTCTCTAAACGTCCCATTTTAATTGAACGTGGTGTAAATTGGAATGACGTGCATGAGGTAGGCGTTACTAGAGTTATTCGAAGTCTTGGGTGGGAGTCGTTATTTACACCGAAAAAATTGTGTTGTCCCACATTGGTAAGGGAATTATACGCTAATGTTGATTTGGGGATAAGAAATTTTGGACCAATGTGTTATAAGGTATTCATTCAGAATAAGATTTTAGATGTCACTCCTACTTCAATTAGTGAATTTCTTGGTATTACGAACATTTTGATCTTAACAAGTTTGACGTGTCTAATGAGGATTTATTGACTGAATTAGCAGAGTTACCTGATTTAGGCATGAATCTCAAGGGTCTGTATATACCCAGTGAATTCAAGCCTTTTTATCGCATCCTCAATCGAATGGTGTGTACCAATTACTCCCTTCCAACCACTCTACTGAAATTGGTTATCAGCACGCAAGAATCTTATATTGTATTGGAAAAGGGATCGCCTTTGATATTGGGATAATCATTCTAGATGAGTTTCTGGCCCAAGCCGCTGATACAAATCCTAGGATTGGGTTACCCTATGGATGTTTGCTGACAAATATGATAATCGTTATTGGGGTTACACCGACACCGGATAGTGAAACTGTTAAACACATGGGTGATATTGGTAAAGGGACCGTCTCCCGCTCTTCCGCTCACACTGCGAAGAAACAAAAGAGATCTGAGACTGGTACAAGCGGGGCCAAGATGGCAGAATTGTTGGGCAATGACGACATTGAGCCCACCACTGCACCCACTCTTTCCCGACAGGAACTATTTGAATATGACATGGTAACACGAATGGAAGCGCTCTCAAATCAAATGGGTGCCATGCATACCCTCTATGAAGGATTGAACCGTCGAATAAATGATATGGATGAGAGGTAACAAGGCCTACGCACCGACGTCACTGCCATTTTTTCTATGGTTCGGGATCTCCACAACCAACGACAGCCTCCTCCCCATGGGGACGACCAGTAGTACAACTCAGATGTTTCTTTGTATTTATTTATTTATTTTTTTCTTTTAATTCCTGTTTTATTCTGTTTTAGTTATATTATCTGGACTTTTTCTGACATTCATGTATGTGTTTTGGATTTTAATTTCATATTCTTACTAACATGCATTGTCGTAACCCTTTGTGTTGATTTGTCTTTTTCGTATGTCAAAAAGGAGGAGAAAGAGAGACATGAGTGTGATACAACCTTGGAACAGTGATGTCACATTTAGGGGGCGACTTTTGTTTATCTTAAATTCTATTACATACACTCTCTTGAGCTAAGTTGCTGGACTTATTTGTGTTTCTTTTTCAGTATATCAAGCATACAATTTATCATACAAGATGGCTCCACCTGATCATAGATAGCTCCACTATTGAATTTCTAAATATGTAATTTAAGAGCGTTATGAGAGTTATGTAGTGCGCGAGTAATTTTGTCACACGAAAATGCCAAAGGGGGAGATTATAAGGTTTATATTAATTGGCAATTTTCGTGAACAAATTACTAATTGTAATCTAGTATAAGCGTCACCGTTAATCAAATGATACACGACAATGGAGTCCCCGAACTTGCAATATTCATGTCAGGTAAAATATTTTATCGTGCATACATCTTCACACAATTGAGCACTACACTTAGTATGAACTGTATCGAAAAAATAATTTGTGCACATGTTGGTCGATCGATCGAATTATATCCTCGATTGATCGACCAACATGTGCACAAATTATTTTTTCGATACAGTTCATACTAAGTGTAGTGCTCAATGGTCGATCGATCGAGGGTATAATTCGATCGATTGAGTAATCGATCGATCGAGGGTATAATTCGATCGATCGATCGAGTTTAGATCGACTTCGATCTAGGTGCTCTCGGGTTGAATTAGATTGATCGAGTAATTTGATCGATCGATCGAGTCATACGTTGATCGATCGATCGAATGAGGTGTTCGATCAATCGAGTAATGTTCGATCGATCGAGT
Organism: Elaeagnus macrophylla; assembly: GCA_029378325.1. Lineage (NCBI taxonomy): Eukaryota > Viridiplantae > Streptophyta > Magnoliopsida > Rosales > Elaeagnaceae > Elaeagnus > Elaeagnus macrophylla. The sequence continues at coordinate 5,700,287 of CM055644.1, forward strand.
ATAAACCAACTTCGATCTAGGTTCTCTCTGTTTGGACTAGATCGATCGAATGCTGGGTCGATCAATCGAGAATGTGCTAGATCGATCGAGCCAGTTGCTAGATCGATCGAGCCAGTTGCTAGATCGATCGAGCCAGTTTTATAGTCCTACTCAAACTCTTTTTTTTATTCGACCCATATATTACTTTTACCTAATTGACCCCATTTAATGTTAAAAACAAAATCCTTGGTTGAGTATATTTGTGGTAATTGCTAAATCCTGATATGTGTAGAGTTGTAATCCATTGCAAATCCTTTTTCAAGTCAAATTGGACTCTATATATGTGATGCTTGTTTGTGCATAAAATTCACCACACTGAAATAAGATTCTTGAGATCTGATTGCGTTTTTTTAAAGAAAAATCCTCTTCTCTTCATCTATTAATTTTAGGCGCCTTTTTGTTTTTAATTGTTCAAACATTCGTGTGATTATGTTTGAATAATTCACGTGCCTAATTTTTTTTCATAGTATTTAGTTTTGCGTGATCATTCTAGAGTTTGCTAGCTGATTTGATTTTACATCGCATGCTATAGAATCTGCTAGTTAGGATTTTTCCTTGCTTAATCTGCTCTAGGACACACTTTGCACTTATGTTATTTGTGCTAATGTTTCAGGTACTGCGGGGACGTGTTCGGTATTTCGTGTGACTCAAAATTACCAAAGTTGACGGGTTCGATTGATCTTGTGTGATTCAAGCAGATCAGAACATTGGTCCGGATCCAGACACCTTGCTATTGGAGACTGTGAAAGGAGCGACGGCTCGTAAGTAAGTTACATAGGGGGCATTATCTATAAGGGGTAGTTTAAGACCTTAACTTTTAATTGAACATTAATTTTCATAGTGGATAGTTAGGTGGACCGGTGGTTTTCCTCTTAGGTCATTGTTGTGGCCTAGGTTGTTTCCACCTAAAATTTCGTGTGTTATTTCTTAATTTCGCATTTTAACTTTACACATAATTGCATGTCTGGCCGTTGTGTTTAGGTTACATAATTGAAATTTTATTAAAATTGAAAATAACCTATTCACCCCCCCTTTAAGCTTATTTGATCCTTAACTAAAAACTTTCATATATGATAATTATTATTTCTTCATATTGGTATGTATGACTCTAGCATGAACGAAAATGAGAAAAATTTATGAAAAGCACAATTATTGTTTACTACATGCATATAAATTGTTAAAATAAATTCTTTAATTGTGTTGGTTATGAGATGTCTCTGCTATGTTTATGTCATCAATGTTGTGAATGAATGTGATAAACTTTATAAGTGTATTATATGACAACATTAAAAGTAGAGTAATTCATATTCTATTCAATAACAATTACTTGACACGCATTGGTTGATCCAAGAGTAATATATGGAATTAATGTTGATACTCTATGAATTTGTCGTATGATTATCATACACATGATAGCATGTACATTAGAGTGAATGATATAGGGATTTAGCTAGATTTGACGCTTTATCTGCCCATTAATAACATTTATAATCAATATTGTGGACTTATTCTGTAAAAATGACATAACTATTTTTTAAAATTTAAGTGTTTTCATAAGTGATTTTTCTAAAGAACTTTTTCTTTTCCAAAATATCATTATAAAAATTGATTTTTTCTCATTGAAATACTGTGGGGGTATTTTGAACATTGTATTTGATTTAAATGTTATGAAAATAAATTATAGTTTAGCAAGCATGATATTTTGTTATAGCTAGTGCATTAATATTCACTTTTCATAAAATGTGTCAATTCAATGATAGTATTTTGAGTATTTTGATATTATTTATTAAATTCGACAATTGTATAATTTAACATTTTTGGGGATACAACTTGTCTCATTAATAGTTATTTTTCTAACCAAAGAAGAATTTTTTTTTTATTTTTTAAAGGTGAATATATATATATATATATATATATATATATTAAATTTGCTTGACATGTATACATTAATTGAAATATTTTTTATATACAACATTTTTTTTATGTTGGATGAGTGATAAAGTCAAACTTAAAATTATTATTTTTAGTATTGAGTCAAGCTTCATTAGATAACAGTTACATATCGTAATAATATTTAGAGAAATTAATGTTTGAAAATTATGTTTAAGAAGTTTTAAATTAAAATCAGACATTTATATCCATTTTTCACTCGAATTTACAAATACTAATTACACCTATATTTCATCTCAATCACAAATTTAATTATATTTGACTTATTTATAAATGAAGATATACATGATATTTAAAAAAGAAAAAAAAAAGAAAATGAATATATAAATGAAAAATATTATTTATAGCAATATAATCTCATTTTAGTTTAAAAGACTTGTTTGGATTGCAATTTAACATTTTTATAGTTGCTTTTATTTTCTGATAAGTAAACATCTTTTTTGATAAAAATAGAAATATTGAATGAATGAATATAATATATTTTGCATTTAATCTTCATTACTTTTCGATTAATGATGTTTACTTGTGATCATTATTTAATAAACAATTTTTGGCATATAAATTTCAACATAAATATATTTTGAATAACGATTTAAAGTATGTGATCATCGAACCAATTAATGTATATATTTTCATATTTTAAAAGTATTCAACATTTGATTTTAAAACATTCATATAGTGACAAATATTTGCTATTTATTTGGTTTCAAAAAATATATTTTTATTGATCATTAAGTGTGAATTAAAACGTGTATATAAAGATCAATGGAAGTGAGCACTTTTCATTGGATAATGGTATTTTATGTGTAATTTTGTATGTGCAAGCTTTAATTTGAGACAAGATAATTTAGTTATTTGATAATTTTTTAAAATCTTGATGAACTCATAAAAAATTCAGGAATTAAAGATATTAAGATGTTTAAGCATAACATGTATCTCTTATATAAGTAGAAATTACTTACTACACTGGAAGATCAATAAATATAAAAGATTGATGGCATATATGTACATAAAGAAATTGTTATGCAAGCATAAATGTCAACTTAAGTGTGCAATACACATTTTGAAATTGCTGACAAGTTTTATGATCATGTACCAAGAGACAAATACTTGAGTTTAACTTGGATTACTCTCAATTATTTATTATAATCGTTAAGAATAATTTGAGGTATTATATATTATGACATCATGTCAATATTAAGTAATTGAGACTATTTGATGTGATATTGTGCCAATTTTAGATAAACCAAGATTGTTTTGGATAATTACACATTTTATTAATTGATTATTGCGGTGCCAAATATGTTAAAAAATCCAAAATTATCTGATATAAAATAAAATTTTGTTACAAAATGTTATTATATACTTTAAATTCCTTTAAATAAAAAGGAAGGTATAGATATATTATGTTGTCGGGCCCAAATAGATGTAGAATTAATTTTTTTAGTACAAAGAGTTTTATCTATATAATTCAAGATTGCTGCAAAATTTATTCGTGATTATTCTGTAATAAGTGTTTCTACCATAACATGGAGAGTTATTTGTATTCATGGTTATGTATCATGTTTTGTTTATGAGAAGCATGTTACGAGCTCATTTATGTATATAAATGTACTCACTATAGATCAGCTCATATGTGAATACGAAGTTCACATTTCAAGTGAGTGGGATATCTATTGATGTATTAAGTGAGTAGGAGCTTAGTAATTTGCAATTTGACCTTGTTATTGTGAAATTGTTGGTCATTTGTGTTGTTATATTCAGTGTTGAATGCACAATTGTTTATAACAATACATTATACTTTAAAACATTTATGACCCAATTTTAGAGGGCTTGAAAATAGAACAAAAGTGTTATGGGCAGACGCACGGGCCTAAATGACTTAGGCATGTTTGTTTTGTTTTCATTTACATGTAATTTATCATGCCATACTCAATTATTTCCTATGTCATATGGGAGAGAGTTCTTATTTGCGTGATGACATCTTTTTAGTGTTTTACTTGGTAGGACATTTTTACGCCTATAATTTTGGAATGGGTTATAGTTATACTTGCTCATATTTGGCATTTCGTATTCTTTCTTACTTGTATAATCTAGCTTGTTTATGATGCAGTTCAAGTGGGAGAAAATTTAAGGTTGAAATAATTTTATATATGTATTAGTATAAGTTTTTTATGACAAACTGAATTAACATATAAATGTCAAAATATTTATAGAGTATGTTACAAGTGTATTGATAAACCAACATCTCATGAATATAGTTGGCTATTGTGATACTGATAATGAAGACATAATATTAGCATGTTATGAGAAAATTTATTGTGAAATATTATATAATTGTATAATTATTTAAGGATTATATTAAGTTGTTAGTACTATTTTGGAAAGCTCTAATAATATATTGTGACTACTCTACAATAGCTTTTCTTCAATGGTATTGATTACATGCCTATATGTATGGAACATACTAGATTTACTCATTACAATTTAGCTCGATCTTGTTTCAAAAGCATATTTTCTAGTGAACTTTGTTTGTAAAATTCATTTATGTATTGAGTTAGTGGGAGATTTACATGCATGTTTATTGTGTGATCTAGTATTATATTGTCATCATCACATGCTTTATAGTCACCACATGTTCTTTTTTTTTTTTTTTTGGGTTAAGGGTGACAAAATTGAGATACTTATGTTTTAGTCTCAAGTATGCATATTGTCGATATACAAACACCTTTCGTGTCTATGAATAAGTGAAATATTGTCGTCATACTTTAAATCTTCAATACCAAGTTATGTGTAGTATATATACTCTTTTAGTGTATTATTGCATATATCAGTTTGACTCATAAGTTTTGAAATGCATTATTTAATATGATAATGTTATTGAATGTTTCATGCATGATTATGCTGTCTAAGTGGGAGAATTGTTGAAATTATTTTATATGGACTATCATAATCATTGGAAATTTTAAATTATATCAAATAATTTATAAAGTATGTTAAGATAAAATTAGTTTAATGAGACGATTATTAAATAAGTATATATTATAATTAAGTCTATAATAGAATGAATTATTATAATTAATATTTTATGATAAACTTATGGGCTTGCTGCACTCTTGAACTTAAACGAGGCCATCAAGTTTAGGGTTATGTATTTAGTTCTATTATAAATAGAACACTTGATGAGCTACGGTCACGATTCTACCAAATGTCTTAAGTGCATTCGTTCCCATAATCTCTACGAACACTAAATTTGTAGGTATATTATTGGAGTATTAATATAGATCAATGGCTTCTAGAATGAATCTAATAAATATATATCTATATTGCCTTTTACATGTACTTTTGAAAAGAAAAAAAAAAATTCTTCCTGTGTCTAAGATTATTTTTAACATCGGAAGCACAATAAAATTCTTCTAGTCATGGTTGAATATTTCCCTTTTTCAACACCTTATTCTATATGCTATTGAACATAAAAGAACTAGTGTTTACTTGAATTGCTAGCAAGTAAAACACAATATCAGAATAATACAGATCAAACAGTGCATTTACAGTATTAGCGGAGCCAATACCATAAGCAAGTAATTGAAATCCCAAATCCTTATCAGCTCCATGAGAGGGACAAACAGCACCAACAACAGGCTTGTCAGAAGATGCCACACAAATACCCCATTTGACATGTTCAAGGACAAGCAAATTCGTAGCAGCTCGAGTCGAGTCTCCAAATGGAGCAAACTTGTCTCCAAACTCGAAGCAAAGTTCCTATGAATACAAACATTGAACATCCTGGAGACAAGGAGCACATTTATGCTTAAACTCACGCTCCTTCTCAGACAAATCCTTACTCTAAGTGCTAGATCCAAGTAACCCACCCAATTCGTATGCTTCTCCATATCACATAACTCCAATTAGAATTAGAAGGAAATGAATTGCAAAACAATAAACAGAATTCAAATAATAAACCAAAAGAATGAGAAACAGAAGAATGAAGGCAACCCTAGAAATAGCAAAAATTGGGAACAATCATAGAATCAAGAGAGAGAAAATATCACAAGGATGATAATAAATCAGAGAGGAAAGAAGGGCACAAGCAATGTATTTGAAAGAGGAGTGCAAAGAGGTGCAATAAAAAGATTGTTTTTAGTTTAATTAAGGAGCATAATTTTATTTTATTTTTGGCATACTAAGTGCCATTTTAACTCCCGTAAATTAACATTTATTTTTTAAAATTGTAAAAAATGAATATATATTTTTCACATGGAGTTAAAATGACACTTAATATGCCAAAAAAATTATTATTTATATAACAGAGAGTAAATTTTTTTTAAATGAAGTTTTATTTTTAAATTTTTTTAATGATTTAACACATAATGCACATATTTTTTTAATATAAAATAATAAAAAATATATTTTTAATATTGAATTTATATATAATTCAATTATTTAATTAATTTTAATTTTAAATTCTTAAAATATATATATTTTTTTATGTTTGAAATATATATATGTATATATATTTTATAAAAAAAATATTTGTTTCATTATAAAATATATACATTTTTTTTTTTTTTGCTAAACAATAAAGGTCAAGATGCCTATGGATGGGTGGGGTAGTTGTGTTTAGGAGTAGAAACATATAAAGAGGATATTCCTATTTTTTCTAAATAAGCCTCATTTACCAAATTATGAACTCTATAGTTTAGATGTCTCGGTATCCATCTCATATCATGGAAAAAGTTGTGAGATAATATTGTAGTTTCTTGATGAGATCAGCAATTGTAGTTGAAATCGAGGTCTAGTTATTTTCCATTAAAGCTTGAATCACAAACTTGGCATCCCCTTCAATATAGATCACTTTGGTTTTAAATTTTAAAGCATGAATTAATGCAACTTCTAATGGTAGAGATTCTGCAACATCCACTTTAACGGTATGAGTTTGATCTGTCCATGTCTCAATGATGTAACCACTTGAGTCATAAATCACAAAACCAAATGTAACTTGACCATTTGACCATGCTACATCAAAATTGTATTTTATAGCATTGTTGGGAGGTGATTGCCACTGCTTCGAAATTGGAACAAAGCCATCATCATTTGAATTTTAAGAACCATTCTGGTTGCGTGTAAGTAAAGAGTTTTTGAATTCTTCAACTCTTTTTGTGATTGAATTGAGAGATTGATTCCCCTCAAGCTTCCCTTTGTCAAACACTATTTTATTTCTGATAAACCAAATCTGTTATAACATTATGACTACTGTCAATGTAAAAATCTCATTAGAACAAGTTTGAGGGAGTATAATTTGTGGGGGTTGCAGAATGAATTTTATATAGGTGAAAATATCTAGTTTATGTGTGAATTCCCATAATAATCCCCAATTCCAATGCTTCCACTATGATTGTAAAATTTCACATCGAATAAACAGGTGTTCATTGTCTTCCACTTCTTTGTGGCATAATACACAATTCTGGTCTATTATTAGTGTGAATCTTGCCAATCTCTTTTTGGTGCTCAATGCATTCCTTAAGAAAATTTTATGCCGCTCGTGAATTTTTGATTTGTAAAGTAATTTCCAAAAACTCTTGTGATCATATATTCCTTTCCCTTTTACTAGAGTAAGGTAAGCATCTTTGACTAAGAAGTCTCTATTACTGGTTCCAAACCATTTTATGATATCAGGTTGACCCAGAGTCGGTGGAATGATAGTTTTTATGAAATTTGTGACATAATTTGGGAATATCCTTTTAATTTTATTTGAGTCCTATTGCAAATTTGGATTCCAGTGACAAATATCTAATGATTTGGAAATATTACCATCATGGTTTCTACAAATATTACTGGGAATTTTTTGGTTTGATAATCCTAGGATCCAAGGTTGTGTCCAAATATCTATGGTATTGTCATCCCCTATTTTCCAATAACTCCCTTAAAGATTTAATTCCTTGCCCCAAACATAGGAATCTGAGTTTCTTGGTAGAACTTGTGAAAATTCCAATTCTTTGACGTATTTGGCACTTAGAATTTTAACCGAAAGTTTGTCTAAAAATTTGAAAATGTCCCAAGCTAGTTTGGAAAGCATTGCTTGATTAAAATCTTTGAAGCATCGAAATCCCAATCCTCTCACTTCTTTGGGTTGACATAGTTGAGACCAAGCTATAGGAGAAAAATAATGTGAATTGTTTGAGTTTTTGGTCCACCAAAATTTCCTAGTTATGGAATCCGCTTCTTCCCAGATGCTAGAAGGAAGTTTAAATGTGCTTAATGGGTAAATGAGAATGTTTTGCATAACTTAGCGAATTAGAGTTGCTTTACCAGCTTGGGATAGTAGTTTAGATTTCCAGCTATGAAACTTGGATTTTAGTTTTTGCATAATGAACTAGAAATTTTTTTTCTTTTACCTGATGAGTGGGAGAGAGTTGCCTAGGTACTTTATGCTACCTTCCACATGCTTTATTTAAAGTTCTTGGCAGATTGCTGATCTTGAATTTTGATTCATATTTTTTGAGAAAAAAATGACCGATTTATTGAGATTCACTTTTTGACATAAAGATTACTATATCATCAGCATATATCATGTGAGAAATGGGTGGAGCCCTTCTAGCTATTTTTGATGCCATGGATTGTTCCTAAGTTTTCTGCTTTAATAATCATTCTTGAAAAACATTCTGATATGATTAAAAAAAGATATGGTGATAAAGGATCACCTTGTCTGATTCCTCTAGTAGGTATGAATTTACCAAAAGGTGAGCCATTCAAAAGTATTGAGAAAAAGATAGTTGAAATACACTGAAGAATTAAATGTTTGAATTTTTCTAAGAAGCCTCATAATTCCATGATTTTTAATAGAAAGTTCTACTCCACTCTGTCATAAGCTTATTCCATGTTTAGTTTGATACACATTAGTCCTCATTTTTCAAAAATTTTCTTGGAAATTGTATGTGCTATTTCTTCTGTCAGAATGGTATTTTCTGCTATCTATCTCACAGGTAGAAAAGACTGCTTGAAAAGGCAATATGTGTTTTTGCAGGATGGGCCTCAATCTGTTCACTAGTAATCTGGAAATGATTTTGTAACATACATTACAGAGGCTAATTGGCTTGAAATCTTTACAATCCGTAGCATTTGATACATTTGGTATTAGAGTAATGAAAGTGTGATTCCAATTATTCTTTATCGTACCAGTAATGAAGAATTGTTAGATTTTACCAATAATTGTTTTTCCCACAATATTCAAGTATTTTTTATAAAATTCTGCAGAAAACCCATCTAGACCTGGTGATTTGTAGTCCCCTATCTCCTATAAAGCTTTTTTTATTTATGCCATGAATTGCAATGAGTTTTAAGTTTTCGTCCTCATTTATCACTTGTGAGAATAACTCATTCAACTCATGATTGATATGGGGATTACTTGAAGAAAATAACTGTTGGAAGTAATTAATAAATTCAGCTCCAATTTCTTTCCTATTCCATGATGTTCTTCCATTTAAAAGTTTTAAAAAAAGGTATGAAATTTGATTTCCTTTTGAGCATAGTAGAGGTGTGAAAAAAATTTGTATTTTTGTCTTCATGTTTTATCCACAATTCTCTAGATTTTTGTGTCCATATTGAGTCTCATGTAGTGTATTGTTCCTCTAATAGGTTGCAAATCAATCTTTTCTTCTCTTAGATATCATTTGTTAGCTTCTCAGATTGAATATCTTGTAATTGGTCTTGATAACTTGTTGGCCAAATATTTAAGTTTAAAAGTGATATCTTCAAGATTTCCATTACTTGAATCTCATGTCTTTTTTATCGGTCTTTTACAATCAGTATCAAAAGTCCACATCTCATAAAAACGAAATAATCTTTGCATAAACTTTTCTTTAATGCATTAGTATTACTGGATTGTGGTCTGAAGTATAAGTTGGTAGGTTAGTTACTATTGTTTTTGGGTAATAGTTTAACCATTGCGGAAAAGATATAACTTTATCAAGTCTTTTGGCTATCCTTTGTTCATTTTTTTTCCTATTACACCAAGTATATTTGCAACCTATACTGTACCCTTATCTTTTTTAAACTCTGTTAAAGCATTTGTTAGATGAATGTAAAAAGGTAATCTATTAGATATTTTAGACTTCTGTGTAATGTCATTTAAATCTCTAATCATACACCAATTTTCATTATAAAATATATACATTATATAAAAATAATATTTTATACCACTTAAAATATATCTGTAATGACTAAAAATACCTCAAAAATAAAACTATATATAAAGTTATAAACGTGAGTTATTTTATGCGATTAATTCTTAAATTTTTATGAAAAGTGAAAAATAACTGCAAAGTAGTTAATATTTTCTACATTTTGCTTTGGAAATTTTATTTCCAGATTTTCTCGAGTGGCAAACACGTAGTTAAGTCCAAATTCACCGCCTTAGCCCTTCAAACAAGATAGGAATTGGAAAAAAAAATCCCCAAACACGCTTCTATGTTATGTAACAATCAATATCATTAGTATGCAATTATAGATCAGCCATGAAGATTTACTTTGATTTCATCGAACCCTAGAGAGTTTTTCATCTTCAATATGGGTGGCTCTGACAGATCGTCTGAAGGCCAAAGCACCAGAGATATCATCTGCAACGCTGGTGCCGGAGCTGCTGCTGGTTAGTTTTTCTCAATTGCCTTTGATTTTCAGCTAGAGTTTCCTTTTTTTCCTAATTTTTTGCTTCGTTTTGGTAAATTTCTATGCATTTGCAAAAGTTGTGCTTCCGGTGGCATGGGAATCAGTTCTTGCAGATTTTTTGTGTTTGTTGCATTGGTAGATTGGTAGTTATTTTGGATTTTGCTTTTTATGTGCATTACTTTTTCACTGTCCTCTTTTATTGCTTTCCTTTATTTATTTTTCCTGTATTTTCATGGATTACATGCTATGCAGGTGCTATTGCGGCTACATTTGTGTGTCCTTTGGATGTGATCAAGACAAGGCTGCAGGTTCATGGCCTCCCATCGGGTCAGAAAGGTATTTTACATTCTCACATTTTAACAACTTTGGTGAACTTTGACATTATTTAACTACTTCAGAGTTCAGGCTGATTTTGAATTAGTTTATCAATGATTAAATCTTTTAAAATAATTTAATATATGGTGCATGACCTGCATTCGTTATGCCATTACTTGCTGTTTCAAGGTACTTTTTTAATTTGGACTGCTGACTTCAATTAGAGAACCACATATTCAAATTATTACTTTAGATATTTTGTTAAGTGCGGTCGATAATATATTCCAACATTTGATTCCGCATAAGGGTGGCAATTTGTTTGTAAACTCGATTGCACAAACCAAACACCAACAAACAAGAAAGGTACAGTACATTATAACACGTTCGGAATAATCGGTTTTTTGATATGGGTTTAACATGATAGAAACACATTACCACAATTTGAAAAATCAAATAACACATTTAATTAATAATTTATTTGCATTTTGATGATTATTTTGGCTTAAAATATATATATATATATTTTTTTGGTATTTTAATGTCTAAACTATTGTATTTTTGTTGAATAATTTCAAGTCAATGACCCAATTTGCATACGACACAAACACAAAATACAACTCTTTAAAATGGACAGATTCTTGCTGGGCTGTTTTGCATCATGAACTGCCACTTCAATTCTTCTACCAAGTTAGCTTTTCTTGCTCACTGAACAGTAAAACCATGACAATAGACTTGTTTGAGCTCTACAGTCCTGCATGCATAGATCGTGTTGGTAACTACTTCATGAAGTTATTACATTTGTATATTCTGATAATTGTTATGAGTTATCATAAACTTATAATCATGTTGATCACATTGAACAAAGTTTCTAAATATAATTTATTTTGGTCCATTAGATAGTATCATTATCAGAAGTCTGAAGGACATAACAAGAACCGAAGGTTTCAGGGGAATGTATCATGGTCTTTCACCAACAATCCTAGCCCTACTTCCAAACTGGGCGGTGAGTGTTACTATTTTCTTAATTATGTCTTGAAGCAAAGGACTTGGGGAACCTTTTTAGTTCGGGTTCATATTACTTTTATCCAGATACTTTCTATATGATTGTTGTTTTGATGTGAAAATGATATAATCATTAAATCTGAGGTTAACTATCACAGAAATTGATATATGATTTTGTGTGTTTATCTTGCTCTAAACCCCTTCTCTTCCCTTCACTTAAGTAAACTTGGTCAGTTCTGTTAAGAATGTTAACTTTATTTCTCTCTTTAATTAGTTGACCATGTAGTGTCTACAGCGGCAGTGAGACAATGGACAAATTTCTCTACATTTTGCCCATATAATTTTAATAAAATCTCCTTTGTAAATCAGCTTTCTTCTTTGTATATGTACCTTGGCAATTAGTCTTTCTCCAAGTGATAAATTGCTCATTTGTTATGTAGGTGTACTTCACAGTTTATGAGCGGCTAAAAGACCTACTTCATTCAGATGGTTTAAATGGTGCTTTTCACATAGGGAATAGCATTTGTGTTATTTTGGATTCGTTTTCACTATTGTTTTCCTGTTATGACATAAATATAGTTACTGTTTTGTTGTTTATTATCCATTAATCTTCAACTTTTTAATGTTGTAGTGAATGGGAACAATCAGCTCACATTTAGTGCAAATATGATTGCTGCTGCTGGTGCTGGAGCTGCAACATCCATTTCAACGAATCCATTGTGGGTTGTCAAGACCACACTTCAAGTTAGTTTGATGCTCTTGTGAATATAGTTGACTTTGAACTAGGCATCCATTGTTTTATCTCATATTCTGCTTGTTTGTTTATTTTTATTATTAGTTGTTTCCATCAGTTTAATATAATTGTCAACACAGCAACTGCTGCTACATGCATGTACATATATGTGATTCGGGGTTTCATAGCTTTAGATAATTTTAGTTTTTATTTTTCTGTGGCATTAGGGATGCTTCTCTATATAGCAGAAAAGCATACATCTGGACTTTTTTTTTATTTTTTATTATAAGAATATCAGGAGATATAATTGGAAAACATGGTGCATTTTGTTTGTCAAATCTCAGCGATATAATATATGCATGGACCAAGTAGACATGGAGGTTGATTGTAAAATAAGCCTCCTGGCAAGTAGATATTAATAGAAATTAATTCATAATAGAACTTAAGTTTACCATAAATCATTTCTTCTAGCTGTAGTTTCCCTTGATTTTATGGACTTTTATACTTTTATTTTCAAAATGGAAAAACTTTTTTGCTGATATTAGGAAATGAGGTAGCTATGCAACTTATAAGTTTCATTAATTTGAATTTTGATTTATCAAGTTGTAGTTTGATTAGTGATGGTCTGCTTCATAAATCATAGTTTTTTATTTGGCCTAAATTTCTAAGGATAAGCCATTATTCTCTTGATTTTTTTCATCTTTATCCTCTCTTCTTGGTATTTCACGTTTGTCATGATCCCAAAGATCTTTGGCAGTTGCTCATTTCGTTAGTTAATTTCTTCTCTCCTTACAACCTGGGGTACTGGACAAAAGATTTGTATAAGCTTGAAAGGCAATTTTAATAATTGTGAAGAATGTTCAAATTCTTTATTGTATTATTCTTATAACTTGCTTTCACTACAGTAATGCTCTTAATTACGTGGTTTATATTGTGAAATATATTTCCTAGACATATTCTCTGCACCAGTGGATATTGAGGGTAGTCAATAGAATTCTTTCAGCAAAAGGGGACCATGTTGGTGGTTTTCTCAGTTTCTGCTTCATTATTAAATGAATCCTGGAATTGAAACTGATTCAAAATGTATCTAGATAAATAATATCTCAAATAGATTTTTCATACTGATAATATCCAAGGACTTCTTAATATTGATAAATATTAGGTTTAATTGTATGGCATAACTCTTATTTATATATAAAGTTTCATTTTTAATCCTATGTTCATTTTTTTATAACGTAAATGAACGTATGTTTTTTAGTGTTAAAAAGAAAATGAATATATGTTTTCTTTACTGAAGGGGTTAAAAATGAAACCAGTTGAATAACTAAGTCATTTATGTACCGAAGCGTAAATATTATTATATCAAATACGGTATTATTTTGGAAATTTATTTCTTTTTACCTTCTTTTAGACAGGGAATGAGATCAGACATAATACATTACAAAGGCATGTTTTCTGGTTTAAGAAGGATTCTGCATGAAGAAGGTGTGCGGGGATTATATAGGTTAGTTTTCTTTTTCTAATACTAATAAAGTGAGGCAAATAAAGATTAGTATGGTATTTTAATTCAATCTTGCCAACTCTGAACAAAAATCTTGATTCTGTTAGAATAATTATTGCTTTCTGCTCCATATTAATCATAAGCCAATCTACCCATCTTTCTATTTTTTAATCTTTGTAAGCTATTTACAGAAGAAGAAACAAGCATTTTAGTTACCATCCTTAATGTGGAACTTAAGTCACACTAAAACAAGAAAGAAAAAGGAAACTTAGTTGTTTTCATTTGTTGTTATTAACGTCTGTTCAAAAGCAATTAAATGACCAAAAAACACAATGTAGAAACTAAACTTAACAATTGGTCAACTGATTAATGCTGCAGCTAAAATTGAATCTTCTTCCATTCAAGAAAGAAAAATATTCCATAACCATAATTTCTTCTCGAAAACAATTTAGCATAACAAAATTAGTTCATAAAATTTATGTGTTTATCCTTAAAAAAGTTATCTGCTGTTGAGGACCTCCATTCATCCTAGCTACCCATAAGTCTTCAACCTTAAATAATAGAGAAAGAGATCAAATTTAATTAGACATGGGTGATAATAGGTTGATTGGGGCTAGCTTAGTTATTGTTGCAAGAGACAGGAGCTGGGTAGAGGATCAGCTGGAGTGGGGCGAGCGGTGGCTGCTGTGCTTGCGGTTGGTGGCTGCAATTCGCGAGGGCTGGTTGAAGGATATGATATCGTTTTTTTTAATTAGGGCTGAAGGGATTTGGGTTTTACTCTTTTCTTGTTCGATTTTTTTCTTCCTTTTTACATTATGTAAAATTACTAAAAATACCTTCAATGTGATCAGGTCTTTTTATTAGTTTTGATTTTCTATTAGTTTTGGATGGATAAAATGATAGAATACCAATTTGAAATAAAATTAACTAGTTTTAGTAGTAAGTTGACAAAAAAAAGTTTTAGTAGTAAAATGACACAAAACCCCTATATATAACAACCAAGATGTCGAATTTCTTTTGCCTGATGAAATATTTATTGTTTATTTGAAATAGTGGTATTGTGCCATCGTTGGCTGGGATAAGTCATGTTGCAATCCAATTTCCAGCTTATGAAAAGATGAAGTCTTATATGGCCGAAAGGGGTAATTTAATGTTTTATGGATAGGAGTTTTCTGCATTTATTTATGGTAAAAGCTATTGTTTATATGGATTATATTCTCAGATAATACAAGTGTAGATAAGCTAAGCCCTGGCAGTGTCGCTGTTGCCTCATCAATATCCAAAATAATTGCTTCTGTATTGTGATAGACCTCTAGTTCGTTTTACTTATGCTAGGCGGAAGGGTAAATCGGGTATTTCTCATTTATGTGCTGAAGTGTAATTTTGGGTGTAATGATGGGATTTCTTCAGTGTGAGTTTGTTAGAGTATTCTGTTTTAGAAATTCTGTTATGGAGAGAGAAAGGGGAAATAGAATAAAGGAACATGGATAGGAGTGAGTAGGGCATTGAGAATTTTGTATTGAGCTTGCTCATTGGGAGAGTCTCCAAGTCTCTCGAATACTTGGTCCTTTGTCTTATTGCATTTTGAATTAATGAATTAATCATTTTCCTGGCTGAATACAACAGATTTCTTCACTGCTATTTGTTATTGTCTATCAGTTTGGTATCAGAGCAGTCACCTGGACGGGTTAGGCCGAGGGAGGGCTGCTACCACGGGTTAAGCCGTTGGATCCGCGAAGCCACCTACCGACGTGGTCGTCGGTTCCGAGGAGGGGTGGTATTGTTATGAACTGATTGAGTCCCACATTGATAGTATGGGTTATCTGTGTGGGCTTTATAACCAAGTAGGCACCCTCCCCTTGACAAGCGCTTATTAAGGGTGAGTTCTACTTGCTTGGTTGTAACAATTAATAAGCGCTTGTCAAGGGGAGGGTGCCTACTTGGTTATAAAGCCCACACAGATAGCCCATACTATCAATGTGGGACTCAATCAGTTCATAACAATACCACCCCTCCTCGGAACCGACGACCACGTCGGTAGGTGGCTTCGCGGATCCAACGGCTTAACCCGTGGTAGCAGCCCTCCCTCGGCCTAACCCGTCCAGGTGACTGCTCTGATACCAATTGTTACAACCAAGCAAGTAGAACTCACCCTTAATAAGCGCTTGTCAAGGGGAGGGTGCCTACTTGGTTATAAAGCCCACACAGATAGCCCATACTATCAATGTGGGACTCAATCAGTTCATAACATATTGACTTATCCTCACGAGGTATGTTTTGCTGGAGTTTTCTAACCTTCACTGAATTCTGATTTTTTAAAGGCTCTGTTAGAATTTATTCAACTAGGCTAAGGAATTTCTTGTTGCACTTTCATATATACATATTTTTGTATTCTTCCCAACTGGAAATTCTCTTAACTGTATTGAATTCTCATTATTTTATTAACGCTGGGAGTGTATTCAACTATGGCATTGAATTCTGTCTTACCCATTGTTAGAGTTTGTTGAGATACAAATTCTCCCAAAAGCTTAAGTTATTAGGACAAGAGTAAATAATCATTTTATACATCTAACATTTTCTGAAGTATCAGCTCTTATATTTACTGTAGGCTCAATATTTGAAATTCAACGATTGGGTTTGCTCCTGGCTCCATGTTTAAACACATGACTTCTTGCTCGAATACAATATTAAAAGTTGTTAAGAAATCAATCATCAAAAAAATTTAAGGTATGGGGAGAATAGCCAATAATCATTTTAAACATTTAACATAGATTTATTTTTGTGTGCATCACAACTAGGTGGTGCGCTCCAGGTTGCAAGAACAAGGACAGGTTAGACATGTTGAACTCCCATATGCAGGGGTCATAGATTGTATAAAAAAAGTGTTTCAAAAGGAGGGATTTCCTGGTTTCTACAGTGGATGCGCAACTAATCTTTTGAGAACTACTCCATCTGCAGTCATTACCTTTACCAGTTATGAGATGATAGTTAGGTTCTTGCAGCAGGTTATTCCTCCAGGCAAGAATAATTCTCAACCCAATCCTAAACCTCAAAGAGGAAATGGAGAAACTCATGGCAAAGAAAATAGTTCTGTTTTTCATCAAGCACATACCCAACAAATAAAAGGACGATTCCAACTCCTCATGGAAATAAAGATCAGCAGCTAACAGCAGGGCAGTGATAGACAACCATTTCGTTTTGATCGACTCCCCAATTCGGGAATTTTCTGTAGGAATTTAATTGAATAGGTTGAAAGGTGAATAGTGTTGGTCAAGTTGCCCCTATTAATTTTAATTTCATGTAACTAACCTAAATTTAAGTAAATTTTAGCAGTTCAAGCCATTGTATTAACCTTTTAGACACTCTGACTCTTGACTAGAGGATCTAGGCTTCTCACCTCCCCTCTCCTCCGTTTTGGCAGAAGAAGGCTTTAATGGAAACAAGACTCTCAAGTATTGAAAAAAACAAAGTTCCTTTCATCTAGTTGAGGACAGGAACGAATTAGAGAGTGTTTGATTACAAAGGAAAACAGTATAGTTTTGTCCTTTATTTACCTTCTCCAAGTGTATGTTTTCGTAGGCTGGTATTATGATGCAGATGATTTCGATCGTTTCGAAGAATCGGAATTGCTCATTGAGGATCATTCTCATGAATTCATTTGGAATCACATTATTATATATTTGGGATTTGAACGAGCATTGTTGTACTCCCTGGCAATTTAAAATACTTTCCTCCAAATAATGGTTCTTCTTTGTAGAAACAACAGATGAACACTAACAATTATAATTCCGAGGAAAATTCAGAAACTTATTTAAATTTGATTCCGAAACCTAAGCCAAAAAGTAATCATACAAATCGTGATCTGAAAACTAATTTACTAAAACTATTTGAGGGCTAAATTGTTAAAAGATATGCAAAGCGTAGGGAAATGGATCAAAATTCTAGTTCAATACTCGGGAATAGCAACTAACATTGGCCTCCAAGCCCTTCTTAACAACGACTTGGATCGAAAACCTGTCCAAACCGGTCTAGGTGAACCGCTTCCACCTTCCCAAACCTTCCCGATCAAATTCTCCACTCCTTTGCTCTCACCTTCATCTCTCTTGTTCTCTTTCATATCTCTCTGTCCTCTCCCAATCTCAAATGGCGGCGAAGACACGAATAGTTCCTTCAGACTCTGTCTCTGCACTAAACTCCTCACGCTGTCATTACCGTTCTCATTTCTTTTCTCAGTTAATGGATCGGACCGGCGAGGCCACCGGCGAGAGCTGCTCCGGCTAAGAAGCATCCGTAATGTGGACTTACGACGGCGGAGACTGATAATGGGCGAAGTTCTTGGGCTTCTTGTGGGGCTCTGAGCTACACCGCATTGAGTAGCCAGTAGCTTGAATCTCTGCAACGTAGCCATCTCTGAGGTCGGACAGTTTCTATCTCGCTTTCTTATAGGAAATTTGATTTTACAATTTTAGCGCAATTGAATTTCAAAGTTGTTCTTTAAAAAAAGAAAAAAAGAATTTGATGGGCTATTGATTACTTGTGAGATGATGAAAAAGGGATCTGTTGGGAACTGGTTGATGATAGTAATGGTGCTACTTTTTCTGCGTGTAAATAGTGATTTTGATTGGGTTTGTCTCTTTTTCTTCCCACTTTTTTGTGGTTTTCAAAGATTATGCTTCAAAGGTTTAGAACTTCGGGAGGAAAATGAGGGAGAGAGAGAGAGAGATATAGAGAAAGTGGGTGCTTTTTCCAAGTAAATTCTTAGATCTCATTGCTATATAATCTAATCTAATCTATGTTTATGAAAAAGAGGCACAACTGTCTTCTTAATCTAGTCTCTTTCATTCTGTCAATCTTTTGACTAAAAAAAATTAAATTTGAATATTCTGTGTCATAGTTTTCTAATATTCCCAGAAGAAAAAAGAAAGATTTAATTGAAGCACGAAATTAATTAGAAATGTAGTTAAGAGCATAGTTAAACCCTTTTTTCATTTGTTGAATTCAAAAACAATTTTAAAGACTTGTTTGATAAAATGCTTTTAAAGTAATGATCCTACTCTTATCTTATTATCATTATGCATTAAAAAAACAACTCATGATCTAATTTTAGAATATGTTTGCCAATGTCTGGCTGAATCATGCAATCCAAATCATTTTTAAGCCACCAAAATTTGAGGAGTCATGCTAGATGTTCTATAAATTTCAAAATTCAGGTCTTTCGAATTCATAAAGTAAACTTGCAATTAGTACTGAGGTGGAACCTTTTCTCTTTTGTTTTATTTTTTTCCCCTATGTTTGGCAAACTTCTTTTTCATTTTTCTTTTTGTTAGAATATGGTTAGCATTTAGCAATTAAGGCATCTCCAACCCAGCACTAAAATACCAAATTTGATGCAAATTTTGGTGTTTTGTGCGCCAACCAGCACCATTTTTTGCATCAAATTTGGTGCAATGAACAGTGCTGCATTAATCACACCAAATTTGATGCGATGTTGTTTGCAACACCAAAAATATTATTTACTCATTTAAAAAAAAAGTTATAAAAGTAATGTATGATACAAAATTATAATAAATTAAAATTAAAAATATGATACAAAATTATTAAAAATATATATAATATAAATTAATTTTTATTTTTTTCTTATCAAGAAAATTTTCAAATTTATTATTAATTAATTAATAATAACATATAATTAATTGGTTGAATATAATAATTGTTAAGGAATTAAATAAAAGGAATATTATATTTTATAAAAAAATATACTTTTTGGTGTAATATTTGGTGTTGATGGATGAAAAATAAAATAAAATAAATTTGGTGCAAAATTGTGTAAAATTTGGTACAAAATGGTACTAAGGATTGGAGATGGACTTTGCAAACTTTTAAGTTTGTTTTGGTGAAATATCAAACTTGTAAGTTGTAACGTATGAGTTAAGCTACCTTGGTCTTCTTGTAATCCAATTCCTAAGTCATGTTATAAAAACCAACTTAATCTCGTAAAGTTAAAATAAAATTTGGGACTAAGTTAAAATAAATAAAAACAAAAATTCTATATAACTTTGAGCACTTATATATATTACAAATGACGTGAGAATTGCTTATTTGAAACAGTAGTTCGATTATACTCACTAATAATATAATATCACGTCATTTATTTGCATTATATTTTAAATTTGAGATGGATAACATTTTCTCTTAACTTTTTATCTTGAATTCAGCTTGTTGGTATAGTTAATAAATCTTGAAGGCATAAAACTTGAACTGGAACTGGATACGATAAGTATCATTTACATATTCTAAGCACATAAATGAGAATATGATACGAGTGATGCTATTTCCAGCGCAAAGAATACTAATGTCAAAGCCAATTTTTTTTTTTTTTAAGTTTGATTGTGAATTGGCTAAGCTAAATTTGAAATTTGTTCGGACATTAGTGACAATACAATCAGCTTTTAACATTTAAGAGCAAGTAATATAATTAATTAAAAACCTAACTATCCACAAACAAAAAACAAGAGTAAAAAGCTGGCAATGGAAAGAAAAAGTAATAGGAAAGCAAAGCACAAGTGAATCAAAGATTGAACCTGATGGTGAAAATTATGTTTGAATATGAACATTTACTAAATAGCTCCAATAATGTACACAATCCCTTGCCAATCCTTCCACCAGTTGTGTATAAATATTAATATTACTGTGATTTTGCTTACAACAAGCACTAATTAAGCATGAAATACACCTGTGATGAAATAAAACTGAACTCATCACCTGTATCTGTTTGTGCCTTTAACACTTTCCTGAATATTATCATTATCATTGATTTTCAGATTTAGCAGAACAGATGATAAAATACTAGCTACTAACATTAGGTGTTGTAGATATACTAGGCCAATTTTGCGTCACAGAAATTGGTGAAGTTGGTGGCTTTATGTTCTTTAATAAACTAATCTCATCACAATCTGGTGAAGGTGGGGGCGGTACATTCTCTTTCACTTCAAAATCATCATATGGTTCCTCTTCATTCTCAGTATCAGATTCATTTTTTCCACTTTGAATTCTTTTTAAATCTTCCAAGACCTTTTCCATTGAAGGTCTCACTTCCTTGTCCTGGTGTAAGCATTGAAAAGCCAACTCTGAGAATGCTATTATCTTCCTTCTAACTTCGTTATCTGTCTCAAAACCTAAAGATGGATCGATCATCTCATTAATCGCACTCGTTTGGATCTTATTTATTGCTAAGTTAGCCAGACTTATTTCATGTGTATGCCTTGTTATATCAACTGCTGGCATAGATGATATTAGCTCAACAAGGACAACACCAAAACTATAAACATCACTCTTACTAGTTAACTGGTAACATTGATGATATGATGGGTCAACATATCCAGGGGTTCCTTGTGGAGCAGTTGAAATGTGAGTGACATCATTTGGGAACAACCGGGAAAGTCCAAAATCTGCAACTTTGACATTAAAATTGCTATCAAGAAGAATGTTGTTAGTCTTAATATCCCTGTGTATGATATCAGAAGCATGGAGATATCTCAATGCAGTAGCAGTTTCTATGGCAATTCTCATTCGTATAGGCCATGTAAGAGAGCCAATTTTTGCTCTATCTCCATGGAGATGATCAGCAACAGTTCCATTAGGAATATACTCGTATACTAGAAGCAGTTCACGACTGTGCCGTGAAGTGCATCCATAGAGGGAGACAAGATTTTTGTGGTGCAGACGTGTAAGAATCACAATTTCGTTCATGAATTGTTGTAAGCGTTTGCAGTTGTGTTCATATAAGCGCTTCACTGCAACTTCCCTACCATCTTTAAGTATCCCTAGTTTGAAAACATTAAAAAAAAGCTATTCAGTGAAACTTCTTAAAGCACTTGTACTACAGTATATGTGATTGTTAAGCTTTCCATATCTCTTACCATAATATACGGTTCCAAAACCTCCATCTCCAAGTTCTCGTTTGCTATCGAAGTTGTGAGTTGCTTCTTCAAGATCATGGTAGGAGAAGACAGGGATCCCCAAGTAGTAACTTCCACCTTCTAAATCTGAATTTGAGTAGGGATCAGAGGAGTTCCTTGAGATAGTATTTGAAGAACTATGAGCCTTCTTGTAGCTCCTCCACAGGAGGAAGATTAACGGGCATAAAACAAAAACTGAACATCCAATACCTACACATGAGAGGAAAAAATTCATGATTTAGTGTTAACCAAATCACCATATTGGATAAGACACATTAAATAAAAAAGAGAAACTTTTGTTGCCGGTTATAGAGAGATTTTAGATCGTAATGGTCAAGTTATAATGTCTTATCTCATTTGCCAGCAAATTTCAATCATTCTCAGAAGTTACTTTATGTGGATTGTAAATTGTTTACTCTATGCTAGCATTCATATCAGTTCGATGTTTGATTCTTATAAAAATTCTTACCTAGTCCTAACTTCAATCCCTGTCTCCTGTCTCCTGCAACATTGTTTTTGAGGAAAAGTTAGGTCAGATATAGCAATAAGAAAGGATAGTCAATTTGACATTGACCTGAAGCAAGATACTTGAGAATAAATAAACATTTAATCCTTCAGTTTAAATCTTTATAATACTCGCGAACTATTATGATCTTATGCATCTTATAATGAAGATGGAAATATTAATTGTTAGTAACTCGGAAACTAACTCTCCCAAAAACTAATGACCAACTATACTTTGATACTAACAATAACAAACCACGTTCCAAACTTCCAATATGGCAAAAGGCAAAAAAGAATAAACATAAATAAGCAAGTTCTATGAAGATGTATAATTATGCAGAGTAAGATGGCCAAAAGGAAAATATAATAGTAAATCAAGAAGACAAGCATACACTCACAATACAAACACAAAAGGCAAGTCACTGAACAGAGTTCCACTACATCTTAGGAAATATGAATACATTCACTTCTGTTCACATCTTTCAAATCATTTAGTTGCTTGTAATTGTAACAATTGATTCTTTCTTTACCTCTACATTTTCGTTTTCGTGGATCGGAACAATAAAATTGGTTTCTGTTATCAGTCTTGCACTGGCCCCCATTAACATAGAAACAATTAATACAATCATTATTTACATAAACTTGAAGATGTCCTACTGGAAGATGAAACATTGAACATTCTGGTGGAAAATGTGATGTTTTTCTATGTTGTGAACTATCATTTAAGAGAAGATAGTAAATGTTGTAACCCAAGCAACCTATGTGAGTATAATTTCTTGGAGAAGTAAAGTGAACACTCAGGCTGCAATTGATGAGAGTCAATGAATTTGATGTAAACACATGAGAAATCTTTGAAGGATGTGGAAGGGTAAAACTTTCTATAGATTCACAAATTTGGGAATCCAAATCTTTTGTAAGCTCTTTGTTGTCAATAGAAATGGGAGAGTTGATTGGGTACCAATGTCCTCCATCTTTCAATTGAATCTTCTGAAATGGTTCAGAACAGTTAATGGTGTACAAACCACAGTCAGGATGAGTTATATTCCTAAAAGGAAAAGTGATTTTCCCAAGTTTTCCACACATAAATGGTTCACAACGTGGATGGTATTGGTATGTAATTTCTTCAGCAGAGAGGAGTAGAACAATAGGAAGGAGAAAGAAGAAGATGAAAATAGTAGTAGGAATATTCATGTTAGATAGAATTATTCACAAGTGAACAATGAAAACTAGTAATAATTTACTATAAACTTAATTCCTTGCTTTCCCCTATTTTCGTTCTAATTTCTTTGCTAACACGCAAGTTGACTTGTCAAATAAGGAAACACTTTCAAACCCAACTTGTCATAAACTGAACCTAAATGTTGGAAGAACAAACAATAATACATACATCACATATTATAATTTAATTATATTTATTAATAAGTATTATTATAATTATTATATATTTTTAATTTTATATTTAATTAAAAATTATATGTAATTTGATAAAAACAATACCACTCTTCTATTAATTTCTCTAATCAAGTGGTACCATAGTTCTGAGTTCTGACATATGGTCGTCCCAAATGAAATGTCAGTCAATTATATCGGTTACTACTAGAGGAATAATTTTTCTACCACTTAATGCATCGACCAATTAGCATTCTCCACGTAGGAATATAAAGACGGAAGAAAAATAAAGCGTGGGCCCAGGTTGATGTGTTTTCTGTTCATTTATTGAATTAGTCACTACCATCCAGAAGACTTGACTCTTTGACACTTCAAAGTCTTTATAACGTTTAGAACTGATATTAAAGCCTCCAAATCAGTAACTGCCACATAACATTGCCTACCATTAACAAGACTTTGAAGCTTGTGGGTCATAATAGGATGCATTTCTGAACCACATATCTTTATCTTGGTAACAGGAGTGTATACTGGTGGCCATTCAGAAAGAGAAGATATTCTGTAACTATCTGAAGAGAATAGAGATCTAATTGTATAGTGGTGGTGATAATGCTATTATGGAAAAGGACATGGACTAAATATCTATAAGAACAAGTTATATCCTACTTTACTGGTAGTCTTTGTGAAAGACCAGAAGGTAGAGTAAAGGGAACTAACGTGTTTAGAAGGGAAACTAAATTGTTCTCTTGTAAAAGATTAAAACTTGAGGTCATCATTGTTAGCAATATATTTTTATAAGGATCCTATTGTTTGCTCATCAATTCAGGGGAGTATTAAAAACTATCTTCTTAGTCCAAAAGGGGTTGTTAAAAATAGAAACCCATATATATAATTGACCCACGAACCTACTTGTTACAGGGCTCACCCTCAATGGAGTTTATGAAGCATAAAGAATAGACATGGATTTTTATATTATCATATCAACAAGTGTTCATTGCCATCCCTATCTACAATCAGGAGAAGAGGGTAACATCTTGGCTTGAAGAGAAAGAGAGGAAGCCAAGTGTTCAAGGAATTTACCTTTCGATACACCAGAGCACTTAATTCCATTTCTTCCATAACTGAGGCATCGACTTTCTTTACGGAGACATGAAAGACAACGAGGGTTTAATTGAATGTCAAGACGACTTGTCGGAAGCCGAACAATTGAACATCGTGGAGGAGCACTTTTTATAGTATTGTTATAATATAAATTATAATCTCCACACTTTAGATACGCAAGAGAATTGTTCCTTAGAACATCAGAGCTGCAATTAAACATGGTAAATGAATCTGTTGTAGATACATTAGAGACAACAGAATATTCTGGAAGAGCTAAACTTGCAAAAGATTCACAACTTTTAGAACTCAAGTTTTGTAGGAGCTCTGTGTCGTTGATGAAAACAGAATTGGTTTGAGATATGTTTATGATTTTAAACCAGTATCCTCCTTCTCTCAGCTGAATCCTCTGAGTTGGTTCTGTACAATCAATTTGGTATAATCCACATTCAGATTTTGAATTATTCCCAAAGGGGAAGGTAAGCGAACCTAGTTTTCCACAGGGGAAAGGTGAACAAGGTTGGTTCGGTCTATTTTCCTCTGCTGAGAGATGAAGAAGAAGAATAAGCTGAGGAACCAAAAAGAAAATATGGATAGTGAACCTAACCATCTTGTAAGAACCCCCAAGAACCAAAAGACATGATCAAAACTAATTTAAGGTGTTTGTGTTCTTCTATTTTATTCTGTTCGGGTTGTATATGATATGATTAACGCGTTATTTGACTTGTAAAAAGCCAGCATGATTAAGGAGTCCTATAATTCTATTGGATGGTTTTGCCACGTACTTAACTCAAGGAGTTTCCTACTGGTTTCGTTGTTCAAACAATAAGATAAGACTTGGACTTTCAAAGTCTGCTAAAAGTGTCAAATACACAAAAGATTGTTTAAAGACAGACACTATTGCGGCTCTTATAGTCATCACATATTAAGGGAGAAAAGATAAGGGAAACATCATGAAACATGTATTGGATGTTTTTAAGCAGCAAAAATGACAAGGTCAGAGATTATGCTACGTGCTATTTGCTAATTATGCAAAATAGCAGTATTTTGTATCATACATTTGTGATGAAAGCAAATAAGTAGAAGTTTATAATTTGACGTACCTCTGAGCATCTATATTACTTGAATTTTTTATTTTTCATAACAAACCGTATTCAAGTAACATGGTATGAACATGAGGTGTGGTGTAAATTTACATAAAATTTTGAATAATTGGTGTGCCAAGTATTCAAAATTTTACAACGTTGTCCTAAAAGAGTGTGTAACATAGGTGAGCTTGACTGTACCTAAAAACGACAGTAATCACAAATTTGTGATAGATAGGCTTTTCCGCATAAGCTTTGTGTGTTAGCTTTTTGGAAGAAATGAAAACTGATGTAAAAAAAAAAAAAAAAGGAAGCAAGGGGCAGATTGGATTCCATCTTTTTGTGATTTTGTAAATGAATGATAGTGCAGTAAAAGATGAACACCTGATCAATTCACGAGTTTTTCAACTATGATGCTTAGGTTTGCATGAGGACAGAGAAATAGAGCTTGACAGGAGGTTAAACAGAGAGCAAACATCTGGTATTTTGACACCAAGTCAAGTCTATCACTTTGGTTTCATCAAATCAGGATGTTCTATCTTCTACATCTAGGACTGAAAATAACTTCCTCTTACGAAATATACTCTGTTTGGAATTTTCTAAAACCCTGAGATTTAAGACAAGGATTGAATTGAATATGGCTTGATTCAGATTTCGTGAAGTACCTGTGTCTAAGTGACATAACAACAGGACCTAGCCAAAGATATCTATTTTTCTGTGCTGAATATCTAGTCAAGATGCATAATTGGTATGATTATGATTCTTTTCATTGGGACTGAATGATTTCTAAATGTTATTCTACCAGGACAATCCCTAGGATTCTAGGAAATTTTTTGCATCTTTTCCTTTACTTATCAAAAACCTAACCTATGGAAATTTATCAAAGAGAACCGAGCTGCGAGAGAATATCAATAGCACTTATGGGTCATTGGATCTTCAAATTTGTGTCTCACCATCATTGCAGACTCTGATATGAACACCGTTGCGACAAAAACAAACAGCATCATCTTCCTGAGATCCACATATGCCACCACTCTTCACACACTCAACACATGCTTCTCGATGCCATTTTAGAGTAAATCCATCCATCAACAGTTTAGTGTAATTAACATTGTTTATGGTGTGATTGGCTTGTTTTCTTTCCAAATCAATAGGCACAGCAACTTCCATGTCACAACCAGTTGCATTATCCAAGTCCTCATCCTTAAGGATTAAAGCCACATAAGAGAGATCAGTAACATTGAAGGGAGCACAAGAAACCCAAGATTTCTCGAAACTAGGAGAAAACGAGTTGTTGCAGCCATAAAAGAATTGAAGGTTAGCATGGTTTGAGAAAATGAGTTGTTGCAGCCATAAAAGAATTGAAGGTTAGCATGGTTTGAGATCTATTGAAGGCAAAATAATGTTTAGGAGAAAAGCAAGTTGATGAATTTGCAACGTCTGCATCAAGCAACCGAAACCACTGCTGTTTGTAAGAGATATCTTTCACTATGTAGCAGCCTCTAGAGGTCCAAAACACAGGTTTTCCATCTTGACACTCAGTCTCAAAGCCGTTACGACCACAAAAGTCACACGATCAACGCCATCAGCACTAGACAAGTAAAAAGGGTAGCTTATGTTGGGGCTGCTACCACAGTTTGTAGGCACACGACAGGCTTAATACCTCCAATCATCTAATACAAAAGACTCTATTCTTAAAGTGAAGAATATGAGGAACACGCTTGTCCTAAGAGGGAGAAGTACTTTTGTACTGAACAACTCCTGCAACCTCATTTGAGTGTTTTGGTTGCAGACAAGAGGATTGAGAAATGAAATCACTAACATATAATTCCTTATTGCCTAAACAATTATTGTCCTCAAATGATTCCATATGGCTCTTCATTGAACCAAAAGGCTTTCTTTTGGACTCAACTCGTGGTCCCCTATTTTTGCCAATTTGCAAAGAATAACATAGCATATACCATACATCCTAGAATATACCATATACTCCAATATCACTACATGACATGACAGGTCTCAAGTATCTTGAGAATTTTTTCGAGTTCATTTGACAAACTTTGTCCAATCTATTTAGGCCTTCTTTCCAAAGACTTTTTGCTCAGTTCACTTGGCCTACTTTATTTGATTAAGCATGTTATCAGCATGTAAAGGTTCATTTGTCAATTACCAAACAAAAGTTCAATCTTTTGATACATGCTTAAATGACCTTGCATGCATGTGTTAACAATCCTCTAATCATTAACTCTGATATTAAATTATAAAATTTTAATAGGCGTCTCACAAGTACTATAAAATTTTAACCCAAAATGTTAACATTATAAAGAGAAAAAATTTAAGTACTTATAAACTCATTTAAATTGTCATATTTTTTCTTTGTGGAACTCTTGTTTGCCTTTTACCTATTATAATATCCTTTGATCACCATGGGCCAGGAGGTCCCACACTCTCACTTAGCATATGACAGAAGTGTCCACATATCCAAACTTATTCCATTTGAAGACCCTCTACCAATTGGACAGACCATCACTGAACTAAACCCTGACAACCCGAATCGTCAAACCTCGACCCATAACCTTAGTACACCCAGTACTGCATACAGAGAAACAAACCTCAAGGGCTGAGAGCTCTCATCACTATATTTTTTTTCTTTTGCTTTGACTCGAGTTGTTTATGAAAAAATTATTTTATTAGTCAATCCTAAATGGGTATTTAATTATTTATACACAAAATACAAGTCCTATTAAGAAACGACAATAAATCCTAAATATACACAAAGCAATAATAAAGAATAGAAATAAAACAAATTCCTAAAATAAGACTAAGAATAAACTATACACATAATATATAATTCTCCCATAAAAAAACAAATAGTTTTGATTTATTTATAATTACGTAACTTTGAGTCTCTAATTAAAGATTGAAGAGAAGTACACCTTT
The DNA here is from genome assembly GCA_029378325.1 of Elaeagnus macrophylla. NCBI lineage: Eukaryota > Viridiplantae > Streptophyta > Magnoliopsida > Rosales > Elaeagnaceae > Elaeagnus > Elaeagnus macrophylla. Next base: position 5,729,459 of record CM055644.1, read on the forward strand.
ATTGATGGCCTAGAACTAAGTGAATAACATGTGTTAAACTAGATGTTTGGTTTCTATATGGAGCCAAATAGAATGAGTTACTAGAGAACTGTTGCATGTGTACTTGAAAGGTGCAGGGCAATGAATATTGTAATGGGGAATAATTTGCTGAATAGCTAAGCTCGTCCGTAATGGGGAATAAATTTATGTGCCTATGTGAGCAGTTAACACTTTCTAGAGACTAATTCTTGACACCTAAAAATAAAAGTAACGAAAAACTGACTATTATTTTCCAAAAAATATTCCTAAAAACATGATTTTCTATATCAAGTTTTACCATAACCAGACAGTTGCGACACACACAAAAGCAAAAAGACATGGATCTGAAAAAGACAATTTCACATTACTTAAGCTAGCCAAGAAAGCTATTTGTGATTCTGTTTACTTATTAAATTACAAACGATGAAGCCAACCATTGATGATTAACAATGAGGAATATTTTAACTTTGAAAAACGCACCCATCCTAAGAAAATCTATTTTACCCTGTAAAAATTGTTCCCATTAAATAGAATAACACCATGAGCTATGTAGTCAACGTTGGGACACTTTAATCAAGTTAGATGAAAGTTTCAATTCAGTAGTTTACTGTTAGACAAAGTGTTTGTTATAACTAACTTCTCCACGTGTCCTTTTTCTATTAGTGCTAGCTATTGTATAAATAGCTATCAAATGTAATATGAGAACAAGCAATATACAAGTTTCTGATTTCCATTTCTAAGTTTCATATTGCTCTATGGTATCAGAGCCTTGTTAAGATCAACAATGGCGAACAAGGGAAATGGAACATATCGTGATGTGCTGTTCTCTTCTCCTCCAGTTTTTAATAATTTTTCAAATTCTGGTAACAGAATCGGTAACATAGGAGATCCGATCTCTGACAACGTAAACAAAAATCTTGATTCTCCGAGTTCTTCTACACCTCAAATATATGATCTGTTAGCTCAAAGCTTGTCTTCGATTCCTCCAGTGAATCTTGCAATTTCAGTTAAGCTAGATGATGATAACTACTTGATTTGGCGTGAACAAATGGTTAGTTATATCACTGCTTATGGTCTTGAGAGGTTTATCGATGGTTCCGTAACCAAACCTGCTCAATTTCTTGGCAATGGAGGTCTCAATCCTAGTTTTGTTAACTGGAACAGACTGAATTCTATGCTCAAAGGTTGGCTTTATGGATCAGTCTCTAAATCCATGTCTGGACACATTTCTGGTAAATCTACTGTCTATGAGCAATGGATTGCTCTAGAAGAAGCTTTTTCATCCTCTTCGCAGTCTACGATTATGGACCTGAGATCTCAACTTCAAAATTTGTCAAAAGATGTACTTGTCAAAAGATGTACTTGTCAAAAGATGATGGTGGAGGCGAGTTCAAGCCTTTGGTGACTCATTTGGAAACACAAGGTGTTATGCATAGATGTACTTGTCCTCATACCAGTGAACAAAATGGTGTTGTTGAGAGTAGACATAGAAGAATTGTTGAGAGGGGGCTAACTATGATGTTTCAGTCTCATATGCCTATGGCCTATTGGCCTTTTGCCTTCAAAAATGCTGTTTACTCTTTGAATAGAATGCCGAGCAAGGTTCTGAATGACTGTTGTCCTTTTGAGTTACTTTTTAAACAAAAACCTGACTATAGTTTTATGAAAACTTTTGAGTGTCAATGTTTTCCATGTGTTCGATCCTATAATAGACACAAGCTTGAACCGCGGTCTCTTGAGTGTGTTTTTATGGGTTATGCTAGTAAGTATCGTGGATACATTTGCATGGAGTTATCCACCAAGAAGGTCTACATTAGCAGGCATGTTGTTTTCAATGAGAAATGTTTTCCGTTTGCTATTCAACAGTCCTCCTCTCCTTCCACTGTTTTTCCTTCCTCCACCATTGTTGCTCCTGCATCTATTCCTTTGATGTTACCAACATCCATACCTGTTGCAGATACTCCTCAGTCACTTAATTTTGCTTCTATGTCAGTTTCTCCTTCATTTGGTGCTCTTGGTGACTTTGGTGTTCACAACAGCGGTACTCAGCTTGATATCTCCTTTCCTACGATTGCAGATGGTATATTAGCAGGTGATCAAGGTACTTTGTTACCTGATCAGCCTACAAAGCTTCTCTCTACTTCTCAACCTGTTCCTGTTGTTTCTCAATCTGTTGATTTAACTCTTAACACTCATCCTATGGTTACTAGAAGTAAAGCAGGTATTTTTAAGCCAAAGAATTTTCATGTCTCTTTAATTCTTCCTGAACCAAAGACCTACAAAGCTGCTCTTTTGATTCCTGAGTGGAAGGAGGCTATGACAAAGGAGTTTCAAGCTCTTTTGGCTAATGGGACTTGGGAATTGGTTTCTCTTCCCCCTGGTTTGAAAGCTATCACTTGCAAGTGGGTGTTTAGAGTTAAATTGAAGGCTGATGGCAGTCTTGAGAGATACAAGGCTCGGTTAGTGGCCAAAGGCTACTTGCAGGTAGAAGGTTTGGACTACAGTGAAACTTTTTCTCCTGTTATCAAACCTACCACAATCAGGGTTGTTTTGAGTTTGGCTCTGTCTTATGGTTGGCTTATTCGTCAAATTGATGTTAATAATGTCTTCCTTAATGGTGATTTGTTGGAAGATGTATATATGGAGCAGCCTCCTGGTTTTCAATCTCTACCTGGGATGGTTTGTAAACTCAAAAAGGCACTCTATGGCCTTAAACAAGCACCTCGTGCTTGGTTTTTCAAACTCAGTCAATGCTTACTTGCTTTGGGCTTTCATGCTTCTAAATCTGACACATCTTTGTTTGTGCAGCATTCTTCTAGTATCACACTTATAGTATTGGTTTATGTGGATGATATCCTCATCACTGGTAATGATCCTTCTGCGGTCCAACAGTTAATTCTTAAACTGAATTATCAGTTTGCTCTCAAAGACTTAGGTCTTTTGCATTATTTTCTTGGTGTGGAGGTTACTCCTAATGGTTCCTCACTTTTTCTCAGTCAACACAAATACATTAAGGGTCTTCTCACTAAGACAGGCTTGACTGATGCCAAGAGTTGTGATACTCCTATGTCGTCTGGCAAGCAGCTTAGTAAATTTGATGGTACTCCTTTGTCTGATCCTTCTGAGTATCGTAGTGTTGTTGGCGCATTACAGTATTGTACTATTACTCGTCCGGATATTGCTTTTTCTGTCAACAAACTGTGTCAGTTTATGGCCCAACCTACCGATATTCATTGGATAGCTGCTAAGCGCTTGCTGAGGTACTTAAAAGGCTCTCTGCATCTTGGTTTATGCTTCACTAAGTCCTCTTCTTTGGATATATGTGCCTATAGTGATGCCGATTGGGCTTCTTGCCCTGATGACAGAAAGTCTACTGGTGCCTTTTGTGTATTCTTAGGTGATAATCTTGTTTTATGGCATTCAGGGAAACATAGAGTTGTTTCTCGATCTTCTACTGAATCTGAATATCGAGCTTTGTCCTCTACTGCTTCTGAGGTCCTGTTGCTTCAATCTCTTTTGCGGGAGCTTCATGTTTCAGTGCCTCGTTGCCCTCTCCTTTATTGTGACAATCTTAGCGCTAAGGCATTGGCTTAAAATCCTGTGTATCATGCTCGCACCAAACATATTGAGATTGATCATCATTTTTTACGTGATCTTGTCATGCGCCACCAACTTGATATTCAGTTCATTTCATCTGGTGATCAGCTTGCTGATGTGCTCACAAAAGCATTGCCTGGTCCTTCCATTTCTAAGTTTCATATTGCTCTATTTACAACTGTTAATCAACTATCGAGATGTGATTACTCATCACAATTTATTATACTATCATATCTCAAACATTAAGATTTAAAAAAAAAGTTCTCACTTTTATTTTTCATAAATCTCGACTATTATGATATGATTGTATAAAAATTTGCAATCAGAGTTCCAGATTGAAGATAAAATCCACGTATAAAATGAGTATACTCTGCCAAGCTGTGACAACTAAAGGCATTAATTGTTTGCTTCTTTTAAAAATAAAAAACATTACTCCAAAGTGGTCTGCATTGAAAGGGAATCCTCACATTAATTAAAGTAATAAGTTAGGTATGCGAACAAGTTTTAATATTAAAAAAATATAAAAAAGTAAATTTAATATATAGTTAGAATGGACTATTCTTAATAAATTAATTTTTTAGTTGAAATCTTAGGATTAACAAGTGGTATCAGAATCAGAACTCAATTTATAATTTATATGTGCAGACAAGGTGAATTTATAAGATAAAAGTTGACCCATGTAAACAATGTATGAAGTTTAAGTTTAAACAAATAGTAGGCTTTCTATTAAATCTTATTGAACTATCGAGATTTAATTTGATGTGAGTTCTTTGATCCTTCTTACCATATATGTGAGCTCGATGAAGTATGAAAAGCCCTTTTGGAGAATGCAGCTAAATGTTGGTCCTTGTTATTGGGGCATAGTTAGAGTTTAAGAAAGTAAATGTGAGTTTAAGGGAGTAAATGTTTTCTTGATCGAAGGGAATTGTCTTAAATTAAAAAAATATGAAGAATAAATTAAATATATAATTAAAATTGACTACTACTTTTAATAAATTAACTTTTGAACTCAAGCATATAATAAAAAAGTTAATCATTCTTCATTAATTAATTTAATATAGTGTTAGTTTGTCACTTGTATCATTTTGCATGTATTTTGTTCCCTTATTGTTTCAAGATACATGTAAACGTTCTTAGGAAAAAAAATACATGTAAAAGAAGATTGATGAAAAAAATAAAATGAAAAATGCAATGAAAGTTGTTGTAATCAGAAACGCACACCTGAGTTATACATATAATCTAGACACTGTTAAGTTAATCACCACGCCTTCTTCACATTCCAGTCAGTAAGGTGATGCTCTTCACATAAGTCTAAGATTCAAATTCCAATTTCTCAATTTCCACATCTTACACCTAAAATATGACCTCACTCCTTGCGTCTCCAACACTACTACAAAAGATTCTCAAGTTTTTCTAACTTCTAAATCAATTTATCAGCAGAAAATAAAATAACCCTTAAATCAAGGGCAACTCTATTGCAAGAGCAATAATTGCTAATAACATAGCAAAATTTATATTTTGAGAATTATTTAATATTAAAATATTATGTAAGATATTAATTACTCTGGCATAATTGTTTTTTTTTTAACTCTCAAAATAATAATTACCTAAATTAATTGATAAAAAAATGCGATGAAAAATCTGATTAAAATATAGTATTTAATAAAACATGTATTTAAATCAAGATTTGAATAAATAATGTCGTAGCCAATTTCCAATGATCTGACAAAATCTTTTTTTTTTTTTTTTGCCCCCCCCCCCCCCCCCCCCCCTAATTTTTTATGTGCTAATGGGACAAACCGTATAACATTTCTTAACAAAAGAAGGTTCAATATGGTTTTCCAAAAGTGGGTGACAAAAAAAGTGCCTAGTTAATTAGATTAATTTAAATTTTCTTTTCTTTTCTCTTTTTTAGTAATTTAATTATTTTATTTTTAAAAAAAAAATGACATATAAATGAATAATTTTTTCATTTTATTTTTTCACGCATTTTTTTAACTACTTATGACATATCAATTTAACAATGGCTATAAAGTTTATTAAAAATAAAATTAAAATTAAAATTGATCATTTTTTTGTTTGTTATTTTTTCATAATAAAAAGAATAAATTATTAAAAAAATAAAATAAAAATTATATTATTCTAACTGAAGAATTCTTACTCCATACATTATTATTTTTTTAAAAGAAAGAGATCAAGATGTTTCTCCTTTGATAAATGCTATTAAGAAAACATTGAAATTAAGATAATTATTTAATATGACAAGTAGGGGTGTTCAAAAAATTCGATCATTCGATCAATCCGACTAATTCAATCCGATCCGTTAATTTTTGAACGGTTTCGATCCGATGATCTGATCGGATCGGATTGAAATTTTTTCAATACGTTAAGTTCGGATCGGATGGCGGATTGTACTATTTATCATCCAATCTCATCCGATCCGACCAAAAACATTAAATATATTTTAAATTTATACACATGTCATATTTTTAAGGTTTATTTTAGCTTAAATATGTTTATGTTACATAAAAAATTTAGTTTTTTATTCAAAAATATTAAAATAGAGTTAATTAATTTTATTGATCGGATTGATCGGATTCAATCCGAATAGATTGCGGATCGGATAGGATCGGATTTGAAACATGATCGGATTGGATGCGGATTATGATATTTCAATCCGATCGGATGGTCGGATCGGATCAAATGAGCATAAAATCAGCGATTTTGATCCGATAAACACCCTAATCACAAGTAAAGAAGGTGCAGTAGGTATTAAGTTTTGAGGTAGACATATCCAACTACGTGTAAGAACTACGTCCACTTAGTAATTATCATTCCAATCATTTTAGGCATGAATAAAATCTGGACATATCTAGCTATCGACCCCATAACACATTAATTTAGTGTTTCTCTCTCCTTTCAAAATTCAATGCATTTCTTATTCAATACCCCCTTAAATTGACCATCTTCACATGCTAATTACTTTCCCCTTAGCTACAATAGCCAGCAAATATCTCACGTATTATAAGAAGAAATATCAACAATATCAAAACAAAACAATACTATTATTAGTAATTAGTTGTCAGGAAATACTAACCATGAAGAAGAGGATGACAACGAGCAGAATGTGGTCTATCGGGACAATAACACTTGAAAAGATGAGCAAGACGATCAAATCCACATCTCCCACCACTCCTCTCACAAACACTACAATCACTTGCTGTCCATTTCATCAAAAACCCTCTACTTAGAATCTCTCTTATATTAATCTCATTTTCATCATCTCCAATATTATAACTCATAACTGGTGCTACCACCAGGTTCTCTTTCCCACACTTTGAAATATTATTGCCCATTTGGGTTATGTCCTTTTCAGACAAACCCACAATTCTCCTTGTCCTGTTTTCTATAGAGCAACCAATATCATTATCCTTTGGAAAATCTTTAACCAAAGATGAGTTGCAATTGTAAAGTAAAAACACTTGACTTTGGTTTGGAACAAGCTGTAAATCGTCAGCAACAAGAGTTAAGTTTTGTGCAAAAGGAATACAATTGGTTTGTGGGTTTGAAAGTGCTGAGTTTGAAACAATAAGGGATTGGTTTTGGTAAAAGATTTTGTGGATGATGTAGTTTTCATTAGAGAAGTTGAGAATTGGATGGCCATTGTTATTACAAGAGAGTTGAAAACCAGGATAGCCACAAAAAGGTTCTTGTACTCCTTGTATGTAAAAAGGAAAGGTTATGTTTTGGTTGTCTCCACAGGTTTTGGGAACTCTACAGGTTTCATAGAATTTGTCTATAGCTTCAATGGAATTATATGACAAGAGGAAGAGAATAAGTATGAAGAGGTTTAAAATCAATGGAGAGAAGAGGGTTGGATTCATTTGTGGATGTTGGGAACTGTGATAGATATAACGAAGGTTTGGATAATATAGCAGAGAGAGAGAGAGAGAGATTGAAGTATATGAGAGATTTGAGAAGAAGAGGGAGAGCAAAGGATGGCTTTTGACTTGGCTTTTTTATTTTAAAATGAAAGAGTAGTTGCCTTTGAAAATTAACTTTTTGGGTCGGTCTGTCTAGGCAAGTTGTCTATATCAGCCCCATATCTTAGACTATTCAAATCTTTGGCTAACTTACCAACATTTAGTGGCTAAGTTGTTTTTTTTTTTTTTTTTCAAACTTGTTATGGTGGTTGCAAGCATGCGTCTAAAATTTTCATTGTTCTCAATGTATTGTTGTGTTTGTATATATGGCATTTTTGTCAATTTCATAAACAGAATTTACTACACATGTTTAATTTAATGAAACTCTGTTATTGAAATTGATGGGATGTGTAATTTATTTTAACATAGTTAACGAAAATAATGAGAATGACATATTTGCAACAAAGGATATAATTTAAGAGAAAAATATCACAAATTTTTTTTTATGCTTTTTAATTATTTAAATTATAAATAATATCATTTATTTTTATAGCTTTGTAAAAAGAATAAATTATTTTATTTTAATAATTTTTTTATTAAAATATTATTATATTTTTGTCAAATAATTAAACGCGAATAAAATACTAGTCTTTAAAAATGATAAAGTTACAATTAATATTAAAAAAATTCACAAAATATTCATTTTAAAAATTTGTTAATTGCCAAGTCTTATTTTAAGGTTTTATTAATTTTTTAATTTTTATTAAAAATTAAAATTTATATTTAAATAACTTTTTATTTGAATATTATTATTGTTGATTTTATATTAAATTTTAATTTGATCCTTATTAAAAACTCATATTTTAATCACTTAATATAAAATAATAATATTTTAATAGATTTTTTTTAAAATAGTATAGTTTGTCCTTAATTGACATTTTTTATAAAGTTAAGGACTAAATGATTCTATTTTTAATTTAAGGGATCAAAAAGTACAAATGATCTAATTTAATAAATTTTTATGACATTGCACCCTATTTTTAACAATTGAAAGGTTAGAGGCATATTTATACCACTTAGAATGAGAAGAAAAAAAAATAATAATTTAATAATTTTAGAATCTTAGCTTAAGTGCCAACCCCAAAGTTTCCTCTTTATGAATATTTTTCTTCAAACATAGGGCTTCCAAAATATAACACTTTAACAATATTTAAATTTGACCTTAAGTACCAACCTTTAAGTCTAAGGGTGTTTTTTTTTTTTTTTTCGAACATTTTAAAGCTTTTTTGTCTAATAAAAATTAAAGAGAATTTTCTTAACAAGACATGGAGCTTCCGTTTCTAGACTTCAACTAATATTTGAGGATTGGGAAGGTCTACATATAATAAAAGGTGCAACTTTGGAGTGATTTGGGTTTTTTCTTTTACAAGGAAGAGTCTATATATCAAATATCAATTACGATCGTGAAATATTCGTAATGTTTAGTCGTGCTATTTTTGTTAAAACATATGATATCAGCTAGAGTGAGTTTTAGCAGGTTAAGCATCCCTCTGTTATGGATGCAAGTGGGCTTTGAACGTTGTTTTCACTATGTTGAATCTCGTGAAAGATGGTCCCTAATGTCTAAACACATAATTTCTAATTAATTGGAAAAAGGAAGAATCAAAGTGGTCTCTGTAGATCATCAAGTTGTACTAGTTGGTAATTGTATAGAGCCTATACACATCAACTAGTATTAAAGATGGAGTTATTGGTTTATATGCCTTTGAGTCTATTATTTAGTGGAAGTCCAGCATCTCAGAGTCTTGTCAATGGTCCATGATTCACGCATAAACGAACCTCAACAAAAGTATAAGTTTTAAAAACGACCTCTTGAAAATACAGGGCCACTTAAGTTTTACTGTTTTCATCTAAACACGAAAGTCCAAACCCCAGGTCTCAAGTCCTTGTATTCATTACCTTTCAGTCTTTTGACCCTTTGGTTATGAGGGCCAAATGGGGTAGGCAACATTTATAATATCTTCTGTCTTAATGAAAAATTTCTCTTTAAAGTGTATTGACACAAAATTAAGAACTCGTGGCTCTAAGAGAGACCTATCAAATTGCAATAGAAAAAACCAAAATCATTGACATTCCTGGTCAATTGCATGCCTCGTGTGCAAAAATAGTTAAGTCATAAGTTAGCTCTAAATCTAAAACTAAGAGATTTCAGGGTCTTATTAGGCTAACCGAATATATATATATTTTTTTTAAAAGTGCTTTAAAGTACCCTTTATTTTATTAACAAAGAGAAAACACACTCATACATTCGAGTGAAATTCGAACATGAATTTGAGTCTTACCACTTGATTCATAAGAAATTCCCGAAAATAATCTTTTATTGAGGTTAGATCTTCTAACCTTTAAGGAAGAGATAATAACATTACCATTTGAACCATACCATTTTAGGCTAACCGAACCTTATAAGTGAACAAATTAGAGTTTCCAAACATTACCATCTTCTTTTTTAATTCAACATAGAATCTAACTAATTCAATAGTACATTGGTGTTTGTTGTTCTGTTGTCCCCACATTACCCAAGAGATTCAGCATCCCAAACAGCTTGATGAGTATCCATGAGGACAATCATCCATCAATCGACAATATCCATGTGGACGACAGTAAGAATTGGGTCGTTTTGTTGGATCATTAAAATAAATATATATATCTGATTTCATCACTATTTTTTTTATTAAAAAAAATATTACCAAGAGACGGAGCCAGAGAAAAAAATAAGAGGGGGGCTAATTTTTTTTTTCTTTTATATACAAAATAAAAAATTAGTAGGAGTTCTAATAAATTATACTCAATTCAATACTAAATTTTTTTCATATTATATTATAATAGAGACATAGAGTTAACACATTATAATTAACTTATAACAAAAATTAAACAAAAATATAACAAATTAATAAATATTAGTATCATTCATGAATAAAATAAATTTATTAACTAAAAAATTTAAGCAAATAAAAAGCTTAATGAAATACATTAAGATTTATAGACATTAAAACTAAAATAAACATGTAAAAATGTAAAAAGTAAAATGTGATTTATAATTTTAAGCTTGAGACTATATTTAAAAATATATGTTTATAAACAATATAATAATGACTAATAATAATAAAAATAATAAAATTTTTCTATAAAAAAAATTTCAAATAAATTCTAAAAAAATATTAAAATAAAATGTCAAATAATATAATATTACATAAATTTAAAATTTGGATTGAAATAAAATATAATAAACACAAACTTAAAAAACTTTAATATAAAGCTTATCATATACTTAACTTTTTAATTTTATTTTTATAATGTTGAGATAAAAATATTTAAATATTATTTGAATTCTTATATTTAAGAAGAATTTTTTGTACTATACTACTCTAATTTTATTTTTGTTACTAATAGTTACCAAATATATGAAAAAAATATATATTTAAACACTTTATTTACAATTCATGTTATTTTTATCCACGTATTTGTTAAATATTGTTAATATATACTAAAATATGTACATAAAAATTAGACACAATATATTATTATAAATAAAATATTTATTTAATGCTAAAAATATACACGTAATTAAATTTTTTTTTTTTTTAAAGTTAACCGGTTTTCCCACTAAACACCCCCCCCCCCCCCCCCCCCCTAAAAGAGATCCGCCTCTGACTGCCATCAACATATTACTTGAAGCATCGATGGCATGCATGAATCATTGAAAATTAATAAAGGCTATCAATCACAAGGCATCACTGGCATATGTCAGACTCGACATTAAGACACAGGCCCAAGCTTTAAACATGTGCCCTCCTATCCAGAAAAGTCACAATACCCACATACTTTGCACTCAACTAACTGAGCTACCTAAGATCGGAATCTCTATTATGGTTTACTTGTTGTCTTGGCAATCAATAGGTTGAACTCAAGGTGGCCACAATCAATCTTCAATTTGATTACCAGAGGCAATTTGAATTTTAAATAAATGATGAACTTGTCTTAGGCTCCAATTTGTGGCTCCAATTTTTTTTAAATAAAAAATTTATTAAAAGAATTATGAATATAATAATTTTAAAATTTATTAAGTATTTATTTGAATGTTATTTTGGAGACTATATATAGATAAAATAATAATGCATGAATTGTTTTTGTTTATAGCTACTTATAAATAATTACACTTTAGTGTTACTGTTATTATATAAAATTATTATTAATTAATGAATATTAATCTTCAAAATAACAATATACAACTTATTATCTCTCTTTTTATTGTAATATACATCTTATTATCTAATAAAAAAAATTATTATCTAACTAAAAAATTCAATTTTCTAATGGATTAAATCAACGTATGTGAATTCTTTTTACTAGTCTCCATTTTTTCTCAAATTGGGATGATGAAAAAACAAGAACTAAATGACATGTTTGATCGATAATAATCGTAATTGTAATGGAAATCATTTGGAGTATTATTTTGTTTAGTTTGACTGTACTCTGTAATAAAATGTAAAGAGATTGTAGCAGTAGCAGTAATCCTCATTCCGCCTGCAGCTCTTAAAAATATGCTGTAATGCTCTATTTTTCTCACAAATTGTATATTCATTTATGATTTTTTTCTCATTTTATCTCTTTTAGTAATAATAAAAAAATTTATTTTTTAATTTTACTTCATTTATAATTTTTATTTTAATATCATATTTATTTTGATTACATTACTTAAATAAATATTATTATAGTAATATTATTTCTTTTACGTTTTATATTTAGTAAACTAAACGTCACCTAAATTAACATTATAAAATCTTCCATTTTGACATTTTTATAAGCTTTTTTTTCTCCATCTTTTTTATGTGCATCTTTCTATTTCAAAGTTCAAATTTTTTATTATTTATATATATTTTTTATTTAAATTTTACAGATAAACATTATGGTATTGACAATTTCAAACTTTTAATTTTATTTAAAAGTTTCTTTTAAAAAATCTAAGTTCTATTGGGTTCAAAATAAAGTTGTAAATTACTATAAGATTATTGTACAAGCTAAATAAGTTTTACATCTTTATTTATTATTTATTCAATTTTATTAATTATTTAATTTTAATTTATTATTTATATTTAACATAAAAAACTATTAATATTACCGATCAATTCTTATTAGAACAAATTCACCGTCTCACTTTTGATGTCCCTTTTTTTGCTACTGAACGTTTTCAATTATCTTAATATTCTTTTTATTATTTCTTTTTTTAAATCAATGACATTGCCTAATTAGTGATACATGTACACAAAAAATGGGATAGGGAAATTTCTATCTTCTTATCAGCTAATGAATATTTAAGGCCTCATTTTAATGTTCACTTTAGACTACAAAAGAATTTGAGCCGCCCCTACAATTACCTCTGATGTTCATTATTATTCCACTACTGAAGTCTTAGCTACTTCAAGTTTCAAATTTTTGGTAATGTTTGAAATATGTTAGAGGAAGATAAGTCTACAAAATCAAATAAAATGGATCAAGTGAAGAAGCAATGTAGTACTTAACAACTAAGAAGAGCACAATCTGAAGTGCGATTAATTATAAGAAACGAAATTGTAATTAGAATATATTTATATGGATAACAACACAATTTCAATTCTTATTATTATAATTATATTTCATTAATGATAACTTTACTAACAAAAGCGACAGTAATATATAATTAATTATAAAGTTAAAATAAAATTTTCACATATTTTATCTTAATAATGACAAAACTAATTGTTGTAATCATTACTCTATATTATTAGGAATATTTATTGCCAAAGAAACTTCGCTTTGTTTAAGAAAATTTTCCATAAGTGTTGGTTAATCTTCAAGAAATAAAATTATTTTATTCGATAAAGCTAAATCATTCTTAACGCTGAATTTTTTTTAAAATGCAATATCTTGTATGTTAATCATAGTCTTTAATAACGTCCACATGTATGAAACTTTTCTTTTTTTATAAAAATAAAAGATCAAAATTTACATGTTATAATACGTAACAATATAATCGTTGAATTCAAGAATCTCTTGCAATAATCATTCTCTATTATATTTTAAAATTTTAGAATACATACTAGATATAAAAATTTAAATCACATTTATAAAATAATTTTATTTTAGACCAAAATGTTATTATACTTTAAAATAAAGAAAAATTTTGTTCCTTATATTTTATCTTAAAATTTAAAAAAAATTTATGTTAAACCCTTAAATAAGAAAAATTATAATATTTAAGTAGTTTACTTTCAATATATATCTTTTTTTTTATATATATAATTTATTAAAAAAATTATGTTAATTTAAGAAATCTAATTAACAATACTTATTATATTCATTTTCCACAAGAACTACTAAATTGCCCCTTTCATTTTGGAGTGACGAAGGGATGGTATCATTTGAGGCTGCAATTAATAGGATTTATTTTCATGTTGCATTTTGCCAAATCATTTTAAACCAAGTTTTATCTTAACATTTTTTTTCTTTTGGAACCTACATGTAATTAATTCAATTATGAACTCGTAAATAGTCATTGGTTAGGTCGTTGAATAATAATATATAAACATTTTTTCTCTATAAAATAGGAACGTATGTTATATATATATATATATATATATATATATATAGCTTTTGGTCAGGAGTTTTCATAATAATACATGTGGACTGAAAAATTTATAGTTAATTTTTTATTATATCACATAAATTTTAAACATATTTTAGAAATTAGTGAAATAAATTTTTTTTTAAAAAAAAATATAACAAATATGTAACTCAGGAAGCAATTGATTTCACCATTTCGGTCGATTTGTGGGACTTTTCGAAGCAGAAACTTTGTTCAAAAGTTTCCACCTTTTCAAATTTGTCAAATTAATCAGCCGAAATTTCATTGCATGGTCTTGCATATATGCAACAGTATAAGGAATTAATTCTTGGTATAGTTATTATTATTATTATTTATTTAATTCTGCACTGTTTTTTTCTAAAATTCTTTTACACTGTTATCATGTAAAAATTATTCATTAGGTTAAGTTGTAATGTTTGTCTAGGTCAATGAAATTAAATAGATAATAATGATTAATTACGAGAGAAAAGAGAGAGAAAAAAAAAACGTATATTTTAATTTATATATACTATAGTCTGTTTTTCCATGTTATTGTTTAATCAAAATGTCAACTTAATTCCAAATAAATAAATAATTCTTCATTATTATATAGCGCTCTGTTGTTGAATAACAAATTATAAAAAAAAATTATAGAGTTGATCAAAGTAATTAAGTGCAATAAACTCGTTAAAATAAAAAGAAAGGTGTCATTAATCCATAATGTTAAAAAATAACGACATATAACATATAAATTTTAGATATGTTACTGTTTTAAAATACATCACATATAATTTGTACTAGTGAATCCCCATTTTTTTTTATTTCCTAAAAGCAACACTTTACATATGTTGCGTGCGTTCTTTTCATAAATAAATTACACGCCTTACCCATTTTGCCATTGTCTTGCACAAGATGTCTGTTCAATCTCACTTCTATGTTAACTTCTGAAGTCATGGTTTTTTTATTTTATTTTATCAATTTGGCAGTTTCTCTCTCCAAGCTGCTGTACGATCATAGTCATTTTTTTTTAAGTCAGTAAGTTTAATTTTCTATGTTTCACGTGGATTTTATTGGGTCCGGTGTTCTAGTAGTTCCTTATTTCATAAAATATAGGCATATAAATTTATATTTTTATAATAGTATATAATTAATTTTTATATTTAATTTTAAATATACTAATAATTTAATTAATTATAAATGGAAAAATTGCCTTTACAGCTTTTTTTTTTTTTTTTCTTCCCGTTAGTAAAAGCTTCCTTTTTTTTTTTTTTTTTTGGTTCCAAAAGCTATGTTTTTTTTATACTAAAGCTTCATTAAATGGTATATAATATATTTAATGTTATTTTTCATGTAAAATATAATATAATATATTTGATATTATGTCATTTAAAATTTCTATATTTTTAAAATTTAATATATTTTATTTTTTTTAAACTTTAATTATGTTAAAGACAATTTTAATATTTATTATTTTCACATGTGTCATGCACATGTATTAATTTCCAATTAAAATATAAAAATTTTAAATGACATAATATCAAATATATTATATTATGTTATACAAAAAAAATATATGAAAAAAAATATTAAATATATTATATACCTTTTAATGAAGTTTTGGTAATAAAAAGAAAAAAGAAAGAACTAAAAAAGGAAGTTTTCACCGGGGGGGGGGGGGGAATAGTTTTAAAGATAATTGTGCCCCTCATAACTCTCACATGTGGGTCACATGCATTAATTCTCAATTAAGTTATAATTTTGGATCATAAGTATATCTAAAAGTAAAAACTACTAATATATTATTATAAAAATATAGATTTATGTAATATCCCAAAATTTCAAATAACATTAATTATTAAAAATAAAGAGTTATTTGAGAGTAAGTTATAATTTTAAAATAGAATTATAAGTATAAATAAACTCTTTAAAGATAAAGCAGAAAGTAGGTTTGAATTTGTTGTCTAAGGTATATTGGACTCTTATTTAATTCAAAGAATATGACAATAATAATTAGAATATTCTAATAAGAATAGGTTTCTATTCACATATAAACTCTTTATTAGAACAAAATATATAAATTATTTACTAGACCAAAGGAAAAACAAAAACCCTACGTCTATTATTCTCACATATGTCTTTCACAACAACAGTCATAAGAGAATAGAAGTTTATGAAGTAAACTAGGTACGTTTGTTAATTTTCCTTCATCACTTTATCAGTTATGATTTAAGGGTTTATGGTTGATGTTTAGTGATTTTTCTAAGAAATTTTATAAAGTAATTGTTTGCAAATTTTCTGCAGAATCTTGAAAATAAATTAGTTTCGAAACCTTATACTATTCAATAAAATCTTAAACTATTTTTATATTAAACTAGACTTCTTGAAGAATTCAACGAATATTTATTTGTCAAAATATCATTTATATTGAATTTGTTATGAATTTGTGAAGTTTGTGTTTTGAATTTGTCAGTTTTTGAACTACTCGTATTTTAGGGTTATTTTATATGAGTTTCAATTTTGATCTGAACTTGAAATTTTTATCTTTGAAACTAGACATAAAAATAAAACGTTTGGTTTTAGAATCATTATAAAAATCCATGTATTTAATTTTATATAATTTTTCGAAGTCAAAATTTTATGCTGGAAACAGGAAACCTGACAGATTAAAACAAAAAGTTTGGAATTAATTTATGGTGTTATAAATGTTAAAAATTTGTGAAAATTTTTATAATACGTTATATGGGTCTTATTTATTATTTGATAAAATTATATGATTTTTAGATCAGATATATATATGTTATGAATTTTTGATTTATATATGTTTGTTGCTCAAATATTTTACAGCAGATTTATTGAACTAGTTTCAAAACCCGTTTTACCTATGAAAACAGATTCCAAAGTATTTGTAAATTTTTATGTATAGTAATATTTAAGTTATAAAACTACGGTTAAAATTTCAATTCGATATGATTTTCCAATATTTTTCTAAAATTGTTTAAGTCCAGTAGTATTGCTGATTTTCTTATATTGGCAGTTTTAAAAGTTATCGAATAAAAATCACTTTTGTAATTTCTTAGCATTCGGTTTTACCTAAAAAAATTTATTGAAAATTTTACTATACCTCTATGAAAACTCTGAAAAATTTGGTAATCTTATGACGCCAATTAAGTTTGGAATTAATTATTTAGTTTCTGCTGACAGTGGAAACAACTAATAATTTTGTGAATAAAAATATGAAACTTTTGGAAAAACAAGAGTTAGACCTAAGTATTAATATATATATATATATATATATATATATATATATATATATATATATATAAAGGAGGATACCTAATATATTATGAGTATCTAATAATTATACAATTATAATTTGTTTAGGCTAAACTCAGTTAAATTAGTCGGTGATTTTAGCAGTATTGGTTGCTCGTATCAGGTAAGTAGACTAACCCTACTTGTAATATTAAGTATTGTTTGCTTTGTTTGTGTATGAATATTTTCATGATTGTTTTTACATATATGTTTTGTTTGTAACCGTTATGGCTAAATAGATAGCGTGATCTCATTTTCGTATGTATATGTGCTTTGTGTTTGCATAATTGATTATTGGTTATGTAGTATTGGCATAAGCATGTTCATATGCATGACATTCAAAACTTTTGATGTTAAAAACTCATGTTTTGAATTATAACTTTCGACTTTAAAAATCAAACAGATTTTTGAAAATGGTTTGATAGAATGCTTTTGACCATCGTTATGATTGGACTCTAATTGGGAGCATATTGTAATTGTTTTGAGCCGTGTGGGGGAGGTGTCCTTGGGTACCCGAGGATATTTGGTTCCATACCATATGGTTTGGACGTATTTTTGCATGTGAGCATTTGTTATGGAATTCCAGCCTTGACCCTACGATTTTATGACTCACTTGCACTTACCCTTCACGCGTGCTAATCACCGACGGGTGATTTATTGTTTGGTCACCGACGGGTGATTTATTGTTTTGGTTACCGACGGGTGACATTTTGTATTGGCTCCACCATTCATGCGATAGAGTTCATGGCATTCTATAAAATATAGTTTTGAACAGTTTTGTTATGAGTCGTGACATATTGAGAAAGATCATTTTTGAACGTTTTGCTATGAGAAGCGACCAATTAAGAAAGATAAGTTTATGTATGTTTTGGATACGAGTCACGACATTATTTGAAATATGGTTTTCAAAGATCATTGTTTAAGTAGAGACCATGCATTACATCGACATTCATATTGAAAACAAGCATTGACATGTTGTTTGTCTTGAATAAATTGTTTATTACATGTGGTTGCTTAATGTTTCAAGTAAGGTAAGTTTGCTTACTGAGTGATTTTCACTCATCCCAAGCTTCCCTTCACTTTTTCAGGAACACCATGATGAGGATTTGGCAATGTTTGAGGATTTGGCAATGTTTGAGGATTGTCATTGGTTCCCTAGGATTTAAATTTCCTTTTTTTTTATAATTAATAAATTGTAAACTTTAATAAGTGCTAAATCTTTTGCAAGTTTTTATTTGTAAGTTTTTTTTTTAGCTATAAAATGCTTAAATAATGCCATTATTTATATGTAAAATATCGGGGCGTTACAATTTATATGTATATATTTTATTAAATAAAGTAATTATTAAAGTACCAAACTTGTTTTTATTGTTTTAGGTTTACATTTTTTAATTATGCATGAAGCATCATTTTTCTTATTTCTTGCTATGCAGAGTTGAAGTATTTTTTTACTTTGCTTTTGTCAAGTACTCGTGAACCTCACAAATCTTCTCCTTCAGTATTTTCTTACGACAAAATCTAACTAAATAAAAAAGCAACATAATATCGTAACCACATATGTTCTTTTATTTATTTGTAATAAGCCTATTATATATATACATATATTCATATAAATAAAAATGGGAGTGATATAAAAAAGATGTAGGGTCTTTTGTCTGCTTAGTTAGTCAAGGCTAATTTTTAGATTTTGGGCTTCAATTACTAAGGAAAAGGAATAAAGTGATCCATAGCTGTAATTTTATATGTATATAGTTACAATTACCTAGGAAAAAAAATAGCACACATTAAAATTCATTCCCAAAATGGAATGAAACTAATTATATGTTTTATCCAAGTTTTTTTTGTAAAATTTCTTTTTTGAATTGTCTAATAAAGTAATGTGTTGGATATTATAGCATAGGATATTTTAGTATTTCAGGAATATCTTTATTATAATAGACCAATCAGTTCAAACATTAGTGGGTAATTGATTCCGCCGAAAAAAAATCTTTTAAATAACATTTGAAAGTGTACGAGTTTTTATCCTAATCAAATAAGCGTTTTAGTGTAATTTTTCCCCCCCTCTATACATAAAAATAAATTATTGTAATATCTAATAATTATTATTTAATAATACATAATTTTTATCTTTTTCTAAAGTTGAGATTTAAAGAAATAATTCTCTCTCTCATATTTCTTCTAATTCTCAATCAATCCAAATGCACATGATGGAGGAATAAGACACAAATAATAACAATGGTTAATCAAAAATGTACTTATGTGAAAAAAAAAAAAATTTATAAGTAAACATAATTCAAGACTCTCTAAATTCTACTCTATTCAAGACTCTAAATTCTACTCTCCATATGTCTAACATCAAATAAAAGTCAAGTTGATTATCAAAAACATAATATAAAAGTCAAGTCTCCCTTTTTTGTCAAATAGCAAACCAAAGATAGATCAAGTATCGTAAGGATAGGGGATTGAACTACTTAAACTTATAAAATAGTAGAATTACTTTTTTAAAATTGCTTCTATAAATAGTGCATCCAAAAAAAAGTTCTTACTAATAATTACCATCGTACCTAGCTTTGCAAAATGACTCGGGGACGACTCTAGAATATTTATGACCTAAGACAAAACATAAAAATAAGGTCTCAAATATTTTTTATAAATCAAATTTTTATTAAAAGATAAGAATTAATTAATAATATTAAAATATTTTTTGTATTGAATGATCTAATGATAAAAATTAAATTAATAAATATGTATTATTTTGTGTATTTATTTGACAAAAAATTAAATTTATTTTGATTATGATAAAATAAAATTGAGAGTTTCGAAACTTTAGAATAAAATAAAAACTTTAAAATTGTCTATAAAATTAAACACTTATATTTAAAATTTTAATAAAATAAACATATAAACAATATAAGTTTTGAACTTTAGGAATAAGAAAAGACACTTAAGAAAGAGAAAAAGATATGCCTATAATAAAACATAAAAAAGAAGAAGACGACGATATTTTTACAATATTTATTTGTTCTTGTTTTTGTTCTTATTTTGCATAATTTCAATTAATTGAAAAAAATTAAAGATTATTAAGAAACTAAAATACATATAGTGATTTAAGAAATATAAGATTTTTTTTTTATCTTTATATAATAAAATTAAGAGTGAATAATTGTTCATATTTTTTATTATTAATTAATAATATATATATTATTCATTAATGATAAATTTATTTAATAATATTATTAATAAATATTTACTATTTATAAGTACAAAATAAATAACTCATATATTATTTTATAGCAATAAAAATTATGTGTCAATATATTCATCATAATAATATTGAATTAAGTACAATAATTTTTTTCAAATTAACATCTTCTTAAATTTTATTTTAATTATTTTTTTAGAGCTTGTAGAGATAATTTAATATAAAATTATTTATTTTTAAAAATATAATAGGCATTATAAAAAAAAAAAAAATAGGAGCCTTACATAATCAAGGGCACAAGGCTGACATTTTATTAGCTCAAAGGATGAGCTACCCTTGAAATGACTTTGCAGTAATATTATACAAGTTACTGACATTGGAAAAAAATAATACAAGCATAAAAAATTTAATTCTATAACATAAATTTTTATTTTTAATTCATATAGAAAAAAAAAGTTTATTTTTTTTATACGTAAATAAATATATATTTTTTAGTATTAAAGAAAAATAAATAAATATTTTTTTAATATTAGAAGAAAATAAAGATATATTTTTTTATTAAAAAAATAAAAATAAAATTAATTAAATAATTAAATTATATACGTACGAGAATGAAATAAATCGTTGATTGGGGGTGGTATTACAAATGGTATTATTACCTGGAAAAAAAAGGCAAAATTGTAAGGAAAAAAATAAAATCATTTCACTTTTCTGAAATAAAAAGAAGATGAAAAGAATGTCACGCGCGGCGCACTAAGGGGCAGGACAGAATCACTGAATGGCCTGAAAATGGGCTTTTTAACCATGGCCCTTTAATTCTCTTGCGTTAGCAAAATCAGGCCACCTTTTTAGCAGAGAGGAAGAGTCGAAGACCTTTCACCTTTCCTTTGTTATTTACCTTGCTTTCTTTCTTGGCTGGAAAGCTATCTTTGCTGTGGTTTCTTACCAAGGTCCTTCGGAAAAACCAAGCTGCCATTTGTAAAACGGTAATAAATTTTTATCCATACTGCTTTTTGAGCTGAAATCTTGGAAATGGTGATGCTTCTTTTATGGTGGAATGTTTATGATTTGTTTAGAGTACGTTATTTTCTTTATCTGTTTTGCTTTTAAGCTCCAAACACCTGGACTTGAAAATGGCGAACTGGTTTATAGTAATTTTTCTATTTCGTTCATAATGTGGTCATATCTGCTGTTTATATTGTTAACTCATGATGAAAATATTATTAATATATTGTTCTTTCCTTATTCCTTTTTGATTTAACACTCTTTGCTTTGCTTGGTTAATTTACCCGCCTAGAATATATCACATGAAGTTGGCAAAGAGTGAGCTCCAAACCCAAATCCATAGCGAAAGCCTGAAATTAATCCTCAACCAATCCCAAACTCAATGGCATCATTCAGCTGTTATTTAGCGCACAATCTGTCGCCGGTGACGCCTCAACCTCAAAGCACACAATCTGTCTTGCTCTTGTTCCAACGAACCCCGAAATCCAAACCATATCTATCCTTGGTCTGCCTCTATAATTATGGCCCTATTTACTATTAGGCTCCTCTCGATCCCCTGTCGATCACAAGAGTAGTTTCCTATTATTTTGGAAAATCTTACAATTTTTTTTATATATTGATTATTGAGCTTGATGAGTGTGCTTTATTGGACCTTTTCAGCGGTTGGTTTATATCTTATGAGGCCAGTAGGTCTTGCTTTTCTCTAAACTTTGTGATTCGAAACTTGTTTTAATTGTCCCATGTAATGATCTCTGATTTCAGTATATGGGTTTAAGTTGTTGAAGTTAATTGTGATGATTTTTCTTGTTAGCTTAGCTTTAAAAGTTTGTACTTAATTCTTTTTTTCTTGCTTCCTAATGTTTTTGAAATCTCGTCCTTTTGCTTTGTATGTTGTTTAGAAAAACCCTTCAGGTGAGAAATTTCTTGTACTGCTCCGAGCACTAGGCATGCGGGTTTATATTCCACTATTTTTCATTTATGTGTTCCTTTTTATTCCTTGACGAATTTTTTCTAAACGTTCCTATGAGTAATTTGAGTCGCTGTAAGAATTGCAGTTATGCAAGATGATTTTGCATAAGAAATGTGTTTCTCAGTGTATATTGAGCAAAGCTAGTGCTTTGACTTTTGTGAATAAATGTGGTATTTGAAATTGTCTAGGAGTGTGAAACAGATCAACATCTGCTAAAGTTTGAACTGGCTTATGAGTCTGAATGCATGTTTCATTTCATATGTCTCTGAGTGCTTGGTATTTAGATTGGGTCATTTTTTATCTATGTTTACTGTAGTAATGAATCCATAGTGAAAAAGTTTTTAATTACGGATCAAATAAGCCTAGAGGGGGGTGAATAGGTTATTTTCAATTTTTAACAAATATTAAATATTTAATCCAATCACAACGGCCAGACATGCAATCGCGTGTAAAGATAAAATGCGGAATAAAAATAACACACGATATTTTTAGGTGGAAACAACCTAGGCCACAACAATGACCTAAGAGGAAAACCACCGGTCCACCGGACACTACTACAAAAAAGACCTTTAGGGACGGTTATTAACCGTCCCTAAAGACATTTAGGGACGGTTACGTTTCGGGTCGTAACCGTCCCGTATGCGGGCGTCCCGAAAAGTGACACTTTTAGGGACGGTTATTAACCGTCCCTAAAAGTAAAATGTAACCGTCCCTAAAAGTGTAACAACCGTCCCTGAAAGTTTTTAGGGACGGTTACTGGGAAACTTTTAGGGACGGTTATTAACCGTCCCTAAAAGTTTCCCAGTAACCGTCCCTAAAAGTTTTGTTTGAGGTTTTTGGGGACGGTTAATAACCGTCCCTAAAAGTTTTTTTTTTTTTTTTTTTTAAATTTTAATATTATGCTGTTCTATACAAATAATTTACCTGTAAAACGCTGAAAAAATATATATATTCAAAATCATAAGAACGACAATATTTCATATCATTACTAATTAATTAATAATTACAATATAATTAGTGATTAGTCACAAAATAATTGGAGTTAAAAATTCTCCAATATATACATTAAACTAAACATATAACAGACCTAGTTAGTTAATTACTAACAAGTAGTAATTAATTACAAAATTTGGTCTAATTATCAACTAAATATCCCATATAAATTATACATAAGTAATTTCAAGTTCTATCTATTCTTTTAATCACAAACGTACACCATTCAAATCATTTACAAAGAGAGAAAAAGAGAAGTAAAAAAATATGAAACAAATCGAAACAATGCTGATATAGGTAAGCCTGCTGGAACTCAAATATGCTATAAGTGGGAAAAATACTACCAGCAATTCGAGTGTTTATACACTGGTGTCAAGAACCCATAACAAGTCCCTCTCGAGAGATACTGGTAACACGCAAGACAGCTTGAGCACTTAAAGGAGAAAGTTTTGAGTGACAGAAATTCTCCCAAGAACCCATCTCTGGATTCTCGGATACTGCCATTGGTGAGAGATCATGAAATTTCTGATACACATTCTGCAACTCCAGGAGTAGGCTTCGAGCAGCCTCTCTTGACTCAGGAAGCTGGTCACTGAGCTGTGATGCAGCTGTTTGGATTAATTTGTCAATCCCAAATGACTTAATCCCTTCAACACCCTGTCAACATCACAGAAGATGTACTTATAGTAGAAAATCAAGAAATAGTTTTACATAATCAAGCAATAACTCACAAAAGACATATTGCTAAACAATAAAATAACAACCTAATCTCCTGGATTAAATATCAGGGCGGCATGCACAAGACATGGATTTAAACATAGAATGAGTGATAAGAGTAAATTAGAACAGAAGACATGGAACAAGGCAGTGTATGAATAAGGAGACCACCTTGCCATTAAGAGAACAAACAAAAAAAGTAATGAAGGACCAGATGAAAATTGTTAAGTGGAACCATCCAATAAAGTGATAAAGATTGCATCATTGTCTTTTTCCTTACCAGTCGTGGCACACTTCAACAAAAGCACATTATTGCCTTGGCTCGAATCCGTGGATTCCTATTCTTGAGGTGTGGTTGCAACTTTGGTAACAACAAGACAGGGTTAACCCAAGTGGTCATTGCTACTAAAGCTATCTCTGCTGCCTCACATACAAATCGCTTATCTTGTGAAGACTTGAGAAGTAGTTGAACCAACTGAATTCATAATGTTGAACATGTGGAGAAATAAATAATAATTAACTATATGCAAGGACAAAACCTTTAATTATAAACAAGATAAAATAAAATAACCTGGCAAAAAATGCAGAGAATACAAGTTACCACATACCAGAGAGTCCAATGAATCAATTGTAAGATCATTATATGCATTGAAAATGTCTGCGGAGGTCATAATAGCAGTCTTGCAAACAGCACTTCTAGGATTTTTAATATTATCACAGATGAGATTCAGGGGCGAGCCAACAATACATTGGGAAATGGGGGACAAAGCACAAAGGATTTTTAAATTAATACCTTAAGGTTGGTATCAACATCTTCAAGCTCGTTCAAGTTCTCAGACTCAATGTATTCTACTTCTAGTTTGACAGCTTCAGCTCCATTATTAACAACTTTGTCACCATTGACATGAGAAGAAACCAAACAAACAGATGTTTTCTTCTGCCATTCCCCAAGATTCTCAGTGATTTCCCCATTTAAAGATTTAGTAATGCTTCCTTTACTAGAGCTTTCATTCTTTCTCTCAGATTCATGTATGGTAAATATAGCAAAAATATATTAATTCATGAGAAGATTTACTAGAGCCTTTTAATTCATGAGAAGTGTTACACTGTTAATTTTGTAATAAAATTAACAGGATTTATTTGAAGATTTACTGACACTCAAATTGTGCTATTACTTCTAAATTACAAGGCACAAAATTACAAGCTTCTCTTCTATACAAAGAGAGTGATGATTTAAAAAAATTTCTTTATTTGGTTACTGTTACTTCTATTGGTTATCCATAAGACTATGAGCCATTGCTCAATTGGGTACGAGCATTTTCATCATTTATTCTTATATCCAAGATTTAAAACATAATGATTTTCATATATACATAACAGATATATCTCAAAATTACCACTAAACAAAAAAAATTATTGCTTTGCCAATACTGAATTATCATAATCAACACTCAAATTCTCACAATCAACACACATCTGAGATCAAATTCTGGAAAGCCAAAAGAAACAGAATATACAGATCAATAGAGGAAGATAGTATATATAAACAAAATGTTGGTTCTTTTATAAAATTACATAATAGTTACATAGGTATCCCTGTTCCATTCAAAATATTAAGGAAGGACAAAGTATTCCTCAGAACATAAATCATCATCACTAAAAAGCATTCATTCAACCTTTAAATCTTTACTTATATCAGATTAAAAAAAAAAAACGAGACAAAATCAGAACATCAAGTAAAATCCTCCTTTATCTCATATTTTTCTCTACCACTTCACAGATATGATTTAATAAGCAATGGAATCACCTCAAAGCTTCTTCTTGTTACTGATGCATCAATCCACTGGAAAAAATTGCAACCAGTATGTTTGTTGTTGTGTCACTTCTATGGGAACCATTAATAAATTGATAATAAGAAAAAGTTACTTGTAAATTAAAGAGAGATAGAGAAGAGAAAGTACTGAAGAACAACCTATTCACACCTATAAAATCGACACCCAAGATTTTGATGGGTTCATATTTTGGTAATAAATTAAACCAGATAAGGAAATGTCTACAGGTTGGTAAAAAAAAAAAAACAGCCCTCGCGCGCATGGAGGGCTGCCGTCCAAGCTAGCCATCAGATTACACTAAATAGCCATTCAATCATGTATATATTGCAGGAAAAAAAAAGGAGAAGTGTAGTCGTCCCTGACCTGATCGGCGAGGAGCGGCGTGGCGGTGGAGAGCTACCGTGGAGGCTGCCGTGGAGAGCTACCGTTCAAGCGCGCTGTGGCTTGGACGGAGGAGCTGCTTGGTACGCGTTGCTGCAGATACCGCCGGCGGACACTGGAGTCGCGGACGACGAGGACGGCGACAGCTGGGAGGTTGACTGCTTGCGTCGAGAGCTGGGGGCGGCTGGAGGCGCTGGGGGGGCGCTGATATTACTTAGGGTTTTCGAACAGATAGAGATATCGCGAGGGCTGGTGGGCTGTGATGTTTATAAGCACATTTAGGGACGGTTATTAACCGTCCCGAAAGGTAAAACTTTTAGGGACGGTTAATAACCGTCCCTAAATGTCATTTACGAAAAATTACGCCACAACCGTCCCAGAATCCCACTTTTCGGGACGGTTCACCGGATTTTTTTAAAAAAGAACCGTCCCTAAATGTATATATTGTTGTAGTGGGACCACCTAACTATCCACTATGAAAATCAATGTTCAATTACAACCATAGAGTCCAGAACTACCCGTCGCAGATAGATCCCCCTTTCTGTAATTTACTTACGAGCCGTCGCTCTTTTCACAGTCTCCAATAGCTAGATGTCTGGATCCGGACCAACGTTCCGATCTACTTGAGTCACATAAGATCAATCGAACCCGTCACCTTCGGTAATTTCGAGTCACACGAAATACCGAACCCCTCACCTGAAACGTTAGCACAATAACACAAGTGCAAAGTGTGTCCTAGAGCGGATTCAAACAATAAATATCCTAACTAGCAGATTTAACAACATGTGATGTAAAAACAGGATCAGCTAGCAAACTCTAGAACAATCATATAAAACTCAATATCATGCAAATCAATTAGGCATATGAATAAAACATGAGAACGCCTAAGAATGATAGATAAAGAGAAGAAGTTAAAAGCATAAGTCAGATTTATATAAACTTATTTCGATGTGAATTTTATGCACAAACTAGCTTCCCTTAAATAGAGTCCAATTTTACTTCAAATAGGATTTGCAATAGACTATAACTCTACTCATATCAGGATTTAGTTCTCAAAAGAATTCTACTCATACAATGATTCTATTCATATCAGGATTTATTTCTCACAAGAATTCTCACATGATTCTATTCATATCAGGATTTTGCTTTCACAAGAATTCTACTCATACAAGGATTCCACTTTTAAAGCAATTCTACGCAAATAAGGACTCTATTTTCACAACACTTTTATTCACACAAGGATTCTACTTTCTTAACACTTCTACTCATACTAGAATTCTGCTTTCTCATTAAATGAGTCAAATTGGTAAAAGTAACACATGGGTCGAATTAAAAAAGAGTTCTAGTAGAAGTGAAAAACTGGCTCGATCGATCTAATGACTGGCTCGATCGATCGATCCAATTCTCGATCGATCGACCAGATTGATCGATCGATCTAGCTCAACCCGAGAGCACCTAGATCGATGTCGTTCCACACTCGATCGATCGATCACTCGATCGATCGAACCATATACTCGATCGATCGACCAACATGTGCATAATTTATTTTTCGTTACGATCCATACTAAGTGTCGTGCTCATTTGTGTGAAGATGTATGCATGATAGAATATTATACCTATCATATGGGCGTTGCAAGCTTGGTGACTCCATCATCACGTATCGTTCGATTAAACGTCGAATTCTTAATCTAGATTACAATCAAACATTTTGTTCACGAAAATTGCCAATACAAAATAAACCTTACACATAGAAATCCCAATTTAGAAGCTACACATCTAGAAAAGTCCAAGGAACTGCACAGAAGCGGGATAATTTCCTTTTTATCCTTTAAGGTCCATTTTGATGTCTGCTGTGGCTTTTTTTTTGTTTTTTTTGGATGATCATTTATCTGTTATCATTTTCTTTTGGCATGATTGATGAAGAAAACCTTTCATCTGAGCATATAGAGAATTGGCTAGCAAGTTCAAAGATCTAGATTTTATTTTAGGTTATTAATCAGTCCAGGATGCGAACTTGATACTAAGTCTTGTTCTTTGATAATTCCAAAT
This sequence comes from Elaeagnus macrophylla, assembly GCA_029378325.1. NCBI lineage: Eukaryota > Viridiplantae > Streptophyta > Magnoliopsida > Rosales > Elaeagnaceae > Elaeagnus > Elaeagnus macrophylla. Next base: position 5,758,119 of record CM055644.1, read on the forward strand.
GTTCAAAATGCATGAAAAAGAGCCATCCAAGTAGAAAGCATGAGGTATTACACTAAAGGCAGGGCAATACTCACTATAACGTGTTTTATATCTAGTGAAATAGGAAGCGTACATCAAAACTTCTTTCCTCATGTTTGAGTATATATAATTGGAAAATGTATTAGACCATTAAAACTCATGGTCGAGTTTTTTATTTTTTTTCTACATAACATTGTATGCTTCTTCTTTTGTTTCCTTTTCTTTTCTTTTTTTCCAGCATAATGGTTTTCTCTACGGGTGTCTCTATGAAACATTGCTTAAACTCACAAGGCCATTGAGTAGGTTACTGCTACAGGTTTAGCCCATTTCCAAGCACTTTCGAAGTGAGGATCATAGTACATGTCAACATGGTCCTACCTTTGATAGAAGCTGTGTGCTTTTAAATGTGTTTTTAGTTTGAGCATTGTAAGAGTTGGTCTTAATGTATTATTTCGTATGTAATAATTGTAAGCCAAATATTATTTTATAAATGTCAAACCAGGTGGCGTATTATTGTTTTATTTAGGATTGCTACTGCTGTTTTAAACTGCAATTATGTGCATGTTATATTTTTGTAGTCACTTGTTCTTGTTGACACATGTTATGTACATTGGACATATTTTGTGCAATAGGTACAGAATCTTGAAGTTACAAGATGATAGGTCAATGGAAAGGAACTTGCTTGCAGATGCAGGGAAAGCAAAGAGATGAAGAGAAGGACTATGAGCTAATTAATGTTGATTGGGCAGGGCTTCCAAAAGTTATCTTGGAGACTATTTTTGAGCGGCTTCCATTAATTGACTGCCTATCAGTCAGTGATGTTTGCGAGTCATGGAAAAATGTTTTTGCACCAGAACTTTTGTGTTGGCAAAAGCTTGGTTTCCCATCACTTTTGATGTCTGGTCAAAATGAAAGAAAGTTGAGAACTTGCATTAGCATGGTGGAAAAACGTGCTTGGGAAATGGAGCTACCTGAGGCTCATGAAAAATACTGTTGGGGTTCATTTCATGGCTGGTTGATTTTTGTTGATTCTTTTGAATATTTCTATATTAATATTAGCTTGTTGAATCCATTCACAAGAACCAAATTTGATCTACCTAAAACAAGGAACTTTTATCACAAGATGGTACTCTCGGGGCTTCCCATTCAGCAAAATCTTGTTTGCATGCTTGTGCATGGTTAGTTTCGTCAACTTGCTTTCTGGGGGCAAGGATCATCAACATGGCTAGAACACAAGCTAGATGGCGAACCATTTGTAGATGCTGTTTTTTGCAATGGGAGTTTCTATCTCATGAGTAATGATTACAACAAAATATGGCAAGTTGATTTTGCTAGTATACTCACTATCATTCGAAGGGAAGGTGTTTCTGCTCTTGATGCTATTGAGATTAAACTGCATTTGCATGAAGTAAATATGCCAGAGAATCACACAAATGAGGGTGTGCTGAAATATCTGGTGGAATCTTGCGGAGAAGTTTTGTTGGTGTGTAGGTCTTTTCATACTCTAGAAAGTGCGGTACTCGAAACCCAGAGTTTTGAAGTATACATGCTGGATGTTGATCATATGTGTTGGAATATGGTTAACAATTTGGGAGATCAGATGTTATTTGTAGGTAAATGTTGTTCTAGATCATTTTCTTCGACCGAATTGGGCTTTGGGATGAAAAATTGTATCTATTTCTCCACTGATCAAGCCAAACCATGGTTGAATGAGTGGGATTCTGTGACCACGAGAGGGATTGCATCTCAATTTGGTATGGAGAACACTGGGAGAAAGAATTGGGGCATTTTCAACCTCAGTGATAAAGACATTTCGAAATTCTCCTTTCGAGGTAACCGAGACATTTGGGGACCTGTTTGGTTCACTGCACCTCTGTGGTGGTACTGTCAAAATTTTGCATAGAAGATATATAGCTTAGCAGGCAGGAATATGACTATGAAATCCAAGTAAATGTAGAGTTCTAACAAAATAGAATCAAAAGTGAATACGGCTGGCACATGACATATAGTGGTATAGGCTCAAATGACCTCGGACTCTCTAAGTTTGAATGTAAATTTTGATCGAACTCTTTTAGTGTAAGCATTTTGTGACTTTTTGCCTACCACGTTTCTATTTAGAATCTTTACTTGCTTAAAGTATTTGCATACTTTTAATCCTTAAACTTACTTTTGGGTTGACAAAAGCGAGGGTACAAACACATAATGTTACCTGACATGAGTGTAAAGGGTTATTTATTAGGTGCCATTGTCATAGTTTACCTAACTTGGAATTCTAGATCATTTCACCACTTAATACGTATAACTTGTTGCACCAAAATTTGAATAATACTTGCTTCATCTTGAAAGTTTAACTACTAATAAGAAATTTCATATGGTTATGTTGAATGACAAACTCTTTTGACATATTTGGTTCACAAAATAAAAAAATAATAAAAATAATAATAATAATAAAATTAAATATAAAAAAAACAATAAAACTATTTCTATGTTTGAGTTGATATTACACTATATTATCTTTTTATTCAATGAAGCTTAAATATGTCATCTAATTGTTATTTTTTATTTTTAAATTAATATACTATTAAAAATTATTAATACAAATAGTTATTTATTAATTGCAACAATTTTAAATTATTCACAAAATAATAAATTATTTAAGATTATTATAAGAAAATTATTAATACAAATAATTTATAACGTAATTATATAAATATTAATTTAATGTCTATTCATTTTCATGAGAAATAATTGAGTAAAAAAAAAAGTAATAAAAAAATAGCATTCTTAAATGACGGACTTACAGCTAAGTAACGACAATTAAAGAATAATTTATTTTTTATGCTCAGGAATCCTTTTTCCATAGCATAGGTGTAGGAAAGACTTTTCCAAATAGAGAAAAACACGTAACTACCACTTGTTTTATTCCCAACCAAACATGACAATTTAAAAAACTATTTCCAATGTCACTCTCATACATTGCAATTAAATATGACCTATATCGTTTAAACATATATTTATAAAGAATAGGAAAAAAAAATCATAAATTATTTTTTAATATAAAATATGTTTTTTAATTCTCTAATTTATAATATGTATTTTTAAATCCTCTTACTTATAAAAAATATATTTTTAAATTCTTCTACTTGTAAAAAATGTGTCAGGTAAGGACAAAATTATTTTTTTTTCTTCAAATTTTCATTAAATATAACGAAATAGCACATATGTCACATGTATGTTTATACTTTTCGATAGATATATACATAAAAAATTACTAATTTTTTTTAATTTTTAATAAAATTTAAATAAAATTTTCATTGTCTAATATCTTAAGTCACAATTTAAACAATTAAAATTTTATTTAAGTTTGATCGAATTCAATAAAATTTAAATAAATTTTTATTACTAATATTTAAAGTCATAAATTAGACCATAAAATTTTTATTTAAGTTTAATTGAAAGAAATTATTAAAAATTGAAATAATTTTTTAATTAAAATTATTTAATTTGATATATATTTATCGAAAAATATAAACATGCATATGACACATGTATTATTCCGTTAGATTTAACAAAAAAATTGGATGAATAATTAACTTTGTCATTGCCTGACACATTTTTTACAAGTAGAAAGACTTCAAAATATATTTTTCATAAGCAAATAAACTTAAAGATGCTTTTTATAAACTAGAAGATTAAATAATATTTATTGTCTAAGCAAATAGACTTCTAACCCTAAAAAAAAATGTCTAGAAAAAATATGAAAGTCTCTTAATTTCCACTAGTTTTTTTTTGTTAGCAGAGAGAAGTTATTTTATTAAGAGAGCCATAAGGCTAAAAATGAATAGAGACTAAAAAGATGTGTAAAAGAAACTTAACCAAGAAAAACCTAAGAAACATTCTAAAGAAAATGGGGTTTTGTCTAAAATAGGCAAAATCCTTAATATAGTTTAAAAAAGGGCAACATTGTGTAAAAGTTTAGAAATAGGCAAAATACTATTTACTCTCCCAGTAGCCGGTTTGGTTGGGTCATTTAGTTTCCCACCAAAATAATTTTCTTTCTTCTTCTCCCTCCAACTACGCACTCTCTCTTTTTCTCTTCACTGATCTTCTCACCATTGTTGCGTGTCATCGTGGAAAAATTATAAAAATGAGGTTAGTAATATCTTCCAACAATATTTGCAATTTTTATTAAGATGTAAATGTTGAAATTTGTACCAGGATTTTTAAATAATAACTACCAAAAAAATGCGATTGGGACTGATATATTTTCGAAAAATTTCCAACAATTTGCTTCATACTTTCGCGAGGAACTGATATGGGTATTATTTAAACAGATTTTTGGTTGAAAAATCGTATTAAACTGTTACCCCAATTCAATAATAATTAATAGAAACATATATTTTTGGCCGCGTGTAATCGAAACATTTATGAAATGCTATATTCAGTTTTTTATATGTGGGGGTATATGTTGTATATCTGAGGGTATATCTGGTATATCCGGTATATCTGGGGGTATATCCGGTATTTCTGGGGGTATATATGGTATATCCGGTATTTCTGGGGGTATATCCGGTATATCTGGTGGTATATCTGGTATATCGGGGGGTATATCTGGTATATCTAGGGGTATATCTGGTATATCTCAGAGTATATCTGGTATATCTTAGGGTATATCTGGTATATCTGGGGGTATATCTGGTATATCTCATGGTATATCTGGTATATCTGGGGGTATATCTGGTATATCTCATGGTATATCTGGTATATCTCAGGGTATATCTGGTATATCTGGTATATCTCAGGGTATATCTGGTATATCTCACGGTATATCTGGTATATCTCAGGGTATATCTGGTATATCTCACGGTATATCTGGTATATCTGGTATATCTGGTATATCTCAAGGTATATCTGGTATATCTCATGGTATATCTGGTATATCTCAGGGTATATCTGGTATATCTGACGGTATATCTGGTATATCTCAGTGATTTTATGGTATATCTCACGGTATATCTGGTATATCTCAGGGTATATCTGACGGTATATCTGGTATATCTCAGTGATTTTATGGTATATCTCACGGTATATCTGATATATCTGGTATATCTCAGGGTATATCTGGTATATCTTAGGGTATATCTGGTATATCTCATGGTATATCTGGTATATCTCAGGGTATATCTGGTATATCTGACGGTATATCTGGTATATCTCAGTGATTTTATGGTATATCTCACGGTATATCTGGTATATCTCATGGTATATCTTAGGGTATATCTGGTATATCTCAGGGTATATCTGGTATATCTGGTATATCTCATGGTATATCTGGTATATCTCAGGGTATATCTGGTATATCTCAGTGAAATTATGGTATATCTCACGGTTAATCTGGTATATCTCAGGGTATATCTGGTATATCTGTGGGTATATCTGGTATATCTATGTATATGTTGGTATATATCCATCTATTACACATTTAATCAGGTATATATGTTATATACTAATAACGCAGTTCAATATGTTGTATATTATTTGATATATCAATTAAACTTTACGTATTTTTGAATGAGATAGACCTAATTATTTTTAAACATTTTACAGAATGGATAGCCTTAGTATTCTAATCATTCACAATGGTAAATGGTCATTGAAGGATGGTAAAAAAGTATATCAAGGAGGTGAAGGTTTGGTGATGAAGATAGAAAAAGGATGGTTGTATAATGAACTTAAAGAAAAGTTGTTTCTCAAGTTAAAGATGGATAAGTTCAAGTATGAACTTGAAGTGAGATACTTCTATAAGAATGATTTGACATTACCATCTGTTTTAATAGGTGATGATGAAGAATTGGAAGAGTTTTTTGACCTTCACGTTGAAGATAATGAAAGGAAGGCTGTTCTATATGTCACAAAAAATGAGATAAGATCTGTAGGTACAAGTCATTCTATTTGCCATGAGCAAGTTTTTAATACCGGAGGCCGTAATGTAAATTTCTTGAGCGATACTAATATGCAAGAAGGATCTCAAAATCCAAATGGTGGTTGCGATAATGTACTTGATAGTATTCGTGATGATGTAGATCACAATTTAGTTCCGCCGCAAATGGGTGATGATGGAGATATTGATATGATTAGAGAATATGAATTACCAGATATACCTGTGAACGAAAACGTTGATCATGATATGTCCTCAATGGGAGGTTTGCATGCAATTCATAATGAAAGGACACAAGTTGAAACAGAAAGGGTCATTGTTAGAAATCATGAGAATTATGGTTTATCCCAGTCTGAAGGAAGAACTGTAATTGGAAACAATAATGAATTACGTATCGGTCCATCCAGTACACCCACAGAGATTATTTCTAATGGTGACGTTTCATCGTCTGTGGCACATGTTGAGCTTGATTTGAAAGTTGATCAAGTGTTTGACAATAAGATAGATTTCACAACACATGTCGGTCTTTATGCCATAAGAAACAGATTTGAGACGAGGACACTGACTAGTAGGAAAGACCGTGTTCTAATACGTTGCATTCAATCTACTTGTAGTTGGATGATTAGATGTAATAGGATCACTGGATCTGATAGGTTCAGGGTAAAAGAATACGAATCAAGACATACTTGTGATCCTAACAATTACATGAGGAAGAATAGGACTGCAACCTCAAGAGTGATAGGAAATGCCATAAAACTGAAGTTGGTCCGACCAGGAAGAATTTATAAGCCCAAAGATATTATTGATGATTGTCAAAATGAGTTTGGGATTGAGATTGGTTACACCACAGCATACAGATCTAAAGAGAAGGCTCTTTATTTGCTACGTGGCAGTGAAGAGGAATCTTTCCTGAAGCTTCCTTCCTACTGTCATGTTTTGAAGGAAAGAAATCCTGGTAGCGTCACACATATTGAAGTTGACCAGTCCGGAAGATTTAAGTACTTTTTTATGGCACTAGGTCCATGTATCAGAGGATTTTTATCTTGTATAAGACATGTAATTACAGTCGACGGTGCATTCCTATCAGGTAGGTATGCTGGGACATTATTCGTAGCAAATGCTTCAGATGGAAATAACAACATATATCCATTGGCCATTGGTGTTGGAGATTCTGAGAATAATGAAGCCTGGGAATGGTTTTTGTTAAAACTATCCGGTATATTTGGGCACATTGATGATCTTGTTATTGTTTCAGATAGACACCAAAGTATTATACAATCTGTTCCTAAAGCCTTCCCCAATGCTTTGCATGGATATTGTGCATTTCACATGGAGATGAATTTAAACCACAAATTTAAGAATCCTGATATCACACCTTTGTTCAGATGTTGCGCAAGGGCATATACGAAGCGTGAATTTGACAAATACATGGGGGATTTGAGACTGATCGATCCAGATATAGAGAAGTACTTATTGGAAGCAGGTAAAGAGAAGTGGTCAAGATTTCATTTTCCTGGAAACAGATACGGTATAATGACCACAAATGGTTCAGAATCATTTAATAATGTCATGAAATCTGCTCGTGAGTTGCCTATAACCATGCTTGCTGAGTACTACCGTAGCAAAATACAACATTGGTTTGTCGAACGTAGGGAGGTTGGGATGAGATGGGGAACTCGATTCCTTACCGATGAGGTTGAATCAATTATGCGTGCAAATCACAATAAGTCCTTAAGGTACAGGGTTTTCAGAATTAATGCACATGTTTTCCAGGTATGGGATTCGTACATCATTATATTGTAATAAAGAATTTTTAAATATGTAAATTTAACAGCATATATATTGTTGTATCTCTTGTAAGCCTATAAACCATAATGTAACTAGTTCATTCATATGAAAATATAGGTTGTACATGGTGATACTAGTGAAGATGTTGATCTACTGAACAGAAGTTGTAGCTGCAGAGAATTTGATGTTCACAAAATCCCCTGTTGTCATGCCATTGCAGCGGCCCGTTTTCAAGATGTTGATGTCCAGTCCTTTGTTGACCGATTATACACAGTCAATTGTTATATTATCGCATATGCGGAGGCAATATTTCCAGCAACTGACAATGGTCAGTAGGACATTCCACTAGAAATCATAGACCTAGTTGAACTTCCTCCTAACATAAAGAAAAAATCTGGCAGACCACAGAAGCGACGCATACGTTCACGTGGGGAAGTAATAAAGAAGTTAATATTGTGCAGTCGTTGTGGAATTAGTGGTCATAACAAGAGGACTTGTAATGTTTTTCGTTAGATGATTGTAGAACCTTCCCTAGCTTCTCAAGAATGAACATTTTTATGTACCCTGTAATCTTTTATTATGATTTCAAGTATTATATTATCTGTATCTGAATTATGTATTAATGATAGTTTTATATTATGCCCTGTCTCTGAATTTTCATGTATCACGTATATACATGTGTTGTTATATTATTTTAGAAGATATACTATATATACCCTGAGATATACCAGATATACTATGAGATATACCAGATATACTGTTCACGAGTTGGTGGAGGCTGAATAATCTCAAAACTGTGAGAGGCTGTGGAGGAGGTTGTGTCCCATTAGGTTTTCCTTTTCTTTGTAAGGGTTTCCAAAATATTCTGTAAATCTCGTGGCCCAGGAGGAGTCCAATCCGCGTGCGTGCACCGCGGCGCACCTTTTTCCATGCCGCGGCGCACATGTGATATTGAATTACGAATAAAAACAGAAACCTCCCCGCCGCGGCATAACTTTCCCTCGCCGCGGCACGCAATGTTTTCATGATTTTGGGTCCAAAGCAGAAACCTCCTCGCCGCGGCATAACTTTTCCTCGCCGCGGCGCACAATGTTTTCATGATTTTCATTCCAAAGCAGAAACCTCCTCGCCGCGGCATAACTTTTCCTCGCCGCGGCGCACAATGTTTTCATGATTTTGGGTCCAAAGCAGAAACCTCCTCGCCGCGGCATAACTTTTCCTCGCCGCGGCGCACAATGTTTTCATGATTTTCATTCCAAAGCAGAAACCTCCTCGCCGCAGCATAACTTTTCCTCGCCGCGGCGCACAATGTTTTCATGATTTTCATTCCAAAGCAAAAACCTCCTCGCCGCGGCATAACTTTTCCTCGCCGCGGCGCACAATGTTTTCATGATTTTCATGTTTCAACCCGAGAGCCTTCTGCCGCGGCACACAATTCCTTGAGATATACCAGATATACCATGAGATATACCAGATATACCCTGAGATATACCAGATATACCCTCAGATATACCAGATATACCAGATATACCCTGAGATATACCAGATATACCCCTAGATATACCAGATATACCCCTAGATATACCAGATATACCTCTAGATATACCAGATATACCATGAGATATACCAGATATACCCTCAGATATACCAGATATACCCTGAGATATACCAGATATACCCTGAGATATACCAGATATACCATGAGATATACCAGATATACCCCCAGATATACCAGATATACCCTGAGATATACCAGATATACCCTGAGATATACCAGATATACCAGATGATATACTACAAATGAGTTCCAGAATATGAAAAAATTATACCGGTCAGTGGAATATTACAATTTCAGTAACAGATGGATTAAATCATAACCAAAACCGATTTCATTAATTTCATAGATATACCAAAGTAATGTATCAGTACAATTTGTTGTAAATTCAATATACGAGGACTTTAATTACTTCTGCAACAATGCAGGAATATGAATATAATTCCACCAGATATTTACAAACATTACATAAATGTTCTCATAACCATTACTTTTACAGATAGTATAAGTTATACAATATTAAAAGCACGTAATCCATCATACTAAGCCTAAATAAGAACCATAAAGTTTATCTCCAAAGCACTCCAGACATGAGTTCAAGATAAAGCCTAAGTAGGCATTGTTGTAGCCTCTGCTAACTGATATACCCCAAGCCTTCATATTACGACAGCAACATGAGATACCATTTGGAAGTTGATTACAACCTACCAAAAAAATGTTACCCCAGTCAGATAAAGCACCAGAAATATAACCAGATAAAAAATTACCAAATATGTAGAATAAAAAATATAACTCATATACCAGATATACCATGTAATAGGGTATAAACATCAAATGAGTAAAAATTCAGCATTGGTTTCCCAGGTGCGGCACCCATTAATGTTCACTGTTAATATACCAGATATATGCCTATACCGTTCAGTTGTAACATGCACAAAAATACCATAACACATAAAGTTAAATTAGATGCAATAATACATAAATGTTCTGCAACACACAAGAAGAATCTGTAATTGTTCACTTACATAAAAATATACCAGATTGCATACCAGATTTAACAATTATGTAATCATCGTCCGCAAAGAATAGTTCACAACAAAGTTTCTTTCTGAAGAAACCAATTGCCTCGTCTTTGATGTCAGTCAGTGGCTTCTCATTTACTAAATACTCAATGAACTTGAGCGCATATATGCCACAGTCACCCCTGTGTAATAAATTGAAGTAAACAATAAGTCCTTATTCGTAACGCAATATAACTTAATATTAATCTATATTAAATCTCATTGCCTCTTACTGAATCATAAAATATACTTACACCATAACCTGCTGTGGAACAGCTATCGCATTACGATAAATGGGCCACTTCTCTGTTATGTCATGTTCAACCACTTCCAAGTTTTTAATCAAGTTTGGGATCATAACACATAAATTATGTAACCTTTTCTTCAGAGTTCCATCTCTTATGTGTTTAGGAAGTGAATCATAGACGTCAATTTGTTGTTCTCTGATGTCAACTCCGAAAGCGATCCAATGACCCTTCTCCAATATAACACCATATATATTGTTGACACGAGTTCATGGTTTACCACAATCAGGGCGGACACCTGTTTGAAAACATACCAGATATTAGTAATATTATTTGAGTTCAAGATAAAATGTAATAGTTGCCAGATATACTATACGAGTCATAAGTTTACAAGGATTTTACCAGTCACGTAATCCAACCACTTCTTATCTGTTGACCAAAATTGAAATTGGTCATTCTTCTTCACCTTCTTCCATTCACTTGCACTTACATCGATGTAAGCCTAGATTTTTAAATATAGTAATTTATGGAAAATTTTTACATCAACTGTAAATTTGGGATATATGACATGGAAAATTACCAGATATACAAGATATTTGCACCCATTAAACACCAAAGTACTAAGTAAAAGTCTTACACAAAACGATGAGTCTACAGTTGTCCAACTGTTTTTTAGGAACAAGTGCGGATGAAGTTCCTCTTTCTTCCTCAACAGCCATAGTCCGCAATCTATGTGCTGAAGTTATTTTGCCAATTGAGGTACGCATCGTTGTGAACATATACCAGATATATGTGTTGTTAGTTTATTTTAGAATACCAAATATATTGAATAACAATCCATAAACCAAATAACAACATATAACCATTATTATCCAGAAATTAACATACGAAAAACATGTACCTCATTGAGTAAAGATGATTGTGGTTTCAATATACGATGAAACCAAGAAGAGTTGGCCATACCCTTACTTGGGCAACCAACATTAATACTTTCCCTACATTTTGGCAATAAGAAAGAATTGAGTAATTAACCATATTACGTGGGTAAAAAAAATTTAAATTAGATGAATAAAGAAGACAATAAGTAGTAGGGAATACATACTGGTTGTCGTTATAATGTTTATATAACCATTCCAAGAAGTAGGTATATCTGGATTCATCAAAGCCTCTCATCGGATCATATAGGCCAGGTTGTTGTGCTTCGTCCGATTGCTGGGACTTTATTGATATACCAGATTTCCTCTTGGACTGCACATATGGAGATTTTAGGGAGGGACCAACTTTTCTCTTCCTCCTACTATATGTGGTACCAAAGGGTGCGGACGTGTCAGTGGACCTAACGCCCTTTGATGTTATCGACCCTAATTGCACTGAGGTGGTACCGGTCATGATAGGGGCAGCCTCTAAAATAACTTCCAAAGTAGAAAAATCCAGACCTGTCAAGTTATCATCTACTTCGGTTTCAAGGACTGGCTGCTTTCCAAGGTTGAATTCAGTGGGACATTCTTCAGTCACACCCACTGATGCTTCATCATGATCAGAATGAACCTTGGTTGTTTCCTCCCCAATTTCTTCTGTGGTGAACAGAATCATTTCTTTGCAATTATTCGTAGCCACTACTGGCTCTTCTTCCGTGGACGTCACAACATCTTCGTCCACTAAAATATGTACAGAGTCGACCTTACGTCGGTCAAAACGTGGAACACTTTTTTTCCTGGACGAGTTCCCACCAGGTTTCACTGCTTCTTTCCCTGTTGAAGTATTTTGTTGTTGTCTCAACAACTTCTTCAACACATCCTTCATCCAAACTTGGTTTTCTTTTATTGAGATGACCTCCTTCTTCAAATCTCGAAGCTCTTGCAACACCTAAAATTACAAAGTATAAAAATTTATTCGTACAGGGTTACAATGACATAAACTAATTACCAAATAAGGGTTTTATATGTGCCATATTATATTACCTCCATAATGGAAGTTGATGAATGAGATGAAGGTTCATATTTTTGGACTTCTGGGATAGGGTCACTTTCATTTGCTACGTGACCAGATGTATGTTCATCTTCATCGCCTTTAGAAGGCAACTCATCATTCAATCCACTAACGTTTGGCACACCACCACCTTGCTGACTCGCATATTGTTGTGCTGAAATGAAGTATGGACTATTTCTCTCCGACTCATTAGGAGTGAGTCTCGTCAGCATATGAAACTGTATCATATACAATGGAAGTATATACCAGTTAGTTAAGTACAATCGAAAATAAAAATAAAATAAAATTAATAACATATAGGCAACAAACTTACATCTGAATCCTGGAATATTTTATGGTTTAGGTCCCAGAACTTCAAATAGTGCCCCTTCTTTTCATTCTCCCAGCGTAGTATCCTGGGCAATGCATCCAGAGATGTACAAGTGGCTAAATCAGTAATAGGCACTTGTATGGCCTCGTAGGCCCAAACTTGCAGTGCCCAAGAAAAACCATAGACACTGTAAGTTGAAGCGACCCCTCCAACCTTTTGGAGATTAACATTCTTCAACCTCCTAACGGTGAAGTCATATACTATCTTACCCCAGGGGTAGATATTAAACTTGTCAAGGTCTTCAACTAAATCCAAGTATTGATCATTAATGGCCCTCAGATTATGATCGGCCAAAAGTATTATTTCCAGAGTATATATGAGAGCCAACCTCAACACATCCTCGCCGTCGGTGGATAGAGGAAGGTTTGCAAATAGCTTCTCCAACTCGACTTTCTTTATTGGCCTGTCGGTCTTGAAGTAATTTTTACACAACCGACCACTTTGCGCTGGACTTCCTTCCTCACCGATAAACATCATACCGGTCATTATGCTAAATTCTTCATATCCAAAGAGGTGGGGTGTACCTTTTACAATAATTCGGAGCTCTTTCCCCGATTGATCTCTATCTTGCATCAATAATATATGATGCAATAATCCAGCTGTAAACTCTATATGTTTCATCCTTGTGATGAAACCAAAACATAAGCCCTCAAACCTATCAAGTAACCCAAACCCTTCTAGGGTCGTCTTCAATGTTGCAAAATTTTGAAGACGTGATATGTTGGTTATTTTACCAACATAATACTCGGATGGGGAGACATAAGGAACGAAGGTTGATTTTCCAGCCATTTCCTGCATATTTAACATTTACGGAAAACATTTTCATTAATACTTGTGAACAGTTATACAAAAATTACAATATATATGCGAAAAACATCAATCACATTAAAGCAACATAAAAATACATCAAATTTAGGTTCATATAAATGAAACTTATAGAAATAGACCAATATACGTAGATATACCGAGATATACCCAAAATATACCAACATATATAGACATATACCCCATATATACCGACATATACACACTGGTATACCGAGATATACCAGATATACCGTGAGATATACCATAATTTCACTGAGATATACCAGATATACCGTGAGATATACCAGATATACCGTGAGATATACCAGATATACCATGAGATATACCAGATATACCAGATATACAGTGAGATATACCATAATTTCACTGAGATATACCAGATATACCGTGAGATATACCAGATATACCGTGAGATATACCCTGAGATATACCAGATATACCGTGAGATATACCAAATATACCAGATATACCGTGAGATATACCCTGAGATATACCAGATATACCCAGAGATATACCAGATATACCAGATATACCCTGAGATATACCAGATATACCCTGAGATATACCAGATATACCCTGAGATATACTATGAGATATACCAGATATACCCTGAGATATACCAGATATACCGTGAGATATACCAGATATACTAGATATACCGTGAGATATACCATAATTCCACTGAGATATACCAGATATACCATGAGATATACCAGATATACCGTGAGATATACCAGATATACCAGATATACCAGATATACTAGATATACCGTGAGATATACCATAATTCCACTGAGATATACCAGATATACCAGATATACCATGAGATATACCAGATATACCGTGAGATATACCAGATATACCCTGAGATATACCAGATATACCAGATATACCATGAGATATACCAGATATACCCTGAGATATACCAGATATACCGTGAGATATACCAGATATACCATGAGATATACCAGATATACCATGAGATATACCAGATATACCCTGAGATATACCAGATATACCAGATATATCCTAAGATATACCAGATATACCAGATATACCGTGAGATATACCATAATTCCACTGAGATATACCAGATATACCAGATATACCATGAGATATACCAGATATACCGTGAGATATACCAGATATACCCTGAGATATACCAGATATACCATGAGATATACCAGATATACCCTGAGATATACCAGATATACCGTGAGATATACCAGATATACCCTGAGATATACCAGATATACCGTGAGATATACCATAATTCCACTGAGATATACCAGATATACCATGAGATATACCAGATATACCAGATATACCGTGAGATATACCCTGAGATATACTAGATATACCATGAGATATACTAGATATACCATGAGATATACCAGATATACCCTGAGATATACCAGATATACCGTGAGATATACCATAATTCCACTGAGATATACCAGATATACCATGAGATATACCAGATATACCAGATATACCGTGAGATATACCAGATATACCCTGAGATATACTAGATATACCATGAGATATACCAGATATACCATGAGATATACCAGATATACCGTGAGATATACCAGATATACCATGAGATATACCAGATATACCCCTAGATATACCAGATATACCGTGAGATATACCAGATATACCATGAGATATACCAGATATACCCTGAGATATACCAGATATACCGTGAGATATACCATAATTTCACTGAGATATACCAGATATACCGTGAGATATACCAGATATACCAGATATACCGTGAGATATACCATAATTTCACTGAGATATACCAGATATACCCTGAGATATACCAGATATACCCCCCGATATACCGGATATACCCCCAGATATACCAGATATACCGAGATATACCACTGATAGACCCCCAGATAATGTTATTCATGAATAACAAACACATATACCAGAAATCAGATTATCCATCCATAATTACAAAATCCCAATATTACAAAACCTATATTTTACAAAACCTAACCTTAAACCAACATTTTACAAAAAACCATAAAAAAATAAGGGGTTTTCGTTGAGTTTCAACGAAAACCCAATTAAAAACCAAACTGCATAGCTTTTCAAGATATACCCTGGAGAGTAATGGTCGAGTGTTTTCGTGCAAAGAAGACAAATTTGTTTAAAAAACTTACCGAATAATGCAGAGCTTCAAAAGGTGATAGTAATGGTCGAGTGTTTTCTGCGTTGATACTGTTCGTCTTCTTCCTCAACAAAAAATGTGGGAGCTTCGCTAATAGAGATTGACGAGGGAGAGGGAGAGGTAGAGTAATGCTCAGAGTTGTGGGTTTGTTTGAACTGTTCGAATTGTTTCAAACGGTTTAAATGACTTACTGGCTAGCAAATGGGGCTTTGGGTGGGCGGTTAAAAAATGCCTATTTCTAAACTTTTACACAAGGTTGTCCTTTTTTAAACTATATTAAGGATTTTGCCTATTTTAGACAAAAACCCAAAGAAAATCACCTAAGAAACATTCTAATGGCTCGATTCCAACATAAGCTACAACAAGTAGCTATAAGGAACCTCAATGAACATTTCTAGCAATCAAGGCTAGTAGGAAACTAATGAAGGTTAATCAACAACCACCAACGCAATGCAGCTAAGTGTATCGACATGAAGATTAAAACTCCAAAAGTAAGATACCAAACCACAAAGATCACAATCCAAACAATCTAGAAAAACAAGACATTCAAACAATCTCAAACAAAAGCACTACCAACAATGATCATAACTATAACAGCAAAAGAAATGGCAATAGCAAAGGACAAGTGGAAGCTAAAACAAGAACACAGCCATAGCGGACATGAGACCTCTTTCACTTATCCAATTCCAATAACATCCTTACTTTGTCCCCTACCCTTATCATCCACAAACTTGCTTCCACTGGCAATGGTACAATCTTCTTCAATCTTATTATTTCTATTATCATAGGTAGCGCTTATATACTCCAGACTCCTGTCCCATTCTAACAGATCTTATAGACTCACTAGTCACAAAATACATATCAATTTTCATAGTAGAGCCAACATTCTCATGTATTTTGCTATCAATTGATTTGATCCTCCAATTCACACGTAAATTCTGGATTTGAATTAAGACAGGACTAGAATCGAAGTTCCAATTTGGTGGAAAAATGATGTAAGAATATGAAGCCCATTTAGAGTATTAATTTATTTGGTACAAGTATTATAAGGTCCAAAGATAAACTCTATTGTATTGGCAATTTTGTTGAATATTTGAGAATATGAATGAAGTTTTGAGAACAAGTTGTTTTCTCTTTTTCTTCATCTTCTTTATTTTATCAAATTATATTCTTCCATCCTTAAATCCCCCTACATCAGATTGGTACCGGAGCATAATTTTGATTTTCTTTTCTAAGAAAAACAGTCCTGTTCTTCCTCATCTTTCTTATTTCTTCTATTCTTTTTCCAACCTCAATTTCTTTTCTATCCTCTGATTTAATTTCTCATCTGTTTCTGCTTCTCTTTTATCAAAAAAAAAAAAAAAACACAAAACGACCACCGTGCTTGAAACCCACAACCCCAGTCCATCACCTCTGACCGTGACCCACCTCTTTCGGCGACCACAGCCGCCAGACCCAGGCATCGCAACCTCTTTCTCAGCCCCCTAAATCCACCATTGCAGCCAACGCCACCAGCTTCGTTAACTTACCTCAGCCTCACGCCACGCATCGTACACCAGTGTCCAACGCACCTATCGCCTAAAACCCACCACCATCCGACTACCCATTTGAACCCAGTCTTTGTTTTGGCCGAAAACCAACCACACATCTCCTAGTCTAACGCGGCCTTCCAACATTATTGTCGACCATATCCGCCACTATTAATATTTTCATGGTCTGGGCCTCATTTGCATTGTCCATACAAAGATGCCTCCCCAGCTTTGATTTGGGAAATATATTGGAATTCAATTGGCAAGCTTCTGAGAAGTTTCAATTAAGTCAAAGCAACCATAAGCTATCATGTGAAAGTTTTTAACAGGACGTGACAATTACTGGACTGCATCTGTTGAAACAAATGCGTAAAAAATAGGTTGGAACAAGGTTACCAAATTATTGAAATGACTGTTTGGGTTGAGTTGCGGACTAGGTCGCTCTCTTTAAAACGTTTCGCGACTCTGCCCAAAATTGTGCAAGCAAACACAGCCTCGTCGTCCCCAAGATAAAACAGCCCAGCAAAATTCTGTCTCGGAGTTACACTGCACTAATGAACTCCGGAATGCTACACTCTGTAAAAAACTTTGTTGCTCGGAAACTAGAAATTATATTAATTTTGGTTTTTCTTTTCTGGATTTTTCTGTTGCTCAATTATTAGAGCGAGAGAGAGAGGGAATGAGAGAGAGCTGAGGGTTTGGAATGAATTGGAATGAGAGTGAAGCTCTCTATTTATAGCTGAGGGAAGTCACAAAAAATGGACTCAAAATGGTCTTAGAGAACGTGCAACGGTCATGTGGAACGTTCCCCGTAAGACTCGGTCTGGAACGGAACGGAACGGTCACACGTAACGGTCATAACGTGGGATAACGGATAAGAACGTGTACCGTTCGAAGGCAAACAAAATAACGGTCATAATTTGGTAATGAAATTGGGTGTCCCTTGGGGCCCAATCCCACTTGCTAATTCTTTTCTATATATACACTTCTAAGGAGAGGTAAATTGGCAATGTGGGACTTTGCATTTTTTTTTATTTTTGCACTTTTTCTCTTTTCTACTTTTTTATTCAAATTCATAATAACAATTCCAACAATCTCCCACTTGAATTTTATATAAAAATAGTTTTTCATCGAGCAACCGATCAATCAAAGATATAAGATTGTGCATAAGCAGAAGGTGTTATCGACTTGAACTTTTGCATAGTTTGATGCTTTAGAATATACTAGAGTAACTCGTAGTTTTGAACTCTATCTCTAACAACATTACACACACAACCTTTCCAAGGTGTAGTTCGAAAAGCACGTGCTTTACGGCCATGCACGTGTATCCCAGTATAGTGAATGCTCTAGTAAATTTTGCCTAAAATTTCATAGGAAGCGGCCACACTTCCACATTCACATAGGTGAGTCTATCAAGAGTACTCCTGTAACTATGTAGTCCACTCCACATAGAGTATAGAACTCATTAAGAGTTAACAATTAACTCATCCTTCTGTCGCTTCAGGAATTCATGCTTCTAACAGTATAGGATGGGACTCATAATAGCATGATTCATCTCATATCACTTCATGACTTGTTATTACCCATTGAACTTATGTCTTGGGATCTCCAGTCTATAAGCCGGGTTACCATCACGAGTGACTCTTCATTCTAAGGGCATTAGTCTCATTCCTTTCGAGGTTTTGAAAACATTCTCTCTTGCTAATCCTTTCGTCAAAGGATCTGCTAAATTATCATCAGTACGTACATGATCCACTCTTACAGCTCCTTTAAAGAGAAATTCTCTAACAGTACTGTGCTTACGACGTATCTGTCGTCTCTTGCCGTTATAGTAACGGTTCTGAATCTTTGCAATAGCCGAGATACTATCGCAGTGGATCAGGACAGTTGGTATCGGTCATTCCTATAAAGGGATCTCAGCTAACAGACTTCTTAACCAGCCTGCTTCTTCACTAGCAGTAGCTAGTGCTATCATTTCAGACTCCATCGTAGATTGAGCCAAAATTGTCTGTTTCTTAGACTTCCAAGAAATAGCTCCACCAGCAATGCTAAATATATAGCCGCTAGTTGCTTTGGAGTCTTCTGAAAGAGTGTTTCAATCAGCATCGCTGTATTCTTCTAAAACAGCGGGAAACTTCTTATAGTGTAATCCAAGGTTCATTGTTCTCTTAAGGTACCTCATGACCCTTTCAATTGCATTCCAATGCTCTATACTAGGTCTACTGGTAAACCTACATAGTAGTCCCTCAACATAAGCTATGTCAGGCCTAGTGCAATCAGTAGCGTAACGTAAGCTATCAATGATGCTCGCATACTCAGTTTGTCTAACACCGTCTCCGGTGTTCTTGAACAACTTTACACTAGGATCATAAGGGGTACATGCAGGTTTGCAGTTAGAGTAATTATATTTCTTTAAGATCTTCTCAATATAATGAGATTGATCTCGAGAAAGTCCCTCTTCAGGTAATTTTTATACCTAGGATTACACTCGCTTTACCTAGGTCTTTCATGTCAAAATTAGCACACAGCAAGTTTTTCACATTATTTACAACATGAATATTTGACCCAAAAATAAACAAGTCATCCACATATAAACATATAATAGTAGCAATTGTTATTTTCTGTTTTATGATAAATGCATTTGTCACTTTCATTCAATTTGAATCCATATGAGATAACTAGATTATCAAATTTTTCATGCCATTGCTTAGGTGCTTGTTTTAGACCATAAAGAGATTTATCTAGTTTACATTATTTTCTTGACCTGGGACTACAAAGCCCTCAAGTTGGTCCATATAAATCTCTTCTTCTAATTCACCATTTAAGAAGACAGTTTTAACATCCATTTGGTGCACCACTAAATCATGGATAGCAGCTAGGGAGAAAAGCACACGTATAGAAGTTATTCTTGTGACAGGTGAATATGTGTCAAAGAAGTCCACATTTTTCCTTTGCCTATACCCTTTGGCTACGAGGCGAGCCTTGTACTTTTCAATAGTACCGTCGGGTTTTAATTTCTTCTTTAGTATCCATTTACATCCTATGGTCTTGCAACCAGGAGGTAAGTCAACTAAATGCCAAGTTCTATTAGACTCAAGAGAGTCCATTTCATCATTTATGGCTTTTTCCCATAAGTTGGTATCTAAAGAAGATAAGACTTCTTGAATGGTTTGGGGATCTTCCTCTAAGGTATAAGCATAGAAGTCAGACCCATAATCCTTAGAGGTTTGAGCTTGTTTACTTCTCCTAAGTTCAATTTCTAAATCCTCATTTTGTTCACTAGATGTAGCTATGGGTAAACTACTAGAAGACGAGCCCCCACTATTCTTTAGTTTAAAGGGAAACCTATGTTCATAGAAGTCATTTGATTCTATAACTACATGATCATTTAAGTCATAGAATTTATAAGCTTTACTATTCACTGCATATCCTATGAATACACATTCATACGCTCTACTAACAATTTTATTTCTTTTTGGATCAGGGATCCTAACATAGGCTAAACAGCCTCAAGTTTTAAAATAAGTTCAGTTAGGTTTCTTATTTTTTCAAAATTTCATAAGGTGAAATTTGACTAATAGATTTAGGCACTCTGTTTAGCACATAACAAACAGTTAGTAAAATTTCTCCCCACCAATGGGAAGCAGCACAAGAGTTTAATAAAATTGCAACAACTGATTCAGTAAAAGTTCTATTTTTTCTTTCAGCTTTGCCATTCATTTCAGGAGAATAAGGTGTAGTTTTTTCATGTATGATTCCATGGGTTTTATAAAAGTCATTGAAAATGTTGAAATCATATTCAATGCCTCTATTACTTCGAAATCTTTTTATTTTTCTGTTAAATTGATTTTGAATTTCAGTCATAAATCTTTTAAACATGTCAAACGCTTCACTTTTATTTTTCATTAGATATACATAAGTATAATCTGAACAGTCATCTATAAAAGTTATAAAATAGCGTTTTCTATTTCTTGTTAAAGTCCCATCAAGTTCACATATATCAGAGTGTATTAAATCTAATGGTTCAGATTCTCTAATTACTGATTTATGTGAAGTTTTGGTTATTTTAGCTTTACTGCAAAAATCACATTTTTTAAAATCATTCATTGATAATTTAGGAATTAATTCTAAGTTACTCATGTTCTTTTTTTTTATTTTTAAAAAAAAGGGGCTCTAAAGTCCCCTTCTTTTTTATTAATATAAAGAAAACACACTCACGCACCCGGTGGGATTCG
Source organism: Elaeagnus macrophylla (assembly GCA_029378325.1). Classification (NCBI taxonomy): domain Eukaryota; kingdom Viridiplantae; phylum Streptophyta; class Magnoliopsida; order Rosales; family Elaeagnaceae; genus Elaeagnus; species Elaeagnus macrophylla. Next base: position 5,779,863 of record CM055644.1, read on the forward strand.
AACTTGGGTTCCAGGTGGGGGAATTGGGAGTCTTACCACCTGGACCACAAGAGATTCCCACCGGGTAAAAAAGTTACTCATGTTCTTAATTATTCGTTTATTAACATGACAAAGTCTAGCATGCCAAACATTAAAAGAACACAATATATAAGTAGAAGAAGATGCTTTATTAATTTCAACATTTAATTTAAACATGCCATCAGTGGCGTACCCCTTTTCAACAAATACATTATTCTTAGTAATTGTATACAAATCAGCCCCTATAGTTTGAGTAAACCCAGCCTTGTTGAGAAGATAGCCTGAAACTAAGTTCTTTCTCATCTCTGTAGTATGTAGGACATCCTTCAAGATGACAGTCTTTCCAAAGGTAAACTTCAATTCCACCTCACCATTACTAGCAACGTTAGTGGAGTGGGAGTCGCCCAGCAGCACTTTCTTATCCTCAGATACAGAATAGGACTTGAACATGTCACAATCATAGCAAACATGGCGAGAAGCACCAGTGTCCACCCACCACCCCTCAAATCCACCAACAAAGTTGATTTCAGATATCATAGCTATAAGCTGATCTTTGGTAAGGTTCGCCTGCGGGGCAGGACGATTCCTGTTCCGGCAGTTCCTGGCCAAATGGCCAGGCCTGTTACAACTATAACACATAAATGTGTTATTTCCTAGGGGTATTGAGTTTCAGGTCTAGGTCCATTCCGTGGAGGATTTCTATTTTTATTATGGTTGTTACGGTTCTGGTTATTATTACGATTATGAAATTTCATGTTTCTTCCTTTTGGTTTCAGAATTACAGAGGGGGATTTTTTATTAGCACTGCTATTTGAGACAACAAGTACTTCATCTTTTTGGTCTTGTTTTCGGGCTTCTTCTTCTAGTCTTAGGCGGGTTATTAAACTTTTTAGGGAGAATTCTTTAGTTTTATGTCTAAGAACATTCTTAAAATCTTTCCATGCAGGGGGTAATTTATCTATAATGACAGCAACTTGAAATTGTTCATCTAAAGCCATATCTTTAGAAGTTATTTCATGTGCTATCTTCTGCAGTTCATGAGATTGAGCTTCCACAGATTTGTCATCAGTCATCTGGTACTTCAGATATCTGTTGACAGCATTCTTGGTTCCAGCTTCCTTAGTATCATACTTCTTTTGAAGTGCATCCCAAGTTTCTTTAGCTGTCTTATTAGAATTATAGTAATCATAAAAATCATCAGCTAAACCATTAAGAATAAAATTTTTGCAGAGAAAATCATTTTCTAACAAGGTGTTTAAATCCTTAGTTGTATATTCAGTAGGAGGATCTGACAGTGTTGGTTTTTCAATAATAAGAACAGAGACTATTTTTTTCATTGTTAAGAAAAACAACATTTTTTGCCTCCATCTTTTAAAATGTAGTCCCTCAAAACGAAAAGTTTTGTTTAGGTCAGCAGTTAAAAATTCAGTAGACATGGCAGATGAAATACGTCTTAAAATTGTTGAAACAAATGCATAAAAAATAGATTGGAACAAGGTTACCAAATTACTGAAATGACTGCTTGGGTTGAGTCGCGGACTAGGTCGCTCTCTTTAAGACGTTTCGCAACTCTGTCCAAAATTGTGCAAGCACACACAACCTCGTCGTCCCCAGGATAAAACAGCCTAGCAAAATTCTGTCTCGGAGTTACACTGCACTGATGAACTCCGAAATGCTACACCCTATAAAAAACTTTGTTGCTCGAAAACTAGAAATTATATTAATTTTGGTTTTTCTTTTCTGGATTTTTCTGTTGCTCAATTGTTAGAGCAAGAGAGAGAGAGGGAATGAGAAAGAGCTGAGGGTTTGGAATGAATTGGAATGAGAGTGAAGCTCTCTATTTATAGGTGAGGGAAGTCACAAAAAACGGACCCAAAACGGTCGTGGAGAACGTGCAACGGTCATATGGAACGTTCCCCGTAAGACTCGGTCTGGAACGGAACGGAACGATCACAACGTGGGGTAACGGATAAGAACGTGTATCGTTCGAAGGCAACGGTTCAATGAGACTTGGTCTCAACTGAACGGAACGGTAACAAAATAACGGTCATAATTTGGTAACGAAACTGTTGGAAAAATTAATTTAAATAAATTTTTAATAAAAAATAAAATGCCACCTCACACACACGGCTCGGCTTGGCGCGGCAGGGCGGGGTGACTGCGGCGGCGGCGCGCTCGTGTGTGGTGGACTCACAATTGCCTAGGTCCTCCCCCCTTCCACAAAATTGGGTGCCCCTTGGGGCCCAATCTCACTTGCTAATTCTTTTCTATATATACACTTCTAAGGAGAGGTAAATTGGCAATGTGAGACTTTGCATTTTTTTAGTTTTTGCACTTTTTCTCTTTTCTCCTTTTTTATTAAAGTTCATAATAATAATTCCAACAACATCTACAACGAATAGTTCGATATCTCTATCCTCTCTCTCTTTGAATTATGTTTGCTTGTCATAATTTATAAAATTTTTGGTAATTTGTATGAATTGTTCACCCATTTCAAAATGTCCTATCAAATACTATTTACTTTACATTAAAAACTTTATAAAATTTTTTAGATAATATGATGGATATCATACTTTTTTAAATTAAATTGATAAAATTGAGTTATTATTTTGAGTATTATGATCTATATAAATTTGAATGTGTGATTTATGAATATGCTAGAAAATAATGATATTATATTTAAAAAGAGAGGTTATCTTTTGATAAAGAACTAATTCAAATTTAGTCAAAAATAAAATAATTGTTATTTCGAAAATTCTTACCTCAATATGTAATGTGCCAAAATAAGCTCAAAACAGCCACATTTTGGCCATTATGAGTTACATAGTGAACCTATGGCTTACCTCTTGTCCCTTAAGGAAAAAGAACCAATTGTTAAGAGTAATGACAAATGCTCAGCAAAACTTATCCATGTCTCTATTCCAAAACCCAAAACAACGTCCAAACCACTAAAGTAACTAGAAATATTTCCTATTTTTAGGAGTATGTGATGCCATTATTGACATTGAATACATTGACAATTTTGGATTTACAAGTTAAAACACACCCTAATTTTAATGACTTTTGTAGAATTTCAATTTCAATTAAAAATTTCTATGTACATGAGAGAAAGTGTGATGTAAGAGATCTAGTTTAATGAATATGATGTTGTTCTTGATAAACTTTGGCAAAAATATGTACATGCAATCTATTGTTTGAAAGAAAATAATTTTGGGTTCTCATAGAATTGTAAAAATATAGAGTTATCTTATTTGGAAAAGAAACCAAGTTCAAAAGTGCCAAAAGACAAACAACCACCTGGACCGCTCACAATCACGAAAATTCCTTCACTTTTAGAGGGTATTTTAGGATCTACTCCACCTAAACCTAAAGAGCGACCAACAGTTGAGAAAAAATTTTTGTTTCACATTGCCAAGTGAGAGTCTGATCTTAACCCACCAAAAATCACCATAATTTCTCCTTCTTCTAAGAGTATTTTAGGTCATCTTTCAATAATAAAAATTCAACCCTTATTTGAGAAGAGTATTATTGTAATTTCTCTTTGAATCAATCATTCAACTACTTTAAATTCCAAGCATCCTAGACCTTCTTCTAAAAAAATATCATAAAAAAGTCATTCCATCCATTTCACTTAAACTTCACCCTTGTGCTCTTTTAGCACCTGAACCACTCGATGCTCGTACTTTTGTGATTTCACTTGAGTTTGACAAAAGAGTTTTTTCATACTTCCACTTGTGTTTCAGTTAAGAATGTTGAGCTTGATATTGATGTTTTCATTGATCATGATCATTCATTTTCAAGACCTAAAATTTGCCTTAATAATACTATTGTCATCCTATTTGTTACTACTAGTGGATATTTATTAAATTTTTTTACATATATGATTAAACACACACATTTTAAAGATGAAATAATGTCTAATAAAGCCTTTTCAATGCTTCCTTTGTTATTTTTGAATATTTTTGAACAAGTTACAGTTTTGGATCACTAATTCTCATTTTATGTTGCTTATGCATCTTACTTTTTCTCTACAACTTTATGGAACTCTTTGGAATCAAATTTTTTTCAAAATAGAAGATCGAATTTTTTTCAAAATAGAAGAATATGATGTAGGAACATAAAGTCTATTTCGAATATTATTTTTGTTTAGTATAAATATTATAAGATTTAAAGATATTATGATCTATTAATAATAAAGATAAATTATAAATAATTTATTATTTATTGTATTGTCATGTTGAATATTTAAGAATATGAATGAACTTTTAAAAGCAAGTTGTTCTCTCTTTTATCCCTTCCGATCTCTATTTCTTCATCTTATTCCTTTTATCAAATTTGATTGGGAAAATAACAAAACTAACACCCCCTAAAAATTATAATAACAAAACTAGCACCCCTGTGTTCAATTAAAATTGAACGACGATAATTTAGACTCGTTCAATATTGAACGTTCAATATTATCCGTTCAATTAGAATTGAATGACGACAATTAGACCTATTTAATATTGAACGTTCAATATTTTACGTTCAAATTGAATATTGAACGTTCAATATTAAACGTTCAATTTTAATTGAACACAGGGGTGCTAGTTTTGTTATTATAATTTTTAGGGGTGCTATTTTTGGTAATTTCCCAATTTGATTTCATCCCCACGTCTTCCTACATCAAAAAAAAAAAAAAAAACTACCTGGAGCAAGTTGTTAAAACACTAACAGACAGTTACTGGAGCTCCATGAAACCATGTTAAGTACTAACTCTAGCTCCTCTACATCCTCGTAATAGAAGATAAATGTATATTTATCAACAACCTTCACATAGCCTCCATCAATCTTGTTACAGATTCGACCTTGAACAATAATCCATTCGAGTTCATAAACATTTGTGAAATCAAACGAGATTTAAGCGCTAGGTTCTGAAATGTTATTTTGTCGTTTGCAGAGCTCACCCATGTCTAGAGTAAGATCTAGGTCACCAAAGGGAGAGATCAGATCTTCCATCAGCTACAGATCAAAAGAGAAATTAAAATGAGATAATTGAAACAAGTAGCTCAGGGCTGGAAAGCGAGTCCAAAGTGTTCGAGTCTCTCGGATGAAAGAAGAAAGCAAAAATTATATATATATGCTAGCAGGTGTTGTTTGGCGAGCAGGAAAATAAAATGAAAATGCAAGAACACAGGTGAGAGGGATTTCCTTGAAAGTCAAAAAAATAAAAAATTAGTATATGAAAATGGAAGAGAAGAGAGAAATCTGATGAAGAGCTATGAAATGGAAGAAAATTGCAGAAATATGATGCAGAAGAAAAATAAGGGCGGTGATTTTTGGTGATACTCTCAAACCCCAGCAAAGCATGGATTTAGGTCATGTTTGGTAGACTGTAATAGAATCAGTAATGTAATATAATTGATTCTGCACATTACAGTATTTGGTTGGTACAAACACATGTAATGTAATGTAATTGATTACATTAAGAGAAGGAATGAGGATTACATGAGGTGGAACAATGAAAAGGGATTACATTACATGTGTGAACAGTACCATTAATGCCAGCCATCGCGTGCGTCCCGGCCAGGTCCGTCCTCCGCCATCGTGTCGTCGTTGCCGGCCAGCCATCGCGTCGCCTCTAGCGAGCGTTGTCGTCCCGGCCAAGTCCAGTCGTCGTCTCAGCCAGCTTGCGTCCAGCCAGCCATTAGTTTCACTATTATTTTTTCTATTGAAAGCAGATTTTTTTTATCCATTTCATTGATTAATTAATCAACTATTTTTCATTGTTGAACCAATTCTTTGTTGGGTGATAAACTGAGATACTCTGTTTTTGCTATGCAAAACAGAGTATACAAACTCAAGTAAGTAAAACATTCCTACTTAGCCAACAATATTAATTCTGTGAAATTAAATTCAAGATATTTGCAACAATATTAATTCTGATGATAGAAGGAAATTAACAAGTACTCAACAGAAAATACCGACATAAGCAAGTAATATAAGTGATAAAGTCTTGAACTCTAATAATACGAGGTTACATAGATGATGCTGCACACTGATTTACATAGGTTTACATAGTATGTAAATCAGTTTACATACTATGTAAACTGATTTACATAGGTCTACATAGTATGTAAATAGATTTACATACTATGTAAATCAGTTACATAGGTTTAAATAGTATGTAAACTGATTTACATAGTATGTAAAGTCATTTACATACTATGTACACACATGTACATACAAGGCACGCCGCGGCGAATAATTGTTATGCCGCGGCGAGAGGCTCTCGGGTTGCATTCTTGAACTTCATGAAAATAGTGCGCGCCGCGGCGAAGAAAACATGTGCCGGGGCGAAGAAAACATGTGCCGCGGCGAAGATCTCAACGAAGTATGTAAAGTCATTTACATATTATGTACATACAGGTGCGCCGCGGCATGGTTATTGTGTGCCGCGGCGAGGAAGTTTCTGTTCTGGTTCGCAGATTATAAAAATATTGCGCGCCGCGGCCCACGCACGCAGAAAGCAATCCATTACATTACAGTTGTCAAATCAAACACTGTAATACTGATTCCTTTTTTTATTACAGTAACTAAACCAAACACTGTAATCGTAATACTGATTCCTTTACATTACATTCCATTACGATTATGATTACATTCAGCGAACCAAACGCAGCCTTAGTGTTTTATGGCTTTAATTTTTCTTAATATCGAACATTGAATAGGACAGATTAATATGTGTATTTAACTAAAAATTTTAATAATTTTTTTTTAAAAATTTAAAATTTAGAAATATTTAATTAAGATTGTTTATTTTTTTTTAAAATTTAAGGATATTTAATTATGATTTTATCGAAATATTTAAAAATTAATAAAAATTTAAGTATATTATTTAATATTAATAACAATTTTGTAAATATTTTAAAAAATATAGTGATATACAAAAAGTTATTATTTTAAAAGATTTTAAAAATTAATAAATTTGTAATGAATTTTTAGTTAAAATTATAAATAATTTTTTTTTTTACTTATTTTTCGATGCATTCTTCAAATTTTTACTATAATTTAAAATATTATGTTAAAAGGCTAAATAACACCTATGGTCCCTTAATTTTTATTCAATCTACACTTTGGTCTCCTAATTATTTTTTTCTTAATATTTAGTCCTCTAATTTTTACTCAATCTATACTTTAGTCCCCTAACTATTTTTTTTTAACATTTAGTCTCCTAATTTTTACTCAATCTATAATTTGATCTCCTAATTATTTTTTTTTAACATTTAGTCCTCTAACTTTTTAAATTTGACACTATTAGTCCAAATACTAACTTTATGTATAATTTAATATTTAATTTTTTTCCTTTTTTTTTAACGAAAAAAGAGGTTTATAGTAATTCGATAATTTTAGGTTTTGTTTTTTAATATTTATGCTTTAAAAAGGAAAAAAAAAAATAGACATGAAATTTCACAAAAATTAGTAATTGGATTAATATTGTCAAATTTAAAAAGTTAGGGGACTAAATGTTGAGAAAAAAATACTTAGAGGACCAAAATATAGATTGAGTAAAAATTAGGGGACTAAATGTTAAGAAAAAATAGTTAGGGGATCAAAGTATAGATTGAGTAAAAATTAGAGGACTAAATATTAAGAAAAAATAATTATGGGACTAAAGTGTAGATTGAATAAAAATTAAGGTACCATAGGTGTTATTTAGCCTTGTTAAAATTTACAAAGATTTTCAAAAATTCATATTTTTTTTTAAATTTATAATTCTTTAAAATTTTATAAAAATTATAATTTTATCCCGTCTCTAATTTGCTTAAGGGGGTGGTGTGGACGTTGCGGGAAAAAATAGATAATTTTTTGTTAAAATATAAAGGGAAAAAAAATTAAATATAAAATAGACGAAAGAATGAGTGTGGAAGTTGAAATAATAGATACTTAAAGTAGGTTGAGAAGAGAACCAAAAAGTCAAATAAAGACATTATAATTCTTATTTATTTATAATACTGAAGAATTACACTGATATTTATAAGGATAATAAACTAAAATCATAATCTTAATAAGACTCTAAACAAGACTCCTAAACTAATAGAAAAATATTAGAATAATTATTTAATATCCTAATCATAATAGTCTCCAACACTAACAAAAAAAACTAACTATTAATCTAATATTTAACTCTCTCCTCAAGCTGAACATATCTATGTTTAGCTTGGACAATTACAACATGTATATTTGTACTTGATGCTAAACAATAAAAGTGCTTTAGTACTAGTGAGATCTAAAATTGGTGATGACAGTGTACGACGGTGGGCTGGTTGATATTTTTAGAAAACGACAGTAGGTCGGTTGACTTTTTTAAAAAACGCAATTACAAAGTCATGAGGTTGAAATCGATACCAACAGTTGTGAGGTAGTGAAATTGATGTGAACAACAGTAACGACAACGGTGAAAATGAATGATACTAACAGTCCTAAAATCGTAATCGTAAAGTTGACATAAAATGAGAAGTTTGAGAGTTTTTTGTATTTCTTTCAATTTTGCAATGATAATTCAATAGTGGGTTTTGTGTTTGTAAGTTAAATTAAAAGGGATAGAGGGTAAATAATTAATCAAAAGATATAAATTTGGATATTTAATTATATCCTTATAAATAAATTATTTGTCTAGTAGTTAACAAAAGAAAATATATGATAAAATTGAGAAATTTATACTTATTAAATTATTTTTAAAAGTTATTGGATTAAATAATTATAGAATCAATGTATTATTTATTTATAGTTATACGACTGTTTTATGAAAAAAAAAAAACTCCCAAAATATCTTTTTTTAATAAATTTATTATGAAAAGACAAAATATTTCTTAATATAATATGACACTAGCGATGACCACCACTTGTGACATTGAAAGCTTTCTTTGACGATCAATGACCACTTCTAGCAAACACCTCCAAGCAAGCCACCAAACTATTATTGTCGACCACCACTAGACATTGTCGTTGTCATAGGACCTCCATTGCCAATTACCACTGCTATCAATCAAACTTATAATCTTGAAAATGCCATGTGTAGAAGAAACTTTAAAAGTCAAAACTACATAATTTTTTACACAAAAGCTATTTAAGGGCTAAAATGCACTGCTGACAAAGTTCTAATGACCATTGACGACAAACTTATTAGAGTTTTGGTGAAAGTTGTAACTTCGTCGGAATTTAGACGATCACCTCTGACAAACTCGTTGAAATTCTAGCAATCACCATCTGTGTATATGTAAAGCCTTATGTATTTTTAAGAAACTTGTTTAATATATATATACATTTTTTTTTTCTTTTTTACAGAATCCATAATGCTTGTAAAAATGTTTTATCTAAAACTTACATTTATTATCTAATTAGAAATGTTATATGTTAGTGATGATGTATCTTACATCCCTCTATGGGGAGTACTTACCAAAATAAATAATTTTATATTAAATACGATTTTATGGAGATATTACTTTTGAGAAATTTAAAGGTTAAAAAATGTACCAAGTTTAAATGACCCTATATAACTATTACAAAATTGGTTCTTAAAACTTATGTAAGCTATTACAAAAATTATCAAAATAGATGTAAGACTTATATAAACCACTGCAATAAGTGGTTGATTATGTAAATCAATACAAATGATTAATGAATTCTTTAGGCTTTCTGTATATAATTACAAAAATTCTAAAAATTGATGTAACACCTTACAAAAAAATTGCAATAAGTTATAAAACTTTACAACTCATTAATGATATATAACCTTCACACACAGAAATTCCAAAATCTAAAGTTAAACCACTAAAACGTAATCAATTAATCAACTAAAAAATTGCATTTCAAAATCATCAAGCGATCAAACCCATTAATCCAAATCAAAATTTATATCTTGTAAAGTTAGAATTACATGAAGATTTGTACTTTGTTAAAGTAAAAGTGCTTAAAAGCTTAACTTGGAAGTTAATTACTTTTAAGTAATAGAATAAACTTGATAAAAAGAAAAGAACAGAATGAACAATATGAAAGTTAAAATAGTTTCCTTTAGGGCCTTACATTGATTTTGGAAGAATATACTTTCAAACACATTTTTGTCAAACAGATGTTCAAATATGGGCAAACTCATACTAGTGATAATATGCATTAAACAATAAACCATTAAAAAAGTTCACGAGCATACATGTATAGACCCTCACTTGGGTCCAATTTAGTTTTTGTTACATACTTTTATTACATTTGTACAACCAATGCCCTAGAAAAAAAAATTGAAATATATTATGTTCTCATACTAATGATGGCTGAAGAGCATGATTTTATTTTCATGTGCCATTTATTTTATTAGCTGTCAACGATGGTTATCATTTTATTGAACTTATATAGTAACAATATTTTGGTCTTTTATTGTGTTAGTTGGTGACAATGAGCTTTGGGATTATTTATTGCTAGTTAAGAAAAATCGATCAAAAATTCAGATGAGCCTTTATTTCAAGTCCATGTACGAACCTCTAAGTACCATTTAACTTAATTTAAAAAAAAAAAAAGAGTTTTAACTTACACCTGATGTAATAATTTTCATAAAACAGATTTTTTTTCAACCTAATTTGAGCCATAAAAAACTATTTAAGAAAAAGTTTAAATTTATGAACTCTCTAATAATACACGGTGAACACCGGATATAAAAATAAAATTGAGAAATTAAAAAAAAAATCACATCTCTTAAATATAAAACAACGAGATAACATCATAATAATATTGACAGGAATGTACCCAGAAATATTTTTCTAGGAGGGCTGATATATATTAAACTTAAAAGTATTTTTGGTTAATTGTTGATCATTTATTTTCCTAAAAAATGAATGCAAAGTTTTAAATGATTTAAAACTTTGGTGAGATTTATCTATTATAACCTACGATAAAATATTTAATGTAAATTAAAGTATATAAATTAAAAATTCCAAACACCTAACAACAAACAAAAAAAATTAAAATAACTAAATAATCAATAAATAAGTTATATGCCTAATCATTTTTCACCTATTAATAGTAATTGATAAGTATAAAAATTTAAAATAAATTTCATGTTATAATATAACAATGGGATAATATATATTTTAAAATAAAGAACTCTAATTAATAATTTAAAGAATGAAAAAATAACATATTTAATGAAATAATAGTGAATTGTTATGAAAAAATGAGTGTTAAATACATATAAATTTATACTTAAATAAGTACTTAAATTAATAATTATACAATATTTATCGATCAAAAGTTTAAAAACTATAATTTTTAGAAATATATAATACATAATTATTAATATGAGTATAAATTAAAATATAAATATTTTAAGTATTTAATATTTTTAAAGAAGAATACATGACTATAATAATTTTGCTTAAAAAAAAAAAACAGATACTAGATGCGCAGCGTTGCAGAGATAAAAAATAAAGCAACAATCAATAAAGAGTAAATAAGAGAGCAATAAAAACAGCGACAACAGTATAATAAAAATTAATAATTTATGATTAAAATTTTAATTAATATAATATATTAAATTATATTTATATTATTAATATTAATTAAAAAAAATTCAAAAAAGTTATCTGGGCTCAAGCCCGGTACAACCACCGTCCAGGTCCGTCGTTGAATATCGAGCATGACACAAATGAAAGACATTCAACATTAAATGAGTATAAATAATTATAGGTTAACTTAAATGGCGTTCAATATGAAATAATATATTAAACTTTTTTTTTTTTTTTTTATAAAAGGGACTCTAAAGTTCCTTTATTTTTTTTATTAATAAAGAGAAAATACACTCACACATTTGAGTGAGATTCGACTTGGGTTTCTGGTGGATAAATTAGAAATCTTACCACATGAATTACAAGGAATTCTATGGAAAAAAAATTAAAGTTACTATTTTTATTTTTTTAATAAAATTTGTACAGTAATCTACTTACCAGTACAAAAGTAAAACTCATTTTATACTTATTTCAAATTATTAATTTGAATCATATAGGTATATTATTTTTAAAACAAATATATAAATAGAGATGACGTGATCACTTGGCCCACATGACATCAACTCCTCGTGAAAATGGTGCGTTCCTTGCTTTTAAGAGATTTTGAGTTGTAATGCATGCGAGTATTGCATAAGATGGTTCTCGTGAGTTATCCTTCATTTTCATCTTTGCTACTTTTACATATATATTCGTATAATTCTTTTATATGAATGTATTCAAAAACATAAATGCTTGTTTAGGTTGATTTATTGCCCCCGCGTAGCATGAATTTTTTATCCCGATATATTTTTTTTCCATTCTCGCTCTACGACAGCGTTTTTGGGAGGAAGATTTACAATTTTGTCCCTTTCTTTATCTTCTTCATTTTATCACTCTCAATCGATGCCATTCACACTATTTTATTACAGACAACTGGGATGACATTAAACTCACACCAAACACTACAAACTAAAACTGCTACTACTCTAATTTAAAACAAAATTGAATATATATATATATAGCTGATTTAGTTAGTGATTTAGATTTTAGAGATTTATATTGAATTAATTTAGATTTTGCATATGTAGAGTATATAATGATAACTTTGAAGATACTCTGTTTTTGTTAGGCAAAACAGAGTATATATATGTGAATGGATTTTGATGTCTCTCTTTTGATCGAGTATGAATGCAATTATTTCATTATTGATAAATAAAATAAAACATGCGGCTTTAGGTATTTGTTTTCAGAAAAAAAAGTAGGATGTGTACACGGTAAAAAAACTAATATGGTGATAATTGAACTAATTGGTTAAAGAACATCTTGCAAATTGGTTAAGGCACAAAAAAAATATATAGTGAAAAGATTACCATGAGATGATAGGCGTAGCTTCAAACTTCTTCCAAAATATTAAGAATTGCTGGAAAACATGTATGAACCTCATAAGAAAATTACATACTTTAACTGGAAAGAATGCTCCATAAGTCAATTAAAGAAAATCATAGTATGTAAAATGATTTACATACTATGTAAAATGATTTACATACTATGTAAATCAGTTTACATACTATTTAAATCAGTTTACATACTATGTAAACCATAGGAAAACTTGAAGATGTTCCAGTTTAGGGAGCTTCAGATTGCAACAAACAACTTTAGCAGCAAGAACATACTTGGAAAGGGTGGATTTGGTAATGTGTACAAAGGAATACTCCAAGATGGCAATGTTGTAGTAGTTTACATAGTATGTAAACTGATTTACATACTATGTAAACTGGTTTACATACTATGTAAATCATAGGGAAACTTGAAGATGTTCCAGTTTAGGGAGCTTCAGATTGCAACAAACAACTTCAGCAGCAAGAACATACTTGGAAAGGGTGGATTTGGTAATGTGTACAAAGGAATACTCCAAGATGGCAATGTTGTAGTAGTTTACATAGTATGTAAACTGATTTACATACTATGTAAATTGATTTACGTACTGTGTAAATCAGTTTACATAGTATGTAAATCAGTTTACATACTATGTAAACCATAGGGAAACTTGAAGATGTTCCAGTTTAGGGAGCTTCAGATTGCAACAAACAACTTTAGCTGCAAGAACATACTTGGAAATGGTGGATTTGGTAATATGTACAAAGGAATACTCCAAGATGGCAATGTTGTAGTAGTTTACATAGTATGTAAACCATAGAGAAACTTGAAGATGTTCCAGTTTAGGGAGCTTCAGATTGTAACAAACAACTTTAGCTGCAAGAACATACTTGGAAATGGTGGATTTGGTAATATGTACAAAGGAATACTCCAAGATGGTAATTTTGTAGTAGTTTACATAGTATGTAAACTGATTTACATAGTATGTAAACTGATTTACATACTATGTAAACCATAGGGAAACTTGAAGATGTTCCAGTTTAGGGAGCTTCAGATTGCAACAAACAACTTTAGTAGCAAGAACATACTTGGAAATGGTGGATTTGGTAATGTGTACAAAGGAATACTCCAAGATGGTAATGTTGTAGCAGTTTACATACCTGTATGTATACTCTATTTTGCTTAGCAAAAACAGAGTATAACCAATTCCTTCTAAATTGTTAATACCCAATATAGTTTCCAGCAAAAAACTGAACAACTCTCTGATTATAATTGTTGCTTACAATGTATTTCGATGAGAACAGCAAGACAGCGCAATCTGTTTTTTTTTTAAAAGTCAAATATAGTTTGGAGGGTTTTCATTTTACTTGAAAGGAATCTATTTATTAATAATATCTATTTTTTAATTGAGAGACTGAATGCTTTTTTATTTGATCCAAATGTAAGAATTTTTTGAACTTTGTAATTCAGGTCGTATCTTCTTGGAAGATCAAAAGATTCAATGGCTTTGTTATTAAAAGAAAGTTACTAGATGCTTTATTAAAAGAAAGTTAGGAGATTTAATGCAAGTTATACGATTATCATTCTTCAGTACTTCAGGCCTTACATACTGCGCAGTGTAACATGTATGAATTAGAGTGAAAGAATATTTTTGTAATTTATCTAATTTTGATATAACTAACACGCACAATTTTGAGCTTATTATTACTAGTTTTGAAAAATTTAACTTTTAATCAGAATTAAAACTGTTTAGGCAAATTACTCGTTTAGGTTAGGTAGGTAGCCGTTTAAGGCCCAAGTTAAAGATGGATCCAGATATTTTTTTTATTTTAATTTTTTAATTAAAATATAATAAAAAATGAAATTTATTAAAATATAAGCGCGATAATATTGACACAACATAATAACAATAATAAACACTATTATTACAAAATTAAAACTTATATTATTTATAATCATACATGAATAATTATTTTATAAATTTAAATTTATATTATTTTTACTATTACAAATAATTTTTTATGTTTATAATTATGTCAACAATTATGAAAATAGGAACATCATAAAATACAAACCTAAAAAGCAAGCAATATTGAATATACAATACGATTGTCAAACTTAATTTAATATATTGAAAAAAATATGAACAGTAATGTACCTACTCATGAACCTGCCTTCTCTTCCTGCTACTTGATCCAGACCCATTAACCTGCCTTCTCTTCCTGCTACCTGATCCATTAGGAAAATTGTTGGGGGATGGTTGGGTGTTTGCAAGCTTTTCAGATTTCATTGACGTTTTTTAGTTCACATAGATTATCACTAAGAGATCAACATATACTTCAAGAAAGTTTCTCTAGCGATGAGGGTGAATCTGTTAATTCTTGAAGTTGCTTGCTCTTCGAGTATCTTGAACGGGATTTGCCTTTATAGTTGTGAACCCTTAGCTGGGTTTCTGTTGGCTGGTAGTGTTCAACTCTGCGTTTGGGTCTTTTATGTTTATAAGAGTACATTTTGTTAGGAAATCATGTTTCCTAATAAATTGGGTAACATATATATTTTTTATTAAATTATTAGTTATTTAATTTGATGGATTGAAATTAAGTAGTCTAATTTTAGTAGACCCATAGATTGCTCAAAATTTATATGGGCTAATTAAATAGATATTAATTTTGTCCTAATTAGAGGATTATGAGAACTCTAATTAAACAAGATATAAACATCCTTTTAGTTATGATCTCCAATATACCAAATCATAACATAATTTTTTTATTTTCATCTGGAATAGAGACAACGGTTCCATTGAGAAACTAAAGCAATTTAGTTGAAGAAGATCATGTTAAATTGTGACATTATATACTGTAGGTTCCATTGAGAAACTAAAGCAATTTAGTTGAAGAATCATGTTAAATTGTGACATTATATACTGTATGGGTTTCACTATTTTCTTATTGTTTGTTAAAGTAATATTGTATTGGGCTTTTATTGTATACATATTTTATTGAGTGTAACACACTCTCAAATTATATGTATGTTATCAAGTACACGTGTGGGCTTCTTTTAGTAACTTGTTTGACATGCTTTAGGGCTTAGTTTCTTCAGCCTATCCCAAGTCCATTTGGTAATTAATCCTTAGGATATAATAAGGCATATATATTAGTTGCTGCGAGGTGAGGCTGTGTGAGAAGAATAAAGGAGCAACAAATAACATAGAGAGATAGAGAAAAGCAGCGAGAAACAAAAAAAGGAAATATAGGACGACATACAGAGAGAATGGCTCTGTGAGCGGGTTATTGTCTACGAGCCAGAGAAGAAATTAAGAGAAAAAGGGCAAGCGGCGTCGAGGCTCTAAGATGGATCTTCTTCAATGGATAGATATTGTTAGGGTTTTTACGGGTATGAATCATTGGTACATTTTCTTGTAAATCTCTGTAATTTTGTTGTTTGTGTTCACTGATTAATAATATGAGTTGCAAGTAAGCCTTTCTTATGGAGTAGAATTTTTGAATCACGTAAAATTCTTGTGTTATTTTGTGTCTCTGATTTATTTGTGTTTTTTTTTAAAGAACATTTCAATTTGTGTTCTTGAACAAAATCGATTGATTAAAATTGAGATTTTACATTATTGGAACCAAAGTTCCAATAATTGGTATCAGAGCCCATGGTTGGGCTTCCACTATGATGATTTGTGATTTCTCCCAATTTTAAGGATTTTCTAGAATTTTTTAAATATTGAAATTTTTGGTTTTTTTATTATTCCAAAAATTACTTATTAAAATATTATTTTTGGTTTTGAAAATTATGTTGGAAATCTTAATTTTTAGTTTTATGAATTGGGTGATTTAAATTATGTTAAGGGAATTAATGGTGATTAAATTGGTTATTTAAATTTAATTTTGTGTAACTCCTTGGATAAACTTTTTGGTTCAAGTTTTGGGTAAAATTATTTTTAATGTCTCTCTTCAATAAATATTTATTCTCTGATTTTTTGAAAGTGTAAAAATATGAGAAAAGAAAGAAATCAATTTTTGCGTTTAATAAATTGAGTAATGATGTGTTGTTTATGGTGTGTTTCGATCTGTCTAGACTTATGGACTTTAATAATTATTTTTATAAAATCAAGAATTTGGCCTATTAATATTTGATGTGAGCTTACTAGTCACTTATTGGTAGTAAAAGAAATAAGACATGTTTCTTGGTAAGTTTGTGATCGAAACTTAAGAGAAAATATGTGATATTTTTCTTGGGTAACACAAGATGGGTATAACACATAAAAGATTGAAGGAGGTTGATATGAGAGGTTGTTGTAAAAAAATAACAAGGTTTTGAAGCAAGCAATTCTGAGACATAGCTTATCAGTATCCTCCTAGACTTGGCTACAAGGTGCTGAAATAATTACACATGGAGGATAGTGCAGCAATTTGGGTGAGCTATAGCACTATAAGGTCTTCTCTCTCTATATTTATTTAAAAAGATATTTGTATAAGTTTCTAAATGAATGAATGTTACAATGAATGTGAACTTTTGATAATCTTGATTAAATTTTATTTTTATTTATGAAATATTTGTGTTGAGAATCTTGAGATTATCATGTTGAGTTATATGATTAATCCATATTGTTAGTGAAACTGATTGTTATATATCTTTGGAGATTTTGATTTGTATGTTCTTTTATTGTCATTGGTAGTAAAAAGACATAACATGAAATCTAAATTTTTCATAAAAGATGCATGTTAGAGATAAGTTGGATTTGGTATAACTTATTTCTAGTTGATAAAGTCAGCCACGGTCTAAGTCTAAATTTAAAAGTAATTAGGCGCTTTCACTACTGTTATGGAAAGATGCATGTTTGTGGTATGCCTTGTTATGAAAAGAAAAGATGACCTGTTGATAAATATAAGATTGGATATGCATGCATGGAAATTTCAGGTTGTGATAATAGTGTTACATTGTTAGATGGCTATTATAACTGTGAAATTTGAATTATGGAATCTTGGATTGTTTGGTATCTTGATTTTTCTTTTCATGTGTGTCCTGATAGTAAAAGTTCTGTAATGCTTGAAAATTCTTAGCTCTAGGTGGTAACCTGATAAGAGGTTGGAAGCATGTATGATATGAACTTGTTACTTGGACTGTTATAACATTGTGAGCTTTGTACGTTTTCTAGTCTTTGAAACTGCATGTTGTGATGTAGTAAAGACTTGTGATAAATGACACTTGGTATGTACATGAATACTCACTGAATAGTGTTATGAGCATATGCATAATGGTGTTTGCACCTGTATTTTAAAAAGTTTCTGTTATGGCATGGATAGTTGACCGTATTGGAATGAGAAACTTGTTAAAATTGTCAAAGTAAAGGTCTATTTGATACTTGTGCTACTAGTATTTCAGTTTGCTATATTTGTACTGTACAAATAGAATCTAATTGTATTTCTTGGAAAGCATGCAACTAAAGACTATTTTTGAGTAATTCATATTGGTTTGTAAGATCCTGATCAGTCCTTATCAAAGTGAGATATGAATTGTATCGCTTTTGCTGGTCTACGTTGGCTTAAGCTTGATTAGCAATATTTTTAAAATAGGTCGTTGTTCAATTCTTTTTTTTTTTTATCATTATTTGAATGATTTATTATTTTCGGCTGTTGATGCCTTTTAGAAATATGAAATTGATAATTTATTCAAAAATTAGACAATGTCAAAAATTGAATGTTGGTTGAGTAGTATGATTGAAGTATTATGTGAACATGGTATATATGGTGGGCTACTAGCTTTCTCTGTTATTCTTTTACTAACAATGGTAACAATGGTAAAGAGAATGTATTGCAATTGAGGTGGAGCTTGCAGGGATAGCACTTCAACTTGTAGGATTTTAGCTACTAATGTAAGTGGGGTCTATGATGAGCATGGATGTGGTTTATTGCTTGGTGATAGCACTCAATGGGATGTAATAAAAAAAGAAAAGCTATGTTATTTGGGTAGGCCACTTGTAAGGTATATGTATGTAGACCTTGGTATTTGTGTATGACAATTGATACTTTTTAGATGACTTAGAGTGAGCATCTGATAATGATGTTATATTTAAAAAATTTGGAATATGATTTGGTGCCTTCATTATTTATGAAGATTCTTTGTGTGAAAATGAAAATTGGTTTTAAAAGCCTAAGAGGTTGTGAGTTTGGTGCACTTGCTTGGCTTTGTGGAACATTTTATTTGGATTGTATGTACTTGTGTGTGATGTCTCTATATGATTATAAATATTTTCCTTGGCATGTTATACATACGAAGTCTATGTGATGTAAATTGACTTAGGAGATGTAAGCATGTTAGTAATAATCTCTTTAATCAATTTAGTGTTAATTGATTTATGTATTTATTGATATATATTTATTATGTGTGCTACAACTAAAAGGTTGCAATACCCAAGTACAAGTTGTCTTAAATAATAAAACTCGGGAGTCCGAGTGTCGATCCTCAAGGAATTGGAAGGAAATGTATTAGATCAATAGAAATATGCAAAGTTAATTATTTGATAATAAACAAAGTTTCAATAAACGAAAGCACTAGAGCTTTTAGGATCCTCTTTGACAAATTTGTAATAAATGTTCTCCATTCACAATATAACTCAATTAAGACTCATCTAGGAAGTGATCTTAATTGGAAGATGGAGAGGTTATTGCATGATTATATTTAAAAGATAACCCATTCTTAACTATAATATGTAGTAAAACCTATGAACTTGAAATGTTGAGATAGTCTAAGCATTCAATGTACCATGCACAATGTTAACAATGAATCAAAGTCTCAAACAAACCAAATACAATTTTAGTACATATGATTCAATTAATTGAAGGATTTTATTGAAGAACAAAAGAAGAAATGAAGAACAACACTACAAATTCATCAAAGTATCACCCTTAGCTCTAACTAAGGTTCTAGCAAGACATATTGTAAATTACACACAACAAAACTAAAAATGAACAAGACAAGATGAAGCTCTCAAATTCTAGCTTCCCTTCGCTTTGTTGTGTAAATGCCCTCCTTTTATAGGCAACAAAACGAGCATATGCTAGTGTGAATGTGAGTTGTCATTGTGGGCTAATGATTCAATTAAGCATCTTCATGTCGGCCATTTTCTGCTTTTTACACTCTGAATTGGACAACATAGTCAACATGAACGTTGTAGATAATTAAGTTAGCTTTACAACGCAACTTGAATCATATCATTCCAACATCTACATCTCAAGATATGATTATTTTACTGAACCATGTGCAGTGATGGAGTTGTAATGATTCAATTAAGCATCTCAATGTCGGCCATTGTATGCTTTTCTACATTCCGATTTGGTCAACATGTTCAACATGAAAGTTGTAGATAATTAAGTTATCTTTACAACGCAATTTGAATCAGATCATTCCAATATCTACAGCTCAAGATATGATTATTTTACTGAACCATGTGCAGTGGTGGCTGAAAAAGCGTTTTTCATGCAAGTTGCTTGAATGGTCAATACACATCAAGTTGAATGCACCTAAATTCATTCATAATTTGAAAGATAATAAATATAAGTCCCTCATATCATATTAAATCAACATTTATTCATATAAATATGTTTAATTGAAATAATGTGATGAGACTTCTTAATTGGTGCATAAGATAGCTTAATTAACAAAATAATATGTATAAATGTCTATGAAAATATTTACAAGTAATGTAATTTTAGACATTTATCAAACCCCCAACTAACATTTTGCTAGTCCCTAGCAATCTTTGTGATGGTCAATAAAGAGTTTTAAATTCAACTTAATCTTTGGCATAAACTTAGTTGAGTGAAAAATTTCTTCCAAATCAAGTTATTAAAACTAGCAAAGAATTAGAAAAATAATATATGCATATTAACTAGGAGAGCACATTCAATGTTACTAATTTATACGAAAAACACTTGTTATCAAAGCTAAATAAAATTTATCATTGCTTAGAAATAACATGTCTATAGGTTTCTCAAATAGGATTGGTAAGTTTGACATTAGAAAATGGTTATAGAAGAATAAATGAGATAATGTCTCTTACCATACTAAAATAACAAATTAGAATAAGAATGAAATGATAGCAGGATTTGTTTATGCACAAGAAAAATGGAAGAGTGGTTTGAAAGAATGTGATGTGATGTGAAATTGTAAAACTTGCACCTCTTTATTTTCTTTACATTTTTTATTTATTTATTTATTTTTTTTATATGTGTTATGAAACATAAAACAATACTAGTATTTATTTCAAACTATAGTTCTCTTAGATTCAAAAAGAGCTTTGATTGGGATGTAACGATAGCTAACAAAATAACAATCAATATAAATAGAGGCTTTTTCTTCTTTTTTTCTCTCTTTTTTTATTTTTTTTTATTTCTATAACAAGGCTCTGGTTCAATTGTCTTTCCAAAGGAAATAATTTGAATGTTGGCTAGAAAAGTTCAAATGGTTCAAGAATTATTTCCCAATTATTTTCTAGAGAACTTGAATAGTTATTCATATCTACTAGCAATTAGAGTTTCAATAAACACTTTTTTTTTTTGAGGTATTGGTTACTTAAGATCATAGATTATCATCACATATATAACAGAAATAAATGAGTTGTAAGAATGGTAGGGAAATAAATGTTCACTCTAAGAAAAATTGAAAGACTCAAACACTCACTTGAAAATTTATTCAACTTGACATGAAATTTATCAAATAATATATTTCATTTTTACTTTTCAAACTTGTGCCTTCATATTCATCAACAACTATGACATGCTATCATAAGAAAAAGTATATGTTATTTGTCCAAGCCAAGATAATTTTTACTACTTGATGGTGGAAGATTTTACGTTTTTTTTTTCCAACAAATGTTTTGCCAAAAATAAATTAAACTTAAACTTCTTTACCCCCAACTTAAATGAGACATTGTCCTCAATGTTAAAAGATGAATTATGCAAAATAAGAGAAGACAAGATAGGCTAAAGTAAAGAGAGTTTAGATATCACCTTGATAAATGTAGAAGCTTTTATTTAACACTGCATTAAACACACTAACAAAATATCAAAGAGAACATGTGAAAGAAAATTACACACAAAACATAAAAATGAAGGAAAATTCCTACACAACAAGAAAAATGATCTTAATCCTTATATGTAGGGTTCTCCAAAATAATGGACTCATTCTCTTTTGAAAAATTCTCAAAAAATGGTTTCAATCGTTGCCCATTAACCTGAAAGACATTACCATTCTTTGGATTTTCAATTTCTATAGCCCCATGTGGATAAACTTGTTTAACAATGAAGGGTCCAGTTCATTTTGAACATAACTTTCCAGGAAATAAATGTAACCTTGAATTATACAAGAGAACTTTTTGTGAAGGTTGAAAAGATCTTCTAAGAATGTGTTTATCATGAAATTCCTTCGTTCGTTATTTGTAAATTCGAGAGTTCTCATAGCTTCATTTCGTATTTCCTCAAGTTCATTCAATTGAAGTTTTCTTAGTGAGCCTGCCTTATCTAAATTGAAATTAAACATTTTAACAGCCCAAAAAGCTTTATGTTCCAATTCAACAAGCAAGTGACAAGCTTTTCCAAAAACAAGTCTATAAGGAGACATGCCAAGTGGTGACTTAAAAGCTGTTCTGTAAGCCCAAAGTGCATCAGTTAGTCTTAGAGACCAATCTTTACGATTTGGATTTACTGTTTTTTCCAAAATATGTTTTCTTTCTCTATTTGCAAGTTCAACTTGTCCACTTGTTTGTGGGTGATAAGGGGTTGACACTTTGTGTGTAATTTCATATTTTTTCATCAAAGCCTCAAAAGGTCTATTACAAAAATGTAAACCCCCATCACTGATAATGGCTCGAGGCATTCCAAATCTTGATAAAATATTTTCTTTTAAAAATTTCAAAACAATTTTGTGGTCATTAGTTCTACAGGGAATAGCCTCAATCCATTTGGAAACATAATCAACTGCCACTAAGATATATACATAACTGAAAGAAGAGGGAAATGGACCCATGAAGTCAATGCCCCAGCAATCAAAAATTTCAATAGTTAAAATAGGGTGCAATGGCATCATGTTTCTACGAGTTATTCCTCCCAACTTTTGACAACGATCACAAGATTTGCAAAATTCATATGTATCTTTAAAAAGAGTTGGCCAATAAAATCCACACTGCAAGATTTTTGCAGAGGTTTTTTTCGATGAAAAATGGCCACCACATACTTGAGAATGACAAAAGGAGATTACATTATGAAATTCCTCATCAGGCACACATCTTCTTATGATTTGATCAGAACAATATTTGAAAAGATAAGGGTCATCCCAATAGAATTTTTTTACCTCACATAGGAATTTCTTCTTGTCTTGTGTACTCCAATATGATGGAATTTTTCCTGTGACAAGAAAATTAGCAATATCAGCAAACCAAAGTAATTTAGAGATATTAAAAAGTTGTTCATCTGGAAAAGTGTCCTTGATTGTTGTAGCCACAACTGATTCATCAAACACAAGTCTTGATAAGTGATCTGCCACCACATTATCTACTCCTTTCTTGTCTTGAATGGTGAGATCAAATTCTTGGAGTAAGAGAATCCACCTAATGAGTCTAGGTTTGGCATCTTTCTTTGACAAAAGATATTTCAAAGCTGCATGATCACTAAAGATAACAATTGGTGAGCCAACAAGATAAGATCTAAATTTATCTAATGCAAATACCACTGCAAGTAGTTCCTTCTCAGTAGTGGAATAATTCATTTGTGCACTATTCAAGGTTCTACTTGCATATGAAATTACAAAAGGCTTCTTATCCTTTCTTTGACCTAACACAGCTCCAACTGCAAAATCACTTGCATCACACATAATCTCAAAAGGTAAAGACCAATCAGGAGGTTGCATAATTGGAGAAGAAGTAAGCATGGATTTAAAAGTCACAAATGCTTCTTGGCACTTATCAGTCCACTCAAAAGAAGTTTCTTTTACTAAGAGATTACACAATGGTCTAGATATAACACTAAAGTTTTTGATAAATCTCCTGTAAAATCCAACATGCCCTAAAAATGATCTCACATCTTTAACACACGTAGGAGTGGGAAGGTTTGCAATTAATTCAATCTTAGATTTATCAACTTCAATTCCTTTAGATGAAACTATATGACCAAGAACAATACCATGATTCACCATAAAATGACATTTCTCCCAATTGAGCACAAGATTATTTTCTTCACATCTAATTAAAACTTTCTCCAAATTTGATAAACAATCATCAAATGAATCACCAAAAACAGAAAAATCATCCATGAAAACTTCAAGATAACGTTCAATCATATCACTAAAAATACTAAGCATGCATCTTTGAAATGTAGCTGGTGCATTACATAATCCAAATGGCATCCTACGGTAAGCGAATGTACCAAATGGACATGTGAAAGTTGTCTTTTCTTGATCTTCAAATGCAATTACAATTTGGTTATATCCAGAATACTCATCTAGGAAACAATAAAATTCATGTCCAGCCACTCTTTCTAGAATTTGATCCAAAAAAGGTAAAGGAAAATGATCTTTCCTAGTCATTGAGTTAAGTTTTCTATAGTCAATACACATGCGCCAACCAGAGATGGTTCTAGTTGGAATCAACTCATTATTTTCATTTTTGACTACAGTAACACCAGATTTCTTAGGAACAACTTGGGTAGGACTAACCCACTTACTATCAGAAATAGAATAAATAATTCCAGCATCTAAAAGTTTAAGAATTTCATTTCTTACCACCTCTTTCATCTTAAGATTGAGCCTTCGTTGCATTTCCCTAGAGGGCTTAGAATTTTCCTCTAGATATATATTATGTGTGCAAATCAAGGGGTTAATTCCCTTTATGTCAGCTATGGTCCATCCTATTGAATTTTTGTGCAATAACAAAATTTCTAGTAACTTACTTTCTTGAAATTCATTCAGTTTAGAAGAAATTATTACCAAAAATGTGTTGTTTTCACCCAAGAAGGAATATTTGAGATCTGAAGGTAGTGTCTTTAGTTCTAAATTTGGATGTTGAACACTTGATGGTACAGGAGCATCTTTTCTTTGTGGTAAATCTTCAAATTTTTGCCTCCAGACACCTTTTTTTTGTTCCTCAGAAAAATTCAACAAAGAAAACATGTTAGGAATTTCAAGCTTAGTATCATTACAGCTAGCTAAACTATCTTCCAAAATATCAAGAGAAGTAAAGTGATCATACACAATTTCCTCAATCATATCTATTTCATGCACATTGTCATTATCTTGAGGTTGTTTACAAATATTAAACACATTTAATTCCAATGTCATGTTTCCAAAAGAAAGTTTTAAAACACCATTTCTACAATTTATTAAGGCATTAGAAGTTGCAAGAAACGGTCTTCCTAAAATGACAGGAATTTGAAAATCAGTATTCAACACAGGATGTGTATCCAAAACAATGAAGTCAACAGGATAATAAAATTTGTCAATTTGAACTAACACATCTTTAACAATACCCCTTGAAACTTTAATAGAACGGTCAGCAAGTTGAAGTGTTGTTGTTGTTGGCATAAGTTCGCCTAACCCTAATTGGTCATACACATTATATGGCAACAAATTAACACTTGCACCTAAATCAAGTAAAGCACGTTCTATTTTAGTATTTCCAATAACACATGTGATTGTTGGACAACCAAGATCTTTGTATTTAATTGGGGTATTTTGTTGAATGATTGCACTCACATTTTCAGTCAAAAATGCTTTCTTTTGCACATTAAGTTTTCTCTTGACAGTGCACAAGTCTTTCAAAAATTTTGCATATGATGGAATTTGCTTAATTGCATCCAACAAAGGGATGTTGATTTTAACTTGCTTAAAAAGTTCAAAAATTTCAGAATTTTGATTCAACTTTTGAAGTGGCTGTAATCTTTGAAGGAATGGTGCAGGAATGGGGTATTTTTCAACATCACAAGACCTAGACTTATCATCTTCATGAAGGTTTTTTAACTTTGGTGTTTCATGTGATTCTTGCTTCTTTGAAAAATTGGTTTTGTCAATAACTTTGCCACTACGAAGAGTAGAAATAGAATTGGCATTTTCAGGT
Organism: Elaeagnus macrophylla; assembly: GCA_029378325.1. Lineage (NCBI taxonomy): Eukaryota > Viridiplantae > Streptophyta > Magnoliopsida > Rosales > Elaeagnaceae > Elaeagnus > Elaeagnus macrophylla. The sequence goes on from CM055644.1 coordinate 5,805,882, forward strand.
TGTGTATCACAAGAACTAGAATCACTTACATGAAATTGACCTGAAGGATTTGGTTGAGGTTGAGCTGGAAATTTACCTTTTTCTTGAATGCGCAAAGAAGAGGTCAATGTTGAGAGTGTATTTTTGATCTCATTTATGGCTTGTGAAGTTTGATTGTTTATGCTTGTTTGCCCTTGCATGAATGTTTGCAATGTTTCCTCAAGATTTTTTGACTTTGATTGTGTATGATATGGAGAAAAATTTGAATTCCTTTGAGAATGCATAACATGAGTATTATTATCATTTTTCCAACTAAAATTGGGCTGATTTCTCCATTTAGGATTATAAGTGTTAGAATAAGGAGAAGAAAATGACTTTTTGAAAACATTCATAGCATTTGCTTGGTCATGTAACACTTCTTTGAAAACTGGAATATTTGGACAACTTGTTGTGGAATGTCCCATAACTTCACAAATGCTACAAATTTCATCATTTTGCATAGATTTGACTTCTTTAACATTTCTTGATTCCATGGCTTCAACTTTTCTAGTTAAATTTGCAATCCTAGCATTCAAATCATCTTCTTGATTAAGGTAATATTTTCCTCCATTAGAACTAGAAATATTGGATCGTATAGAATTTTCAAAAGTACTAGTTGTTTGCGAAGATTGAGAATTTTCTGCCAAATGATCTAAAAATTCAAAAGCTTCTTCAAGTTCTTTATCAAGAAATTCACCATTGCACATTGTTTCAACAAATTGTTTTGTTTTAAGTGGTAAACCTTCATAGAAAAAGCTTATAGTCCTCCATTTTTCAAAACCATGATGTGGACAAGAATTTAACAAATCCTTAAAACGTTCCCAACATTGAAAAAATTGTTCATTTAATTTTTGGGAAAAATTTTGAATTTGTCTTTTCAAAGCATTGGTCCTATGGCTTGGAAAGAATTTTTTTTAGAAATTCAGTTTGCATTTCTTGCCATGTGCCAATGGATCTTGGTTTTAAAGAATTCAACCATGTTTTTGCTTTATCGTTTAAAGAAAAAGGAAACAATTTTAGCCTAACAATTTCACCACTACATGTTTGGTCATTGAAAGTAGAACACACTTCCTCAAAATCCTTAAGATGCAAATATGGACTTTCAGATTCTAAACCATGAAAATTTGGAAGTAGTGGAATCATACCCGGCTTAAATTTAAAATTATTAGCATTAAGAGGAAAAATAAAGCAAGAAGGAGAAGAATTTCTTGGAGGTTGTAAATAATCACGCATGGTTCTTATAGGTTCATTTTCATGTCCATCATGCACACTTTCATTTTCAGCCATGGTGTTAATTGTGTGTGAGTGTTGAGGTAAATCAAAAAGATTGTCAAACAAGTTTTCAGTATTAACTTTAATTAAACGACCAGAAATTTTGTCCCTGCACCAAACTATCATATATCAACAAAACATAAATTATAATAATAGTAAATAATCTATATACTTTCCTTGACGCAATCCTCGGCAACGGCGCCAAAAACTTGCTACAACTAAAAGGTTGCAATACCCAAGTGCAGGTTGTATCAAGTAATAAAACTCGGGAGTTCGAGTGTCGATCCTCAAGGAATTGGAAGGAAATGTATTAGATCAATAGAAATATGCAAAGTTAATTATTTGATAATAAACAAAGTTTCAATAAACGAAAGCACTAGAGCTTTTAGGATCCTCTTTGACAAATTTGTAATAAATGTTCTTCATTCACAATATAACTCAATTAAGACTCATCTAGGAAGTGATCTTAATTGGAAGATTGAGAGGTTATTGCATGATTATATTTAAAAGATAACCCATTCTTAACTATAATATGTAATAAAACCTATGAACTTGAAATGTTGAGATAGTCTAAGCATTCAATGTACCATGCACAATGTTAACAATGAATCAAAGTCTCAAACAAACCAAATACAATTTTAGTACATATGATTCAATTAATTGAAGGATTTCATTGAAGAACAAAAGAAGAAATGAAGAACAACACTACAAATTCATCAAAGTATCACCCTTAGCTCTAGCTAAGGTTCTAGCAAGACATATTGTAAATTACACACAACAAAACTAAAAATGAACAAGACAAGATGAAACCCTCAAATTCTAGCTTCCCTTCGCTTTGTTGTGTAAATGCCCTCCTTTTATAGGCAACAAAACGAGCATATGCTAGTGTGAATGTGAGTTGTCATTGTGGGCTAATGATTCAATTAAGCATCTTCATGTCGGCCATTTTCTGCTTTTTACACTCCGAATTGGACAACATAGTCAACATGAACGTTGTAGAGCATTAAGTTATCTTTATAACGCAACTTGAATCATATCATTCCAACATCTACATCTCAAGATATGATTATTTTACTGAACCATGTGCAGTGATGGAGTTGTAATGATTCAATTAAGCATCTCAATATCGGCCATTGTCTGCTTTTCTACACTCCGATTTGGTCAACATGGTCAACATGGTCAACATGAAAGTTGTAGACCATTAAGTTATCTTTACAACGCAACTCGAATCAGATCATTCCAACATCTACAGCTCAAGATATGATTATTTTACTAAACCATGTGCAGTGGTGGCTGAAAACGCGTTTTTCATGCAAGTTGCTTGAATGGTCAATACACATCAAGTTGAATGCACCTAAATTCATTCATAATTTGAAAGATAATAAATATAAGTCCCTCATATCATATTAAATCAACATTTATTCATATAAATATGTTTAATTGAAATAATGTGATGAGACTTCTTAATTGGTGCATAAGATAGCTTAATTAACAAAATAATATGTATAAATATCTATGAAAATATATGCAAGTAATGCAATTTTAGACATTTATCAATGTGCTGTTTGCTTGTAATAATATATAAAAGTTTATTACTTGATATATATGTTTAATCTGTCATATAATGAGTAATTTATAATTGAGGTGGAGCCAATTAAAATGATATGTATGGAAAATATGTGGGACATATTTGTTGCATGGTTTATGCATTTTAAAAAGTGACATACTGACAGTTGATGAACGAAATCGGTACCTTTACTTTAATAAAGTAAAGAAAATACTAATCTCGTAAATGCTTATTTAAATTTATAAAATCTCGCAAGTGCACGAATCATTTTATAGAAAATGATAAGTATACTCCCAAGGTCGGTCTAAGGAAGGAATTTATGTGGTTTTTAATAATTATTCAAACTCTTAAAAACGAAATTAAAACCTAAACATCCTGTCACGATATTTGAGTTTGGTTGAATCTAATCTAAAGTACAAAAAATAAAATATACATGAATTCAATAAACAATCATGCAATTATATCATTCATAAACAGTGGAGAATTAATGGATAATAATAAGTTAATCATGCTTGCTTCATATTATATAGGTTATTTAATATTTGAATTAAAATTATTGATTCTCTCTTTTATGTATAAATACCACCTTTGGTGGGGTTAGATATTCTTTGGTAATTAACCAAATCAATTAACACCTATGGGTGGGGTCGATAATTAATTTGGTTAATTAAATTAAAATCATTTTACTAAGAGATTGCAAATGAACCATTTAAATGCCACCTTTGGTGGGGTTAGACATTTTAAACTTTATTCAAGGTGTCCAAATTAAATATAAGAATTTAACTATCTGAATACTGACTTTCATGTTTTAAAACTATTACAGAAAATATGTTGTCAATATATTTTCAAATAATAATTCTTTGTGAAAAACCTTTGAAATAGAGTTTCCCATCAACAATACCAGGCGATTGTACCAATAAGTAGAAGAGCACTACTCTAAATCAGACCAGATAATTAAACCTTAAAATCTAATTTTCAGATTTAAAGTTTGTAATGAAAAATAATGTATTTCTCTCTAACATTCTTTATGTGAAAATCTTGAATAAAAATAATATTTAATTTTGTGAAAATGTTTCACCTATTAATATTCCACAAGCATAACAACATTATAAATTATCTCATATTAATAAACAGCCAGACATGCTTAATTTAATAATTAGCTAGAAAATTAAATATAGCATGTAAAAACAAAACATATAAAATTATGTTGAAAATAATTCATTTAAAACATACCTTAACATAATTTTGGAATTGTTTCTGAAAAAACCTCCAAACGAAATTGCATTACAATTTATTAAATCAAAACTAAAAATATTACAAGAAAATAATTAAATTAAATTAAGAAAAATAAAATAAAACTAATAAAAAAAATTAGAACAGAAACTAACTTATAGATCCTAAGAAAACTATCGTAAAACTAAGGAAAACTAGACTAAAAACTGTTCTCAATGCTGCCCGTATTTATAGATTTTCGGATTCCCCGAGCTTGCCACGTGTCAGCAGGCAATTGGTGGACGAACTGTACGGGTCCCACATGTCGGCGCGGGATTCGCGGACGAGCTGTGAGTGGAGACAGGCTAGACACGTGGCGTCGCGTGATTAGCCGGCGGCGCTGAGTGGAGACAGACTGGCTGGCGCGGATGAATAGTGCGATGCCACGTGGCACGCGCTCATTCGCTGGTCGACGCTGGCGCAGTGAGTGCGATACCACGTGTCGTCCCTTGATTGGTTTGTCGGCGCGGTCAGTCAGTCAATGTCGGCTGAGCTGTCTGCTAACGTCACTGATGACGTCATTGATGACATCACTGACGACGTCACTGATGACGTCACTGATGACTGGATTTGCCTGGGCTTTGACTTGGGCTTTGACTGAGTAAATCCACTGTTCTTCTATATAAATCCAGATTTCTAAGCACATCCATATTTATTTCTATATACATCCACAAAGTCAATTAAATTCATAGAAAATACAGAAAAATTCCAGAAAAATCCTAAAAAATTGTAAATGACTTCTAAATAATTATAAACCTAAAAATGACCAAAATATCTCTAATTTGAGAAAATAATAAAATACAACTAATTAATTTATTTTGGAGGCAAAATTTCTTGAAAAATAATAAAATTATATGTGATTCCGAAAATATAGATTTATATGAAATATGACAAAATCATGTAAATATAAATCTATTTAATCAATTAAAGTACATTAAATTTACATATTTTTAGCATCTTTTAAGCACTTATCAACAGTCTATGATGATGTTTTACGACATGTTTAACCTATGAGTGTTTTCATGATATTTATTACTTATTGTCAGTTTTGTGTCCCAAAAATGGATGATGTGTTGGCAATTTGAGCAAATGGAAATGTAGTTACTTGTGTGCTATATTATTTGGGATATGTTTTGTTCCATAGTAACTAATGTTGGAACATATAATTAGTTGTGTTATTTAAGTTAGTTTAATTCAAATAGAACTCATTGTTGATTGTTGGTTGGAAAATGAGCACTTGTATATTTAGGTATTGATGGTGTTGGTGTAGTGTATAAAAATGAAACATGTATGTTATAAAGAGTTTTATTAACTCTCATGTTATAAGTGATTTGAGGGGTGACGATCTTTTAAAAGGAATTATATGTTTATTATTTTCATGATTAATGGAGAATCTAACTTTCTTTGCTTGTAAGCTTTAATTGAGTACAATGATTGTTCATAACATGTACGAAAACTAAAGCAATGTAGACTAGAGGCCGAGTGAAAGTGACTCAAAAATGGTGTAGATTCTGATTTAAAGTTGTAATATTACTTTACCAAACTAGTGCCTAATTAAGTGTGTTAAGAAATTAGCAACCAACTTGGAAAGTCTGATTTGTAATTCATTAGTAAGCATATATTTATATAATGTCAAGGTGAAGATTTGTTAAATTATGACATTATATACTATATGGGCTTCACTATTTTCTTATTGGGCCTGATTTATTAAAATAATATTGTATTATACTTTTGAGGTATACATATATTTTATTTAGTGTAACAGACTCTCAAATTATATGTATGTTATCAAGTACATGTGTGGTCCTCTCTTAGTAACTTGTTTGACATGCTTTGGGGCTTAGTTTCTTCAGCCCATTCCAAGCCTATTTGGTAATTAAACCTTAGGTTAATAAGGCATATATATTAGTTGGAGGCCGTGTGAGAACAATAGAGAAGCGGCGAATAACATAGAGAGATAAAGAGAAATAGCGAGAAACAAAAAAAGGAAATATGGGATGGCACACAGAGAGAATGGTTTCTGTGAGTTGGTTATTGTCTACGAGCCAGAGAAGAAATTAAGAGAAAAAGGACAAGTATCGTTGAGGCTCTAAGATGGATCTTCTTCAATGGACATATATTGTTAGGGTTCTTGTGGGTATGAATCCTTAATACATTTTTTTGTTAATCTCTGTAATTTCCTTGTATGTATTCTCTGATTAATAATATAAGTTGCAAGTGAGCCTTATCCGTAGAGTAGAATTTTTGAAATACATAAAATTATTGTGTTATTTTGTACCTTTGATTTATTTGTGCGCTTTTAAAGAACGTTTCAGTTTGTATTCTTGAACAAAAACGATTGATTGAAATTGAGATTTTACATTTATGGAATCAAAGTTCCCAACAGATCACAAGCCACCTTACTACAAAATTAATTGGTTGCAATAGATTCAGATACGTTTCTACATATTTGTTTTTAATTCTTAATGATCTCACATGAATATTTTTAGATATGTTATTGGTGATAATTTTTACCAAAATGTTAAATTCTAATACATTTCACTAATCTCCTTTTGACAATGGACTTTATGCAGGTATCCTATTTATAGAATTCTAACAGGACCGACTTTAAAGGATCTAGATGCGTGCTTTCTTACAAACCATTCTTGGAAGGTACTTTTTTATTGGATTTATTCGTCTATTTAGGTGAATGTTTCATTTATCTTCCTTATGTTATAGATCTTAATTTAACTAGAGAAGCATTATTTTGAATCATCTTCCTGAATTCTAATTATAGTTATGTAAAAGTTAGTTTTCTTAGGCTACATGATGAATCCAATGTCATTATTAATGTTTGGGTTCTCAATGTAATATTGTTTTTACAAAAATGAAACCAAGGTAAGATGTTTGGTTACAAAGTATACTAGTACTGGTGGGAGTATTATTCAAAAAACCATCCAACCTACAAAGAACCTACACTTTTCTAATAGGTTGGTTGAACACAGCATAAGTCCTAAAATTTTAGAAAATTGACATAGGCTGGTCGGTTATAGATTTTTATTTTATAAAACTGACAAAAAGAATTATTGAAGCTCAGTTATAGGAGCTATTCTTTTGCTTTATGTTGTAACAAACTGTAACTGACTTGACCACGTTTTGTGGGATATTTGTTGTAACTGTTTTGAGTGTTTATGATATATAAACCCCATTCAATGTGTTTAATAAATCATTTTAGCAATTACTCCTCGCAAAATCTGATATGGTATCAGAGCAGTAAAGACTCTAGCGAATTTTTTTTCCTCTTGATTCAAAACGTCTCTTGAAAATATTCTGCATCATAGCTAAAAACACAACCAACAGAACCAGTGTTCCACTCATCTCTTCCACTCCTTGCTTTGATGGAATTATTGCTATTAATGCTACTACCCAACTACCCATCAAATTGAACAGCAACAACTTTCCCTCTTGGAAAGCACAATTTGACACCATACTTTATGGTTATGATCTTAATAACTCTAATTTATTAAAGTATTATTAGCTCTTATTCATAAATACTTACTTGTTCATTTGAGAATGTTTGCACATTATAATCATTTATACAATATTTGTGGAGTTTTCTCTTTGATAATAAATCCAAAATAATCATGAAATTCGTTAAAAAGAGTTATATTTTGAACAACAAGTTTTTGGCGCCGTTGTCGGGGATTGGCAACGTTAGAAATTATTCGTAGAAATTGACTTTTGTTTTTCTTATTAAATTTTTGTTTATCTAATATCTCCTTTTGTGTCTTTTATATGAGCAAATTTTGCAACGAGGATATCTTACCCTTAGATCCCAAAATTGAACGTACTTTCAGACTAAGAAGGAGAGAACAACAAGGTTTCGTTCAGATTGATGAGATGGCAAATGCAGGGGATGGAAACAATGGCCATGAACCGAATTTAAACAACGCAATCAATGTGATACCTCCAATGGATGACAAAAATGGAGCTTTAAATGAACATGCAGTGCCTATGCTAGAGGGGTTGAATCCAAGCATCATAAGACCAAATATTCAGGCTACTCACTTTGAGTTAAAACCAGTGATGTTTCAGATGCTACAAATAGTTGGGCAATTCAGTGGTTTACCTACGGAAGATCCTCATCTGCATCTCAGGTTATTTATTGAAGTCAATAACTGATAAACACAATTTTGACCTATATTTTGTTACGTTTTTAAGCATTTATTTTATGTTTTATTTTATTATTTTATCCAAAATAAATATATTTTGGTCATTTTTAGGTTTATAATTATTTAAAAGTCATTTACAATTTTTTAGAATTTTTCTGGAATTTTTCTGTATTTTTTATGAATTTAATTGAAAATGTGGATGTATATAGAAATAACGTGGATGTACTTAGCAAGGCCCAGTCAACGCACAGTCAGCGTCCACGTCAGCGACGGCCAGCCTATCAGTGTACGCCACGTGTCACTCTACCACGTCAGCAACCACGTCATCAATGACGTCAGCAATGCGTCATCAGTGACGTCATCGGACACGTCATCACCCAGTCAGCATGCACGTCATGCCACGTAATCGTTGACCGAGCAATCAAAGAACGCCACGTGGAAGTCAGCAAAGATCCCACTTTGACCGACATGAACAGTACCTACAACGAATAGAACTGAGACACGTGGCCTCTTGTCTCCCACTCAGCAGCGCCCGCGAATCTGGCCGCCACGTGGGACCCCGTACAGTGCTTTCGGCGCCGTCCGCGAATCTTGGCACGACACGTGGGAGCCGACTTTTGACCGAGGAATCCGGAGCTGACACGTGGTATGCACAGTGAATTCGAATTGCTATAAATAGAGGCATCCGGATATCGCATTTCATATGTTTTACGAGCCATATTTTCAGTTTCTCTCCGCCAATTTGTCTGTAAATTTCGTAGAATTTTTATTTTATTTTTGTATTTTATTAATTTAATATTCAGTTTTCTCTTCTTCTATTTTATTTTTATATCTGTTATATTTTGTTTCTGTATCTGTTATATGTTATTTTTGCAGTATAAGTTTCTGAAATTTTGGAGAATGAAATATTATTTTCTTGTATAATATTTTCACCTCTTAAATTAGAATATTATTACTGTATTTGTTACGCCTTTTATAATTAAATTTACGATAGTAAATTTAATTATTTGTGGCTAAATTTTCATGTGGGATTTTTAGTTATGCTACCATGATTATTTTGGATTAATTACTATAGAAAAGTTGATATTATTTCATGTTCAATTTTCTTAATAGCTTTAATTATTAATAGGAGATGGACCAAATCACTATTTATAGTTGAAGTAAATATCTTTGAATTATGTTGTTAGAAACATCATCTGCATCTAATTGTGCCATCTTGAACATGAATTTAAATTAATTGCATTAATTTGTGTTAGTTTAAATGATTATATAATTTCCTTATACTCATTCCAATTATTTAATTAACGGTCCGAATCAAAGAAGTTAATTATATAATTGTAAGTGAAGGTTACCATTGATTTGAGATTTTCTAGCTTTAGTGGAAAAATCAATAATATCAACTTATGAATACACATTAAATTTAATCCAAGATATGATTGGTTAGCATGCTAAAAATTCCATTATTTCTTTTATCTTTTTAATTAAATTTTCCAATTTGTTCTTTTTAATTTACTTGTTTGATCACTTAATCACTTAATCATTATCCATTTACAAAAAGCATTTTTATTTATTTTATGTTTTGTTATTTTTGGAAATAAGTAAAGAATTTAAAAACCACTTCAATTCCTTGAGAAACGATCTCGGGAGTATACTTATCACTTATTACAAGTGATTCGTGCACTTGCGAGCTTTTATAAATTACAAAATTTGACTATCAAGTTTTTTGTGCATCAAGTTTTTGGCGCCGTTGCCGGAGAATTGGCGTTTTTAAATTCATTATTTATTTTTTGTTTTAGTTAGTTTATTTTATCATATATGTTTGTTTATCTTTCTTCATTATTTATTTTTTGTTATTTTTACTTTCTTATGGTAGGCTGAGCCACCTTTGTTTATTTACTTATTTAATAATTTATTTATTTTATATTTGTATGGTCGGCTTTGCCGCCTAATATTTTTCATTTAATTCGTTACTCACTAACCCACTTGTATTTATTAATATATTTATTTCTTTTCTTTTCTTTTCTTTTCTTCTTTTTATTTGTGTTTATTTTTTTTTATTTATTATTATTGTAAATTATTCTCTAATAGTTATTTTAATTTATCTTAATGTTTTATTTCTTTTTACTTTTCCTTTCTTTATATTATTATTATTATTGTTATATTCGTATTTTTGTTTTTATTTTCTTTACTCCATTCTTATTAATAGTATTTAATTGTTTACTTTATTCTTATAATTTTCATTTTTATTATTTTTATTATTTTCTTTATTTATTCGAAAAAAAAAGGGAAATTAAAAAAAAAATTTAAAATTAATAAAAAAAAAAATCAAAAATTGATAAAAAAAAAATTTAAAATTAAAAAAAAAAAAAAAAAAATTTCTCCTATTTCTTCTCTTCATATTATTGTTATTCTCTTCATATTTCTACTTTAATTTTTTTTATTTTATTACTATTACTACTATTTATTTATTTATTTTACTTTTAATTTTTTTTTTAATATTATTGCCACTATAAAATAAAATAAAAATAATTAAAAAAAAAATTATTAGTATTTCTATTTATTTTCTGAAATAATTAATTTCTTGTTTTCTTTACTTTAGTAAATATTTTAATTTTTATTTAGTTATTTTATTTTATTTTTACTTTCTTTTTCTATTGTTTATTATATCTAATATTTATTTTAGTTTATTTAAATATTTTATTTCTTTTTATTTTTCTTTCTTTCTTCATATTATTATTATTATTGTTATTTTCGTATTTATTTTTATTTTTTATTTTCTTTACTTTATTCGAGTATCACAAAAATTCTAAAAAAAATATATATATATACAAAAAAAATAAAAAAATAAAAAAAAAATCATCATTAAATTATCTCTGGTATTTTAATCTTTCTTGTTATTTTTGTTATTACATGCACGGCAGGAGATCTCTTGAAAAATCACTCGTACCGTTCATAGATAACATCAACAGAAGGAAAGAACATCTGAGACAATTTAACATAAACTTTTTGGAGGAAGAAGAACAATCAAATATGGGAGACCATTTACCTCCACACAGAGAGATGACGATGAAGGAGTACGCAAGGCCGATCATTGGCACTGCAACTTCTTGCATCCAATTAGGGGAAGCAGCTCGAAATTATGAGATTAAGAATATACATTTTAATATGTTACCATCTTTTTATGGAATTCTTAACGAAGATCCTCTAACTTTTATTCGTGATTTCTATGCTACTGTGCAGACTTTTCCGCTACAGGGGCTAAATGAGGATCAGCTGAGGATGAGGTGTTTCCCGTACACGCTCAAGGACAAGGCCAAGTCATGGCTTATGACTCTTCCACCTGGATCTCTTTCAACTTGGGACGCAGTGTTCAACAAGTTTATGGGAAAATTTTATTCCCATCAAAAGACTGCTGACCTAAGGACCAAAATTGCAACGTTCTCTCAAATGGATGGAGAACCATTTCATGAGGCGTGGGATCGCTTCAAATTGCTTCTGATACAGTGCCCACACCATCACTTTTCTTTGCAACTCCAGAATCAATTCTTTTATGACGGGTTGACACAACAGTGTCAATTTACTGTGGATAATGCCGCAGGAGGGGCAATGGGAGAAAAGACCGCTGATGAGACATATGATCTATATGAGATGTTGGGTGCTAATTCCCAACAAAAGAGCTCTAGAGGACGGCGGATGGGAGTTAACGAGTTAGCTCCGGGTAATGATATGGTAATACAAATTGCGGAACTGACAAAACAAATCGCACTCCTCACCTCCAAGAACACACCAACTCAAGAGGTATGCGGTATTTGTAGTACCTACGGACACGGTGCTAATATTAGTCCTTTTGTTTGTGATCAAAATGTAGATACAAGTTACGAGAAAGCAAATGCTATGGAGGGATACCAACCGAGGCCAAGGAATGATCCTTATTCAAACACATATAATCCCGGATGGAGGAATCATCCCAACTTCTCTTGGAAGGGAAATAACAATCAAGGCTATGCTCAGAATAATTTCCCACACCATCCAAACAACAACAACAATCCACAGCTTACTCTGCCAAACAAGCCAAGTTTGGAGGACAATTTGAACTCCTTCATTCAAGTAAGTCAAGAAATTAATCAGAAGAACGATCAAAGGATAGGCTCTTTAAAGGCTTCCATCAAAAGGTTAGAGATTCAGGTAGGACAATTGACTGAGTACGTACACAAGCAAGATAAAGGGAAGATGCCTGAACAATTGAATGCCATCACAGTCATTGAAAATGGTGAGGTCCTAAATGATAATTTTACTGAAAATTCTGATGATTTGTTTATCGATGCAGGAGATACAGAAAGGAAACATGCCATCCCTAAGGAAAGTCAAGCTGACATTGAAGACCTAAGACCTTCCATAAAGCATATGGAGAGTCTTGAAGAGTTAACCAAACTTCCACTCCTTCACAAGTCACCTAATCCATATAGACCTCCGATTCCATTACCACATCCTTTTAAGGGGACTGATCAGGATAAGCTATTTCATGAAACTTTTACTTCACTTTCTAAAGTTAATATTAACTTACCTTTGTTGAATATCATTAGGGACATTCCATCTTATCCAAAATTTTTCAAAACCCTAATCTCCAACAAAAGGAAGTATAAGAATGAGGATAAAGTAATAGTTTCAGAACTAGCTAGTGTAGTGTTGCAAAAGAAACTACCCCCCAAACTAAAGGATCCATGTAGTTTTAATATCAAAATCACTTTGGGAGATAAGATGGTGTCAAATGCTATGTTAGACTTAGGGGCAAGTATTAATGTCATGCCATATTCTGTGTACTTGCAACTAGGTTTGAGGGATCTTAAGCCCACAAATATGTCACTACACCTTGCTGATAAATCTATTAGATACCCCAAGGGAATAGTTGATGGTTTGTTGGTACAGGTGAAGAGCATAATTGTACCGGTCGACTTCGTAGTCATGGAAATGGAAGACACTATACCTAAGGACAATGAACACACAATTATTCTCGGTAGGCCATTCATGGCTACCACCAATACAATCATTGATGTCCAAAGAGGAAAATTGACAATGAGAGTCTTAGGAGAGACTATAAACTTCAAAGTGTTTAACCCTTTACTTACTGCTCCTATTTCTTCTGCTAATAATTGTGTTGTTCTAGATTCTAATGATTTACCTATTTTTAACAATCATTTGCAGAAGGATACATGCCATAAAACTATTGTTTCATCTACAGATAGGAGGATGAAGGAAACACTTACAAACTCAATTCAGGATAATGCCTACAAAGACCATGTCAAGTGGTCCCAAATTAGAAACCTGGATTGTGACATGAAACCTTGTTTTGAGAAGGGCAAAGAGAAAGGAGGAAGCAAGCATTTCAAGGATGCATTGAGGCCTCCATGATAAAAATGAGCATCGTCTTGCTAAGACGTTAAACTAAGCGCTTTGTGGAGGCAACCCACAATATTTGGTTATATCTTTTCCTTTTTAGTTATATTGTGTGTTTTACTTTCTGTATTATTTTAATTTTTGCCTCTGAATATGCACGTAGTTGAAAACCTTGAGGACAATGTTTAGTTTAGGTTTGGGGGAATTATTCAATTGCGGCGAAAAAAAAAAAAAACTTTTTCATATAAAATTATCATGCCTTTTTGTTAATTTAAAGTAAATAATTGCATCTTTATACATGTTTTGTTTGATTTCTTGTACATATTTAAGGATTGTTATAAAAATTGGTTTTAATTTGCAATCTGTGTTTCATGCTTTTGATGTTGAAACTGAGATGAACCCGAATCCTGTGTTTAGGAATTGAAAAGTGGAGACTACCTTGTGAGAATATTGTTGAGCCTTTATCGTTTTATTCTGAGAGATAATTATTTTTCTACTCTTTTAAACATCTTTCATATCATTTCAAATTGTTAGATGATCTCTATAGGTTTTTGCATTGAATGTTAGGATTTGAACATATAATGAATGATCATATTACTTGATTGAATTGCCTAGATTAAATGATTTGAGTAAAATTTAAAAGTGTTTGCCTATCTCATTCATGCTTGACTTTAAAAATATGGGGAATTCCTATACCCAACACAAGAAGTAGCCATTCACAAATTATATATGTATGTGGGTCTAAAAAAAAAAAAAAAGATAATAAGTTTATTATGACCCAAAATTCTTCAAGTACGAATGGTTAATAAAAAAAAAAAAAAGAGAAATAGGAAATAAGTTCCCTTAAAGTCAAAGCATTTTCATTCTAGGGCACACTTGAAATTTTTGCTTAAGGATTTTAATTGATGCATGAGATTAGTAATGTGATTTCTTCATAAAACCTATCATTTGATTCCTTTCATGAGATCGATGTTATGCACTTTTGAGCCTTTCTTGTTTATCATATGCGAACCTATTAGCTCATTTCTTTACATAACTTCTATTCGCATATACTTTGATGAGTGCTTGAACCCATAGGATCGGTGTGATTTAGAGAGTAATTCTTGTGAGAATTAGAGTTGAAACGAATTCACATTCCTGACACTAAGTTTGGGGGAGTCAATGTTGATACGCTTTTAGTATTGGGATTTAGACTTGTGAAGCGAAATTGATTTGCATGATGAATCCTTAAAATGTTAAGATGATTGGATAAACTTATGTATGAGTTTCGATTATAAACTGAGAATAAACTGAAGCATGAGAAATTTTATTGATTTAAGTTTGTAGTTTTTGTATGCAGTATTGTTAATTGTCATTTTAGTTTTTCTTTAGCCGGATGTTTGTGGGTATCATCACTGAAAACTCTCACGAGACTTTAACTCGTCCACTAGGGCAACCTAGGGATTTAAAGGCTTGTTGCATATGCTAAATGCAACCGTGACAAACTACGAAAGTGATTTAGGTTAGTATACTTTAATTTTAGTTTTGCTAGAGGACTAGCAAAATGTAGGTTTGGGGGTATTTGATAAACACAATTTTGACCTATATTTTGTTACATTTTTAAGCATTTATTTTATGTTTTATTTTATTATTTTATCCAAAATAAATATATTTTGGTCATTTTTAGGTTTATAATTATTTAAAAGTCATTTACAATTTTTTAGAATTTTTCTGTATTTTTTATGAATTTAATTGAAAATGTGGATGTATATAGAAATAAAGTGGATGTACTTAGCAAGGCCCAGTCAAAGCCCAGTCAACGCACATTCAGCGTCCACGTCAGCGACAGCCAGTCTATCAGTGTACGCCACGTGTCACTCTGCCACGTCAGCAACAACGTCAACAATGACGTCAGCAATGCGTCATCAGTGACGTCATCGGACACGTCATTACGCAGTCAGCATCCA
Organism: Elaeagnus macrophylla; assembly: GCA_029378325.1. Classification (NCBI taxonomy): domain Eukaryota; kingdom Viridiplantae; phylum Streptophyta; class Magnoliopsida; order Rosales; family Elaeagnaceae; genus Elaeagnus; species Elaeagnus macrophylla. The sequence goes on from CM055644.1 coordinate 5,821,502, forward strand.
CGTCATGCCACATAATCGTTGACCGATTAATCAAAGAACGCCACGTGGCAGTCAGCAAAGATCCCACTTTGACCGAAATGAACAGTACCTACAACCAATAGAACTGAGCCACGTGGCCTCCTGTCTCCCACTCAGCAGCGCCCACTAATCTGGCCGCCACGTGGGACCCCGTACAGTGCTTTCGGCGCCGTTCGCGAATCTCGGCACGACACGTGGGAGCCGACTTTTTGACCGAGGAATCCGGTGTTGACATGTGGCATGCACAGTGAATTCGAATTGCTATAAATAGAGGCATCCGGATATCGCATTTCATATGTTTTACGAGCCATATTTTCAGTTTCTCTCCGCCAATTTGTCTCTAAATTTCGTAGAATTTTTATTTTATTTTTGTGTTTTATTTTATTAATTTAATATTCAGTTTTCTCTTCTTCTATTTTATTTTTATATTTGTTATATTTTGTTTCTGTATCTGTTATATGTTATTTTTGCAGTATAATTTTCTGAAATTTTGGAGAATGAAATATTATTTTCTTGTATAATATTTTCACCTCTTAAATTAGAATATTATTACTGTATTTGTTACGCCTTTTATAATTAAATTTACGATAGTAAATTTAATTATTTGTGGCTAAATTTTCATTTATTTTTGCAGTTTAATTATATTGAAATTTTAGAGAATGAAATATTATTTTCTTGTATAATATTTTCATCTCTTAAATTAAAATATTATTACTGTATTTGTTACGCCTTTTATAATTAAATTTACGATAGTAAATTTAATTATGTGTGGCTAAATTTTTATGTGGGATTTTTAGTTATGCTACCATGATTATTTTGGATTAATTACTATAGAAAAGTTGATATTATTTCATGTTCAATTTTCTTAATAGCTTTAATTATTAATAGGAGATGGACCAAATCACTATTTATAGTTGAAGTAAATATCTTTGAATTATGTTGTTAGAAACACCATCTGCATCTAATTGTGCCATCTTGAACATGAATTTAAATTAATTGCGTTGATTTGTGTTAGTTTAAATGATTATATAATTTCCTTATACTCATTCCAATTATTTAATTAACGGTCCGAATCAAAGAAGTTAATTATATAATTGTAAGTGAAGGTTACCATTGATTTGAGATTTTCTAGCTTTAGTGGAAAAATCAATAATATCAACTTATGAATACACATTAAATTTAATCCAAAATATGATTGGTTAGCATGCTAAAAATTTCATTATTTCTTTTATCTTTTTAATTAAATTTTCCAATTTGTTCTTTTTAATTTACTTGTTTGATCACTTAATCACTTAATCATTATCCATTTACAAAAAGCATTTTTATTTATTTTATGTTTTGTTATTTTTGGAAATAAGTAAAGAATTTAAAAACCACTTCAATTCCTTGAGAGACGATCTCGGGAGTATACTTATCACTTATTACAAGTGATTCGTGCACTTGCGAGCTTTTATAAATTACAAAATTTAACTATCAAGTTTTTTGTGCATCAATGACTCATTTAAATGGACAGGGGTAACCGAAGAAGCATTTAGGCTCAAATTATTTCCATATTCATTGAGAGATAGTGCTAGAGCATGGCTTAACTCCTTGCCACCTGATTCTATTACAACTTGAAATGATTTAGCTGAGAAATTCTTGATGAAGTACTTCCCACCAACAAAAAATGCTAAATTGAGGAATGACATCACCTCCTATCAACAAATGGATGGAGAATCTCTATATGAAGCTTGGGAAAGGTTTAAAGAATTGTTAAGGAAATGTACTCACCATGGTATTCCGCATTGGATCCAAATGGAGACTTTCTACAATGGTCTCAATGCCCAAACAAGAACTATTGTTGATGCATTTGCTAATGGAGCTCTTTTAGCCAAGTCTTACAACGAAGCTTATGATTTACTTGAGAGGATGGCTAGCAATAATTACCAATGGCCAATGGACAGAGTAGTAGCAACAAAAAGAGTGACCGGTGTGCATGAGGTTAATGATGTTACGGCACTTACAGCTCAGGTTTCATCCTTGGTTAATTTCTTGAAGAATCAGCATGTGACAGCAAATGTAAATTCAATCCAAGATTCAGGAATTTCATATGTCTATTGATAATTGCCCTTCAAATTCTGAATTAGCTTATTTTGTGAGTGATGTCAACAGGAACCACAATCTGTACTCCAACATATATAACCCAGGATGGAGGCAACACCCAAATTTCTCTTGGAACAGTCAAGGTGGTGGTCAAGCTAACCATACCATACCTAACCGACCTATGTACCCTCTAGGTTTTCAGCAACAGCTACAAAGAAACCAACCAAGTGAACCAACTAGTTCGTTGGAATCTTTACTCAAAGAATACATGGCTAAGAATGACGCAATCCTCCAAAGTCAAGCTGCTTCAATGAGAAATCTAGAAAATCAAGTGGGACAGCTAGCTAATGAACTTAGGAACCGTCCACAAGGTACACTTCCAAGTGATACCGAAACTCCAATGAGAGAAAGAAAGGAATTTTGTAAGGCCATTACTCTAAGGAGTGGAAAAGAATTAGAAGGACCAAGTGGGCAAAAAATGAGTCAAAAGGAGAGCACTTTAGCCCAAAATAAGGAGGAAAAACAGTTGGACAAATCTGAGACAGTTTTGTAAAATGCAAAAAATCTTGGTACTGAGAATGCTACAGCGTTGCTATAGCACAGACCACCTCCACCATTTCCTCAAAGATTTTAGAAACAACAGCATGACCTTTAATTCAGGATATTTTTGGATGTTCTTAAGCAACTTCATATCAACATTCCCTTGGTTGAAGCATTGGAACAAATGCCAAATTATGTCAAATTTATGAAAGACATCTTGACCAAAAAGAGACGGTTTGGCGAATTTGAAACAGTTGCCTTAACAAGTGAAAGTAGTGCTATGTTACAGAACAAACTTCCTCCTAAGCTCAAGGATCCTAGGAGCTTCACAATTCCATGCTCCATAGGTAATAAATATTTTGGTAAGGCTCCATGTGATTTGGGAGCAAGTATTAATTTGTTGCCTTTATCAATTTTTTAGACGTTGGAGATTGGTGCAGCATGGCATACTATAGTCTATTTACAATTAGCAGATCAATCCATTGCTCATCTCGAAGGAAAAATTGAAGATGTCTTGGTATAAGTGGATAAATTCATCTTCCTAGTAGATTTTATTGTACTTGACTATGAAGAAGATAGAGAAGTGCCTATTATTTTGGGAAGATCATTCTTCGCTACAGGCCGAACTTTGATTGACGTTTAAAAAGGATAATTAACTATGAGAGTTCAAGATGAACAAGTCACTTTTAATGTGTTTAAAACCATGGAAGAGTGCCCATCCATCTCCATTGTAGATTCTGTGGTATCTAAAGAACCTGAGAAATATAGCTATAATGATTCTCTACAAATTTTATCGCAATATGATTCCAATTATGAAGAGGAAGATGAGGAGAAATTACCTTGGTTTGAAGCAGATTCTAATACATACAAAACGGAAAATAAATTTCAATTCCTAGACTTGTTATCTCAGGATTTCAATCTTCCTAAGTCTTCAGTTGATGTGCCACAAGATGCAAATTCCCATCAAAAGAAGAAATTTTTCCACAATATGAAGTTCTACTATTGAGATAGGCCATTTTTGTTCAAATAATATGCAGACCAAAAGATTAGAAGGTGTATTCCCGAAGATGAAATGGTGAATATTTTGCAACAATGTCATTCCTATCAAGAAATTAAGAGAATCTTTAAGAACACTGTTGGTCTAAGCAAAAAATATTGGAAATGTTAGTTCAAGAAAAAATTTTAAGTTAATGGCCAACGTATTAGACATTATTGGAGAGGAATTGTTGTCAGGGAGCATTGCTCCATTTCACTAGCCAAAGCATGATCAAGGGAAAAGTCGGGCTGTCGACTCTAACACAAGCGCTCATGGGTGGCAACCCATGTTTCTTCATTTTTCTTAGTTTTTCTTTATTTTTAGTTTATGATTTTTAATTCAGTTTAATTGTGTGATTTCTTTTGCTTAGAAGTTCTATTGTTGCATTTTCAGGTCATTACAATAGAAGAGAGCAGAGGGGAAGTGCAATTGAACCAAAAATTATCATAATAAAAAAATAGGGGAATTTTGCTGCAGCTTTGCTACAGTAATGCTACAGCAAAGCTCTGTATTGTTCTTCTTTAAGCATCTCAGATCAGGGCGTGTTGGGCATGGATTCAATAATTAATTTTATGGATTGGGTTTCAATGGAGGTTGTCAAAATTTGAGCTTCAAAGTGGGCTCTAATGAAGGTTGGCCCATAGACAATTTTTGAATACACAATAGTCGGTAAAAAAAAGGGGCAGACATGTTCGGGTCAGCAACCCATATTACTTGGATCATCTAATAAAACCAGCCCCCCCCACGCCTCACCCATTTACTTTAACAATCTCACCTCCCCTCTCCTTCTCGTCCCTAGTGCATACAACCTACCCCGAACAGTCTCCACACCCAAATCTCCAACTTTCCTTCTCAGCTCTGAGCAACCCACCACCCGTCTCCCCATTCAACGCCGCCAATTCTCCATACCGAGCACCCATAAAATCCCTCCCCTTCGTTCGGCACAGTGAAAAACCCAACACCCATCCGCTAACCCTCACGCCTCCAATTCTCCATACCGAGCAACCCACTACTCACACAACCCACCACCACCACTTTCCTCCTACTCAACACCAAACCCAACACCCATCAGCCACTCTCACTGCCTCCAACTCTCCATACCGAGCCACGCACAACAACAACTGGTGCAAATTTCACTTCCACCGTGATTGGGTAATTTCTATCCATTTGGGGAATCTGCAAATTGTCTGCTAGAAGAAGGGAGCTATGCAGCAATACTACAGCAACAGGGAAGTCTCTTTACTTTGTCATTTTTTTTATTTCTACCTTTTTGTTTGTTGTCTGCTCTGTTTATTCATGAGCACTGAGGACATTGCTTGTCTTGAGTTTGGGGGAGGGAAATTGTCTACTTACTATGTTGAATTGCATGAATTGATGAAATTTATCTGGTTACTATGCTAAATTTTGATTTTATGATGCGTGTGCTGTTGTATTTTTATGATGAATTGCCTGTGAAAAAAAAAGATTAAGCTGCCTTTAATTTAATGTTGTTATCTTGGTTCTAAAAAGAAACTAACTTGTTAATTTGTTAAAAGAGATATCTTGCTTTATGAGAAGAATTGATTTGATTAAGTGTTAGTTGAAAAATGTTGAGAACTTATTTTATGATATACACCCACAACTCATGTGCACTGTCACTTGTTTGTTTGTTTGATATAAACTTTGAATAAGGGTAGTTTATGAGAGAGTTTAAGCCCTAGAATTGGTTTGGAGAGTTTCACAAGGCAAAATTTTAGGAAGTTCACTAGCCAATGAAATGATTTAGGCCTTCTTTGGATTTGATTGTGCCTTTCATGCTAACCTTGTTTTAGAGAATATTTCCTTAGTATACCTAATTTGGGCCATATTTAATCAATATTTTTTCATTTTAAACCTTAGATATTAACCTAGCCCAACTGTTTTTATATGTCTATTCTTCTATTTTCACCTTACAAGTGCTTTACTAGTTTTATGAATTATTTTAGAAAAGATGATATAAGGTGAGAGGAAGAAAGTCATGCTGTCAAATTTTTTGTGAGTGTGGAAAAGATCAATTTTGCATGACAGTATTACATCTATTTAAAAAGAAAAGAAAAAAAAAGAAAAAAGGGAGCTTTGCTGTGGCAAAGTTGCAGCAAAGTTTTCAATAAAACAGTTCATAATATAGCATAAAAGCAATTTGATGCTCACAGTGAAGTCATCTTATATTTGATTCAAAAGAAGGAGAGAAAATTGAAGAACAGTTTGGGGGTGTCAATTTAAATGAACAAAGATGCTAAAAGGTTCTTGAATGGTAATTATGCTTGTGGAATATGAAGCTTATTTATGACTTTCACCTCACCCTAACCCAAGCCTTACATTTCAAGCTTTATTAAGTCCTTTTGATATTTGATTAGTGAATATCTATATTAGTGGAGAGGGATTCAAAAGACCAACATATAGAGGCATGATTTTAAGCTTAAAGAACATAAATTACCTAATTTGGGGGAAGTATCAAAAGGCGAATTATGAGGCATCACACACACACATGGGGTTATGTTGGAATGAGTTTGAGATATTGAAACTAACATTTGAGAAAAATCAATTTGGATCATGAATTTGAGATTACTTCCTTCTAATTTTGAAATAAGTTTAGTTTATTTATTAGTTTACAACTATGCTTTTATCGTAGGTTGAAACTTTTGTCTATCCTTATCATTTGTCAATCATCTTAGAATTTATTGCTTGAGGACAAGCAAGATGCTAAGTTTGGGAGAGTCGATAACTCTAATTTATTAGAGTATTATTAGCTCTTATTCATAAATACTTGTTCATCTGAGAATGTTTGTACATTATAATCATTTATACAATATTTATGGAGTTTGTGGATTTAAGTAAACTCTTTGATAATAAATTCAAAATAATCATGAAATTCGTTAGAAAGAGTTATATTTTGACGTCCACTTATTAGATTTTCATTGTCCCTTGTAGGAGATAAAGAAAACAACAAAAAATGCATAATCCAGCTTTGCTGCAGCTTTGCCACAACAATATTACACCAGGAAAATAGCGTGAAAAATAGGAACTGATTTGGAAATAAATAACAGGAGCTGATTTGGACTTTCAGAAAAAGGACAATTTTGGACATCTAATGACTTACCTTTTTAAGGGCAATTTTGGGACTTAACAGAAGGAGCTTAACCCAAATTAAACCTAGGGTTTAATATACAAAATAGGGGCTGATTTATAGATACAGATTGCGGCAGCAAGAAAATAGAAAATACACAGCAGTTCGGCAGAGAAGAAGAGGCAGAACAGAACATCAAGGGAGATCTGGAAAAAGACCAATTGAAGGCTTGATTTGCAAGGATAATCATTGAAGAAAACAAGAGAAAATTAGAGATTTGGAATCAAATTTATTGAGATTTAATCAAAAGGGGTTTTATTAATTTATTCCTTCTTCTATTATTCTTTTATTATTTTTTCAAATTTCTATAACTTTATGGATCTGATGTTGAATATGAATGAATTAATATTTGATTTCATGAATATGATTGGCTAAATTTTCATTCAGTTAGGGATGTGGATGAGCAAGTGTATGTAGACTTTGTACTTCAATTTGAGAAACTTGTGCTTTGCTTGACAAGGTGTGCTAGTTATTCAATGCTTAATTGATTGATTTATTCTTATTGATTGCTTGATCAATAATTGATAGGATAGTAAACTGAGATTAATTCTGGAAAGATTAATTTAAGTTGGATGAAGCTAGAATAGTGAGAAGAAATTAATATAGAGAATTTGTGCATGAAACGTTGTTCTTAGATTCAGTTGTGCATAAGAATATGTTTCATTGAGTCATAGAATATATAAACATTGCAGATTCAGAAGAATCCTTTGTAATTTTCATAATTCTAGCAACTACTGCACTTTGCCACAGCATTGCTACAGCAACGCTGCAGCAACGCAGTCTGTCTATATCACTTGTCACATTGGCAATCCTAACTGATTTTTCTACTTGCAATTCTTGATATCCTTCTCGTTGAACTTTATTTCAGTAATTTTACTCTTCTCATCTCGTGCTATTTATTTTATTTTATTTATTTATTTTGATACACAAAAATACCAAATATTTATTTTAATAGTTAATTTTTAAGATATTTTCTAGTATTCTAATCTCCATAGGAATAATCTTTCTTATCATTATTATATTACTTGTTTGCAACACATGAACTTGCGTAAAATTTTATACACCATTTTGAGCAAAAACCTCGTGGGATTTCTTGATGGGAATAAGACATGCCCATCCAAGGAAATTATTGCTGACGATGGAACAACTATTTTAAATCTAGATTTTGCTATTTGGACTAGGCAAGATAAATTGCTCCTTCACACAATCCTTGCATCTCTTTCAGAAGGAGTTGTGCCGTTGACTGTTGCTGCTACTTCTTCTCATGATGCTTGAGTAAAGCTTCACAAGCTTTATGCTAACAAATCCAGATCACAAGTAATGAATCTCAAGGAGAAACTTACCAACATCACTTGCAATACCCGTTCCATTGCAGAGTGTCTTCAAACCATCAAAGGAATTGCTGATGAGCTAGCTCTCATTGATACTCATTTAAGTGATGATGATTTGGCTATTTTTTCTCTCAATGGCCTTGGCAGCGACTTTAAGGAGGTTTCTGCTGTAATAAGAGTCCGAGACACTCCTATTTCATTTGAAGAACTTCATGACAAGTTGGTAGAATATGAAGCTTTCTTGAAAAGACAAGAGTAATGTGGTGGCTTAAATGTCACTGTGCATATTACTCACATGAGTTTTGGCAACCATCAATCTCGATGTGGCAATTTACAGAATGTCAATGGACAAAGTAATAATGGGAAGAGGTTCTTTAACAACCGAAATCACCAAGGAAGGAAGTTCAACAATAATGGTAACAATCAGTTTCAATTCAATGTTGTATGTCAATTTTATCAGAAAAAGGGGCACACTGCTAGACAATGCAATTCAGCCAAGTGGCTCTTGTAACAACAGCCAAAGGTTCATCACACCTCTTTTGGGAACTCATCGTCTTCAAATTGAATTGTGGACTCTCGTGCCTCCCATCATGTTATTAGGGATCTAACTAATCTCTCTCACTACCAGCCTTATAAAGGTCCTGACGACATTCTCTTGGGTGATGGTTCAGGCCACGAAATTACTCACACTAGTTCTTCTAAACTCTCTGCTACTTCTAAGTCCTTTTGTTTGTCTAATGTGTTATGTGTTCCTTCAATTAAGCAAAACTTAATTTCTGTTTCTAAGTTTTGTAATACCAACAATGCTTCTATTGAGTTTTTTCCTTCTTCTTTTGTTGTCAAGGATCTCAAAACGGGGGTGCATCTCACTCAAGGGCGGAGCAAGAATGATCTGTATGAGTGGCCTTAGCCTAACAACAGCGGGCACCTCTCCCAAACAAGCATGTGTTAGTGTCAAGACATCACTTGCCAATTGGCATCATCGTTTAGAACATCCATCATCTCGTATTTTTCAATTTTTAATTCGCAAACATAATCTTCCAATTTATCCTACTAAGTCATTCCACAGTTTCTTTTGTGAGTCATGTTTATGTAATAAAAGCCACAAATTGCCTTTTGGAGTTTCGTCCCTTCAAAGTTGTGGTCCTCTTGATTTAGTTTATTCTGATGTATAGGGGCCTTCCCCGATTGAATCAATTGATGGTTTTCGGTTCTATCTTATTTTCATTGATTATTTTACAAAATATGTCTGGTTATTTCCTATGGCTTACAAGTTTGATGTTTACACAATTTTTCCCAAATATAAGTCTATGGTTGAAAAGTAATTTAAAACATCATTGATAACTCTTTACACAGATGGTGGCACCGAATACAAAAGTCTTAAATCCTACTTTGTCTCACAAGGTATTCAACATCAAGTGTCTCCCCCTTACACACCTGAACATGTAGACTCTGCTGAAAGGAAACATCATCATGTTGTTGAGACAGGTTTGGCCATGCTTCACAAAGCTTCTCTTCCTTTAAAATATTGGTCTCATGCTTTCCTTGCTGCTGCATACCTAACAAATCGGTTGCCAACTCCAGTTCTCAAAGATCAGACACCTTTTCAGTCTCTCTTTCAATAGATGCCAAACTACGATAAGTTACAAGCTTATGGGTGCTTATGTTTTCCTTGGTTGAGTCCTTATTCTAACCATAAACTTGATAAACACTCCAAGCCTTGTGTCTTTATTGGATATTCCAACACTCACAATGCTTATAAGTGTTTAGACTTGACTTCCAACCATGTTTACATCTCTCGTCATGTCCAATTCATTGAACACAAATTTCCTCTTGCCTCTAATAATTCGCTAACAAATCTTGCCCAAACTGTCTCTACTTGGTCTTCGTGTTCCCCAGCTCTTACTGCTATCCAACCATCTTTCTTTGTGGTTCCCACTTCCTCTAATTTTTTCCCACACCAATCACCTTCTTGCACTAACACACGGCCAAATCAAGGTCTGCTTTCATCACCTTCTCTTGCTGGTTCAAGTCCATCTCCTACTACTTCAGCTCCTCTCTCGGTGTGTGATGCTACTCCAAGGTATGATTTCTCCCCTCCCTCTCCCTCATTGTCTTCTGACTCCTCTAATACTTCCTGACTTTAAGACAAACTTTCATGTCACCAAACATCCGCTTCCTACATCCCTTGAGCCTACTACCATTTCTAACGCTCTTAAAGATCCCAAATGGCGTGCTGCCATGGATGATGAACTTATTGCTCTTGCTCACAATTGTACATGGGTTCTTGTACCTCCTCTTTCCAACCATAACATTGTGGGGTGTAAATGGGTATTTCATCTCAAAAGAAATCCAGATGGTTCTATTTGCCTGTACAAAGCTCGGTTGGTTGCCAAAGGATTCCATCAACGTCCAGGGGTTGATTATCATGACACATTTAGCCCCGTTGTTAAGCCAACCACCATTCGAGTTGTTCTATCTATTGCCTTGAGTAACGGTTGGCCTATTTCACAGCTTGATGTAAATAATGCTTTTCTTCATGGAAATTTAACTGAGGATGTTTACATGGCTCAACCCCCTGGGTATATTGATCAGGATAATCCAACTCATGTTTGACCCTTGCAAAAGGCTCTTTACAGTTTGAAACAAGTCCCTAAAGCTTGGTACACAGAGTTAAAGACATTTCTCCTCAACTTTGGGTTTATCAATTCTAAATCCGATTCTTCATTATTCATCTATCAATGTCGATCAGTCACAATTTATTTTCTCGTGTATGTGGATGATTTACTTGTAACAGGGAATTGTTCTCAATCCATTCGACAGTTTGTTGGTACTCTTGCTCATTGTTTTTCTCTAAAGGATCTTGGTTCCTTGAGCTACTTCTTGGGTGTTGAAGCCATTTCCACTTCAAATGGCATGTTTTTATCTCAACATAAGTATGTTCGTGACTTGTTGGCAAGGTTTCATTTGGACGTCATAAAGGAATCTTCTTTCTGAGCTTGGTATCACTCTTCAACACTGTCCTACCATTTTTTGTGATAATTTAAGTACCACATATTTGTGTATTAATCCGCTCTTCCACAATGAAGCATGTCCCGTTGGATTACCATTTTGTTAGGGAAAACATTGCTGACGGTTCTCTTAAAGTTTCTCACGTTAATACTCACTCCCAGCTGGCTGAGGTCCTTACTAAACCCCTCTTCAAAAGCTCGTTCCTTTTTCTTCAATCCAAGATTGGCATTTCAGATGGAATTGCCATCTTGCGGGGGCGTATTAAAGCTCAGTTATACGAGCTATTCTTTTGTTTTTTGTTGTAACAAACTATAACTGACTTGACCACGTTTTGTGGGATATTTGTTTTAACTGTTTTGGGTGTTTATGATATATAAACCCCATTCAATGTGTTTAATAAATCATTTCAGCAATTACTCCTCTCAAAATCTAATAAGAATCAATCTACTTATATTATAAATAAATTTTAATTTTATTATATTTATAATATTTATACATATTATTAATATATTTATCATTTTGTTCGAATTATAATTTCTAAACTTCTGCCAACAGAATAAACATTTTTTTTTGGAGAGGGAGAAAAACATATTTTAGAATAAATGTATTAGTAGGTATGCATGAGTTTCCAAATTCTCGCCATTTTGATAATCTTTATTCTAGTTCTTCATTCCATATTGATTTGGGGTATAGTGCATATTTTAAAGTCTCTCTTAAGAAATTTAAATTTTTAACTAAGTTAAAATTTTCTAAATAGCAACATATAGAGATGATTTATCATAAATTCTTATTTGTTGTAGGTTATGTTTTTGTAAAAAAATTGACAAAAAATTTAATTCAAAACTGCCAAACTGATTAACTACTCTCAAACCGACCTTGTTGGTTGGCTTGAAGATCAATTTTGGGAGTTTATAGATTTGCTAAGGGTTTGGTTTTTCCAAAAACTACCAAGTTAAGGTCGGCTTATAAAATAAACAATTAGCCGACTAAACTGATCGTGCTTATATAAGATGTTGCATTTTTATGATATTTTGGTAAAGTAATTTATGCTGAACTTGTTGACAACTTTTGAAGTTAGATATATAACTATGTTAGTATTTTGGATAGGATCTTTAGTAGTACAGATGGATAGTATTAGAAACAATTATTTTAGATATATTTTCCATCCCAAAAGGAGGGGAGATAAACAAACACAAAAACTTGATAGAGCAGGGGGTTTCAAGAAAATTGTTCAAATTTAAACCTTTAGATATAAATTTTCTCAATAAAGTTGAATAATGACTGCTATGAAAAGTATTTACTACAATTTAGTACCAAGTGATTGCCTTTGTGAAGAATGTGTTCTCTAGATTGGTGGAAGGGTATGCTTGTATGCAAATAGATTCTAGAAAAGTTGAATAGAAAGATGGTTCTGTATGAATTAGGCTTTGTTTATTCAGCTTTATTGTTTAAATATCATGATTCACTTTGTTGTTATGTTTTAGGGGTGCACAATGCCCAGGCTCCTATTGCTACATATCTAAGAGAAATAATGGATGGTGTCCCTACCTGTTTTTGGTCTTTGTTCTTACAAGTTCAAGGTTCCCTGCAGACCTCCAATAGGGGGTTTGAGCGATAATTAACAAATTCCCTTTTCTAAGGTGCTGACAACTAGTTAAGAGTGGTCCAAGTGAGTTATCTTGATTTTTTGTTTTTTAGCCGTCGGTGACATGGAGATGAATGAAGAAGGACGATTGGTAATTTCCCTAACATGCTAGAAACAAATGCTGAAGATTAGGTTTGGTTGTTTGAAGTCGAGATGACAAGTTCATCAAAAATTAAAATGCAAGTAAAAAGAAAAAAAAAGATAATGTAAAGAGAAACACAAAAATAGTGGAGCTTTTGGCAGAAGCATAGAGCTACTATAATAAAGCTCAGTGAAAAAAGCGATAGTGGAAATATTGATATAGACAGTAGAATGACTTAGTTGATCAAGCCAAGATGTGTTTCATGAAAAACAAGGAAAATAGAGTAACAAGAATTGAGAAGAAGAAGAGATGAAACGGCGCTGAAGAAATGAGAAATGAACAAGTAAACTTAAAAAAACCCTAGCCCTATTAAATATATTGCTGGTGAAATGACAGTTTTGCCCTTGACTTATGAGCCAATACACATATTAGCAACCTAAGAGCCCAATACACAATTAAATATAACTTATGTATTAAACACATTTACACCAATGTATTTATGTAAGTTAACCCCAGATTTCACATTTCAACCTTATTATAAATTTCATGCTTGCTCCTAATCATAGTGGCATACAATAACAATCTCCACCTTGACATTATGCATGAAGTGGATACTATTTTGTTTACCCTTTCAACCTAATGCCTAAATATGAGGCACCCTGACCAAACTCAAACAATGTTTAAATTTGGTTTGTGGAACTGTTTTTGTAAGTTGTTTGAGGGATTATCCTTTGTGGAGACCTTATCAAGTTTAACTAGGCCTTGTGCTATTGTGTCCTTAATGAAATGAATTTTGATGTCAACATGCTTAAACCTTGAATGAAACAAGGGATGTTTTGAATGGCAAATTAGTTATCATAATATACATTGTCAATAACATCACATTTAACTATATCAAGTTGCCTTGTAAAGTCTCTAAGCCATATAGATTCCTTTACTTCTTTTGTACGAGCAATAAACTCAGCCTTAACTATTGACAAAGCAACTATAAACTGTAGGTTTGCTTTCCATGAAAATGCATTTCCAAAAATAGTGAAGATATATCCTGACAATGACCTCCTTTTGTCTTTATCTCTTGCAAAGTCTGAGTCAGTAAATCCACATTCTAGAGGTACATCACAATAATTTATTTTAAATAATAAACTAGTGTGAACTGTGCCTTTTATATATCGTAGAATCCACTTAACAGCTTGCCAGCAAGCCTTACAAGAGTTAGACATATACGTACTAACCACATTCATAGCATATGCAATTTATGGCCTAGTACAGACCATTACATATATAAGTAAACCACTGCATTAGAATATGGAACTCTATTCATATATTTCTTATCCTCCTCAGTCACAGGGAAGTCATTAATAGACAACTTAATATGAGAGCCCAATGAAACACTAACAAACTTGGAATCACTCATAGAAAATCTTTTTAATACTTTTTTCAAAGTAGGACTGTTGGGATAGATGCAGATCACAATCGGTCCTAGTTATTTTCATGCCTAAAATCCTTTTTACAGGTCCCAAGTCTTTCATTCAAACTCATTGCAAAGTTTAGATTTTAAGTTATCAATTTTAGACTTATTCTTGTAGGCAATTAACATGTCATCCACATATAAAAGTAAATAAACAGGATTTGATATATTTTTCAACTTAAAGTAAACACAGTTATCAAAATGACACCTATTAAATCCTATTTTAACATAAATGTGTTAAAACATTTATACCACTGCTTAGGAGTCTGTTTTAAACCATACAGGAATTTTTTAAGCATACACACAAGATTTTCATTACTAGTTTCAATAAATCTTTCAAGTTGCATCATATATATTTTTTCATCAAAATCACCATGCAGGAATGTTGTTTTAACATCCATTTGTTCAAGTAACAGGTCATGTTGAACAATTAAAGATAACAATATTCTTATTGAAGTGAATTTAACAACAAGAGAAAATATTTCATTAAAGTCTATTAATTTTCTTTGGGCAAATCCTTTTGCTACTAACCTAACTTTGTACCTAGTAGGCTCAACACCTTTAATTCCTTCCTTTTTTCTTAAACAACCCTCTACATCCAAGCACTTTGACTTTCTTAGCCTTGTTTACCAAAATTCAAGTCTTATTTTTATTCAAAGAATTAATCTCATGATGCATTGAATTTAACCAATTAGATGCAGTAGATGAATTCATAGCATCAGTGAACGATTTAGGTTCAAGATCATTAATATCATATGCAACAGACAAAGCATAAGCAATGAAGTCAATGTGTTCAGTATTAGAAGCAACTAAGGAATCATAATACCTTGGGGGAGGATTTATGGTCCTTCTAGACCTATCTTTGGTTAAAAGGTATTCATTCATTTTAGTGGAACTACCTAGAGGAATTATTTGTTCCTCAGTAGTTCCCTCATCATCACTAGTATCTGTTCTATTAGTGGTCATATCTTGGAATTGGGGTGCTTTAGGTACCTCCACCTCACTCTCAGAATTACCATCATTAGGAGTTGTGGCACCTGCCTCCACCTCCAACATGGATCCTTATCAATATGTGAAGTAGGCTCATTAATTAGTCACAATAATATTTAGATTCATTAAAAATAACATTCCTACTTGTTATGCACTTTTTAAGAGGACACCATAACCTATACCCTTTAACACCCATAGATACCTAATAAAGACACACTTAAGGGACATAGATTGAAGCTTACTCTGATTAACATGACTATATGCAATGCATCCAAAAACTTTAAGGTTACTATAGTTCACAATTTTACTATCCCAAAGCTCAGCAGGTGTTTTAAATTCTAAGGCAGTGGAAGGAGACCTATTGACGAGGTAGGTGGCTGTGCTAACAAACTCAGCCCAAAACTATTTGGGCACACCAGATAGGGACAACATAAATCTAACTCTCTCCAAAATGGTTCTATTTATTCTTTCTGTTAGTCCATTTTGTTGGGGTGTACCAGCAATTGTCGTATGACTCCTAATCCCTTAATTTTTTCAGAAAGTGTCAAAGAGTTTAGAATTCTAATTCATTATTTGTCCTAAGTACTTTAACCTTACTACCTTTTAGGTTTTCAATATCAAAGGTTTCATCTTTAGTCCTTAAAAGTAAAGGTCCATACTCTTCTAGTGTAATTATCAATTAAGGACATAAAGTACTTATAGCTAGCTAAGGATTGGATAGGGGCAGGTCTCCAGAAATTTGAGTGTACATAGTCAACTGCATGTGTAGAAGTATGCTGACCTTTAGTGAACTTAACCCTAGTTTACTTACCAAACACATAGTGTTCACAAAATTTTGAAGTCCCTAAATGTTCACTTCTTAAAACCCATTGTTTACCTAACTCACTCAACCCTTTCTCACTAACATATCCTAATTATCTAAGGAATGAACTACAGTAGCCTTTTCTCTAGGTCCTAGAGTAGTACATTGCAACAAATACAAACCATTTACCCTCAAGGATTACGAAGGAACCCTTAAGTACGTTGATAACTTTATTTCCAATTTTAAAAGAATACCCAGAGGCATCTAAGGTACCTAATGAAATCAAAATTCTCTTTAATTCAGGGACAAATCTCACACATTCTAAGACTCTAACTGTTCCATCCACTAAGGATAAGTTAACTGAACCTATACCCTTAACCTGACACTCATGGTCATCACCAAGAAGTACCTGACCACAATCTACTTCTATTAATTCTCTAAACCAATGTCTAATGTGATATATACAACCTGAATCTAAGACGCACTCTGTTTCTGACCTAGATGAACTCACAGCTAGCACTTCACAGCTCTCATAACCCTCAGAAATTAGGTTTGATTCACTACCAGTACCAAACTCTGACTTTTCAGGTTTCTTACCCTTCCTAAGTGGACACTCGCTTCTATAATGGCCATCTTTCTTACAGAAATAACGTTTAACATGTTTCTTTGAACTTGACTTAGATCTATTTTTGGACTTTCCTCTATAGTTGTTTTCTATTTTCTCAGTTCCCTAATCAGAAGACCCTCACTAGCAACATTTTTATCTTTTATTTGTAAGTCTTTAGACATAAGATTTGATATAACTAGGTCAAGTGATAAATTATTTCTACTATACAATATGCCAAATTTGACTTTTTTATATTTATCAGGCAGAGAATTTAACAAAATCATTGCTTGTGTTTCATCTTCTACTTTATGATAAATATCATCCAAATCAATAGTGAGTCTTTTAAAATCATCAATATTTTGTTTAAGATCCTTATGAATCCATTTTAAAAGAGTAAAAATGATGTTTAAGATGAACTTTACCAGATAAGGACTTAGTTAAATACAAAGAGTCAAGTTTAGAGAAAACCTTCTCAGAAAATATTTCCTTAGAAACTTCTCTAAATACCTTATCAGTCAGATTTAACAATATGACCGAGCATGCCTTTTTCTCAATCTTTTTCTTATTAGCCTGAAAGGCCTTTTCAGCCAGATCATTGGCATCGATAGCACCATGCACATCTTGTTAAACTAAGAGTGCCTTCATTTTTCTTTTCCATAGAATATAGTCACCTGTACCATCAGATAATGCTATTTTTTATTGTGTATTCATGAAAAATGAGATAAAAGAATAAATAGAGGAGAAAGGTTGAGAAAACCCCTTGAATATATGGGTGAAGACGACATGTCGAGTCCTTTGAAGGAACCCATAAAACCTTAGAAGCCCTAGGTCTTTAAGTCAACCAAGGAACCCAACACAGAACCAAGATTCGAAGGGATCAAGAAACCCTAAGAACCCAAGGTCTCTCAATCACCCAATAATCACTACATAGGATCAAAATTCACAAGGATCAAGAAGCCCTATGAACCCTAGGTCTTCTAATCACTCAGGAATCAAACCCAAAAAATAATATTTGAGGATTCAGTAAGTTCAGTGCATTTCGATGACAGTTCGAAGGCCAAACAACATATAAACCTCGCTCTGATACCACTTTGTAACTACTTCGCACACCTTATTTCTCAAGAACACAAAAAGTAACAATTTTACAAACTGATTAAACCTTTGTAATAAACATCAAAGTAAGCAGAAATCATAAATTATTAAGAAACATCGTATTTAAAGTGGTTTGGCCTCTAAATTACACAGTCTAATGTACTGAAAAGAGTAAAATGTATCCACAATGTATAAAAATATTTGTACAGAGTGATTTACATTGGGAGAATAAACAAAGGTACAACCTAACACGTATGGAGGATACAAAACGAACACAAAGAAAAACCATGAAAATAGAGTAACAAGAATGGAGAAGAAGAAGAAGAGATGAAACAGCGCTGAGGAAATGAGAAATGAACGAGTGAACTTCAAAAAACCCTAAAGGTGGGGATAAATATATTGCTGGTGAAATGACGATTTTGCCCCTTAGCTTATAAGCCAACTTTGTGCATAGGCCTAAAAAATTATATACAAATATCCCAATACACAATTAAATATAACTCATGTATTAAACACATTTACATCAATGTATTTATGTAAGTTAACCACAGATTTCACATTTCAACCTTATTATAAATTTCATGCATGCTCCTGGTCATAGTGGCATACGATAACATACTCTAATCAAATAAGTATAGTTAACTTAGTAATAAGTTTAATAACTTATTTTTATTTTAGTTTTGTGCTATTTTTGTTCATAATTTCCTTTATTCCATGGATATTGTAAGGTTTAGTTGATAAAGTTTGTGATTAATTCCTCAAAAATGCAAATTGCCAATTGCAAGACGCATGATTACATTTTGTGGGTTATTGAACAGCTATATAGTACTTGTTTATTAATGGCAATTATATATGAATATTTTTTGCATGTAGAAAATGAAGAACTCAAATATACGCCAAAGCCATCTGTAGTTGGATAGCCAGTGGGTAACGCCACTGGGCTACATGCACCAGGTCCTGGGTTTGAGGGGTAAAAAAGTCGTAATTGTGTATAAAGACCCCTCTGACGACAACATGAAGTGCTAGCCACTGCGGGTACTTTCTCTAGGCATTGATCCGGGTGAATGGAGCATAGCAGACGTTACACAGTCTCCTTCCAAGGAGTCTTATTTTTGTTCAAAAATAAATAAATATACACCAAAGCCAAACATAACATGGTTATAAAGATGTCTAAGAATAGTGAATTCATTAAAAAACACATCATAACTCTTTTAATTATATAAAAAATTCAAGAATCTAACATGGTTATCTTGGACAAGAAAAAAAAATTAAGTTATATATAAACTTCTTGAGGCCGATCATGAAGCTTACTCTAATGTATCAGAGCAAGTTTGGTACACTCTATGGTAGAAGGATAACAAGTGAAAGATCTGCTAAATTGGCATAATTACTTACATGGATGATTATTAGTAGTTTCAAAAGTTAATTATTGAATTTTGTAAATTCATAGTATGTATATCAAAATGGGATAAAAGTTGATTTTGTCCAAATTATTCGTAAAAATATCGTAATATCGATTTAGGTACTTATGTTGTGTTATTTTCTAAAATATTGTCGAAAACTTCAATAATATTAATAAAAGTATATGTGAAATATCGGTATATTGGTTCAATTTTTTCCCATCACACTGGGTGTTTGAGATTAAGAAAAAAATACATTCCAAGATACAATAATTTAAAACAGTTTAAGAACATCAACTTAATCTGTTTGGGCAAACTAAATTTTACCCATTCTCTATCACATTGAACCTAACTCTTGTACTTTTCAATTGATCCATATAGTCTACGTTTTACTACCCTAAGCTAAATCAACTAGTTCTCAAGTGTCTTTTTTAGAATGGACTTAATTTCACTATTAATGAACTCTTTCTATTGAGGACTTTCAGAAAAATTTACAACATTTTCATAAGTTTGAGGTTCACTTTCTAGCAAATAGGTCAGAAAATTTGGATCATAGAACGTTTTTATCATAACCCTCTTACTACGTCTAGGTTCAATCTCAACCTTTTGTTTAGGTAATTGTTCTTGACTATCTTCATTCATAGTCTCATAAGTTCATTTAGACGAACTCGATTCATCTTGAGATTTGCATGAAAACACATGTTCAAATAATGATGCCTTCGTTGATTCCACTATCGTGTTCTTATGTATGTATGTGATCTTTGACTCATGCACAACAAACCGATAAGCACTGTTGTTATGTGCATATCCAATGAAAATGCAATCTATCATTTTCAGACCTATCTTCACCTTCTTAGGTGTAGGTATGACTATCTTAGTAAGACACCCTCACACTTGTAAATATTTATAAGAAGGTACCCTTCCTTTAAATAATTCATATGATTTTTTTGTGACTTTTTAGGGGAACCATTTTAAAAGATAGTTAGCCGACAAAATAGTTTTCCCCCACAAATTATAAGGTAACCCAGAACTTAATAGCATTGCATTTATCATTTCTTTCAAGATACAATTCCTTCGCTCAACTACTTCATTGTGCACAAAACTACCCAAATGGTCTTCATTCTCATCATCGCGATCACTTCATAGTACCTTGATTTTCTTATTGAGTTGATTCTCAAGCTTAACTTTATATAGAATAAATTTCTCTATAACTTCATCTTTGCTTTTAATCAAATACATATAGCAGTATTTCGTGCTACTGTAGACAAAACTAATAAAATACTTATTTTCACCTCTTGTTTGAATAAATTTCAAATCACATAGATCACTATGGACTAAGTAAAGAGGTTTTGTATTTCATTCGATTGAATGAAACGATGACCTTGTTATTTTTGTCTTAACAAAAATCTCGCACTTGTGTTTAGAATTAATTTAAAAAGAGGGTATATGATTCATGTTAATTAATCTACGCAAAGATTTATAATTAATATCACCTAATTTACCATACTACAAATTAGAAGACTCAAGCAAGTAAGTAAAAAGAATTAACTTTACTAATTTTTTTAAACATTAGAATTGTAACATTCAGCTTAAAAAGACCATTGCCTACAAATATATCCTTTTTGGTCAACACAACTGTTAAATATATATTAATTGTGATTAGCTGTATATTCGGTGTATCTAACTAATTAGCTTAATTATATGGATCCTAATTAAATAGTTTCCTAATATAGAATCCTAGCTTTGTGTATATCTATGTACTATTTTTCAATGGAATTAAGAGAAACAACTCTTTTCAATCTTGAATAACATGGTATCAGAGCATTAGGGTTACAAAGTTGGGATTTTTCTTTTTTCGTTCAAATTAGGGTTTAGTGCATTTTTTGGTTCCAACTTGGGACACACTTTTAGAGTGAACATTTATTCTCACCGCCAGCATAGGGAGGAAGCCCAACCGCAGATCGACAAAACCCCAGATTTCGATGACCAGACGAGCCGCGAGTGGTCCCAACGCGCCACTGCAAGTTTCTGTAGTTTTCCCACACGTCAGAGCGTGACGGCGCGTCTCCTCCAGCAGTCTTCTCCTGTCATCCTCGTATTGCTCGCCGGCGTTCCCCTATGTCGTCTGTGGTGGTTTGGCACTCATTGGTTCAGGTTTGGGTTCTTCCAATTTGGGTTTTGGCCAATTTTTTGTTCTTGTTCGTTGCCTTTTTTTGTTCGCTGCCTTGTTGAATTTTGTTTGTTCGCTGTCTTGTTTGTAAGAGTTATGACTGAAAAGAAATCTAATGTTGTGACGGATATGGTGCCTGTGATGTCTAAAATCACGGACCATAAGCTTGGCTCGAATTATTTGGATTGGAGTAAGACCATTCAACTTTATTTGAGAAGTATTGATAAAGATACTCATTTGACTAACAACCCTCCTAAAGATGATTCAAAGCAGACATGGCTTAGAGAAGATGCCTGTTTATTTCTGCAGATTCGAAATTCTATTGAGAGCGAGGTAATTGGCTTGATCAATCATTGTGAATTTGTTAAGGAATTGATGGATTATTTGGATTTCTTATATTCTGATAAAGGAAACCTTTCTCGCATGTATGAGGTATGCAAGGCATTTTACTGTGCAGACAAGCAAGATCAGTCCCTCACAAATTAATTTATGGAATTTAAGAAGACTTATGAAGAGCTCAATAGTTTGATGCCTTTTAGCCCTGATGTGAAGGTTCAGCAATGCCAACGGGAGCAAATGGTTGTCATGAGTTTTCTTGCTGGTCTTTCCTCTGACTTTGAGACTACTAAGTCACAGGTTCTGAGATCTCCTCTTTACAAGAAGTATTTAGTCGAGTACTTCGTACAGAAAGCATTCCACCTGCTCAATTAAATGGTGCTTTGGTCATTCGAAATAATAATTATGAGTCTGGAAGGTCAACCTATATGAGTGGAAACAAAGGAGGCAGCTTGCAAGGGTTTGAAACTCGACCACAGGATCCAGGAGGAATTGTGTGTTACTATTGTCTCAAACCAAGACATACGAAACATGATTGTAAAAAGCTTCAGTACAAGAATCAGAGAGGTCACTCAGCCCATATTGCATCCACTTATGATACTTTTGAAAAATCAGTTCTTATCTCTGCAGATGAATTTAAAAAATTCTCATAGTATCAAGAATCACTAAAGTCTTCATCACCTTCTATCACTGCTATTGCTGATTCAGGTAAACCAAATGCGTGTCTTCTTTCCTCATCTTCCAAATAGGTTATTGATTATGGTGTCACAAATCATATGATAGGTAATTCTAGTCTCTTTTTTACTCTTCAGTCACACACTGCCACCTCTACTATTACCTTAGCCGATGGGTCACCGTCTCGTGTTCTTGGGTCTGGTACAATCACTCCTACTCCTTTGCTTCCTTTGTCGTTTGTCTTACATTTACCTAACTTATCTTTTAATTTGATTTTTGTAAGTCAGCTTACTCGCAATCTTAACTGTTGCATCTCATTCTTTCCTGATCATTGCTTATTTCAGGATCTTATGACTAAGAAGATTATTGGTAAAGGACATGAGTTTGGAGGCCTCTACATTCTGGACACACCAATACTGAAATCTGTTGCTTGCTCTAGTGTAACCTCTCCCTTCGAGGCACATTGTAGACTGGGTCATCCATCTCTTCCTTTACTCAAGAAGTTTTGTCCTCAATATAGTAAGGTGTATTCATTAGATTGTGGGTCTTGTCAGTTTGCAAAAGATCATCGTCTTAGTTCAAGTCCAAGAGTTAATAAACGTGCTAGTGTTCCTTTTGAATTAGTTCATTCTGATGTTTGGGGTCCTTGTCCTATTTTGTCTAAACTTGGATTTAAGTATTTTTTTTACTTTTGTGGATGATTATTCTCGTGTAACTTGTTTATATTTAATGAAGAGTCATTCTGAGTTGTTTTCTATTTTTTGTACATTTTGTTTTGAGATTAAAACTCAATTTAATGTTTCAATTCGTACTTTACGAAGTGATAATGCCATAGAATATACATCCGCTTTGTTTCAATCTTATATGGTTCAAAATGGCATGCTTCATGAAACTTCTTGTGTTGATACTCCATCTCAAAATGGAGTGGCAGAATGTAAGAATAGACATCTTCTTGAAACTGTATATGCCTTATTATTTCAAATGAATGTTTCTAAACCTTTTTGGGCCGATGCAGTTTCAACAGCATGTTTTCTTATTAATCGCATGCCCTCATCTGTTCTTCATGGTGAGATTCCTTACAAAATCATGTTTCCTAATAAGTCACTATTTTCGGTTAACCCTAAGATATTTGGTAGCACTTGTTTTGTTCGGGATATTCGTTCGCATGTTACTAAATTAGATTCCAAGTCTTTGAAGTGTATCTTCCTTGGTTATTCTCGTCTCCAGAAAGATTATAGATGTTATTGTCCCAGTCTTAACAAATATCTTCTCTCAATTGATGTTACCTTCATGGAAGATACATCCTATTTTTCGTCTTCTTTGCCTCCCACACGTCAAGGGGAGGATGATAATTTGTTAATCTATTCTATCACATAATTTAAACCTGTCTCGGATCCAGCTCCTGTCAAGCCTCCTATTATTCAAGTTTACTCTAGACATAGACCTTCTGATTCATGTCCTGCACCTACTCCTTCGTCTTCAGATCCAGTCATGAGCGATGATCTTCCTATTGCATTACGCAAAGGTAAACGTCTATGTACTTATCCTATTTATTCTTTTGTTTCTTATAACTGCTTGTCATCTTCCTCTTGCTCCTTTATTGCCTCTCTTGATTCTATTTCTATCCCTTAAACTATTCATGAAGTCATATCTCATCTTGGTTGGCATCATGCAATGATAGAGGAAATGAATGCTTTAGATGACAATGGTACTTGGGACTTGGTTGATTTACCTTCGGGGAAACGAGCTCTAGGATGAAAATGGGTGTTCATAGTTAAGGTTAATCCAGATGGATCAGTTACTCGATTAAAGTCTCGTCTTGTTGCTAAGGGATATGCTCAAACCTATGGAGTGGACTATTCTGACACTTTCTCTCCTGTTGCTAAATTGACCTCTGTTTGATTGTTTATTTCTATGGCAGCTACTCCTCATTGGCCTTTGCATCAACTAGATATCAAGAATGTTTTTCTTCATGGCGATCTTTAAGAGGAGGTGTATATGGAGCAACCTCCTGGTTTTGTTGCTCAGGGGGAGTTTGGGCAAGTTTGTCGTCTTCGCAAATCTTTGTATGGTTTGAAATAGAGTCTTCGTGCTTGGTTTGGAAAATTTCGTCAAATTATAGAAATGTTTGGTATGATGAAAACAAGTCTGACCATTCTGTGTTCTACAAACAATCAGAAGCTGGTATCATTCTTTTAATTGTGTATGTGGATGACATTGTTATTCTTGCATACTCAATTTCATATCTTAAGTCTTTTCTACATACTCAATTTCACACGAAGAATTTGGGAATGCTAAAATATCTCTTGGGTGTTGAAGTCACAAAGAGTAAAAACGACATCTTTCTATCTCAGAGAAAATATGTCCTTGACTTATTAACTGAGACAGGAAAATTGGGAGCAAAGCCTTGTAGTGCTCCAATGAATCTGAACATCCACCTTAAAGGAGATGAGAAACTATTTAAAGATGCTGAGAGATATCGAAGATTAGTTAGAAAGCTGAATTACCTTACCGTGACTTGTCCAGACATTGCATATTCGGTCAGTGTGGTTAGTCAATTTATGTCATCCCTAACAGTTCATCATTGGGCAGCATTAGAGAAAATTTTGTGTTACTTGAAAGGAGCACCTGGATGTGGTATCTTGTATGCAAATCATGGGCACACTCATATTGAATGTTTTTCAGATGTAGATTGGGCAGGTTCCAAAGTGGATAGAAGATCCACATCAGCCTATTGTATTTTTTTGGGATGAAATTTGGTCTCATGGAAGAGTAAGAAGCAGAATGTTGTATCACAATCGAGTGCAGAGTCAAAATATAGGACTATAGCACAGTCTGCGTGTGAGATAATGTGGATATATCAGCTCTTGAATGAAGTAGGTCTTAAAACTTCAGGACCAGCAAAATTGTGGTGTGATAACCAAACTGCTCTTCATATTACTTCTAATGCTGTGTTTCATGTGCGAATTAAACACATTGAAATTGATTGTCATTTCGCCTGCGAGAAAATTCAGCAAGGTTTGATTTCTACAGGATATGTGAAGACTGGAGAACAACTAGGAGATATCTTTACGAAAGCTTTAAATGGGATTCGGGTTGATTATCTTTGTAACAAGTTGGGCATGATTAATATCTATGCTCCAACTTGAAGGGGAGTGTTAGATACATATTAATTGTGATTAGCTGTATATTAGGTGTATATAACTAATTAGCTTAATTATAGGGATCTTAATTAAATAATTTCTTAAGAGAAACAATTCTTTTCAATCTTGAATAACAACATTGTCTGACTCAAAAACAAGCTATGTTTATTCAGCAACAAACCAAACATAAGATTTTTAGCGATATAAGCTTAGAAGACATTCTTCGAAAGCATATCTTCCCAAGGTATTGTTGCTGTTCCACAGCTGAACGATTGGAGCTACACATAAATAGTTAAAACACCACGCAATGGCTGCTCATAAAGAAGGATTCAGAATGGGCCATCACCTCGGAGAAATATGCAGCAAAACAATTAACATCGAAGTCAAATCTCCCAGCATCGAAGTCAAATCTCCAACTTTTTTTAGAAAGACGCGTACTTTGAAGAAGACTCATACATTTTTGAAGAAGACTCGTACATTTTTGAAGAAGACTCGTACTTTTTTGAAGAAGACTGGATGTTTCATCCTTTGAAAGACTGGAATCTTTAATTTCTCGTAAAATACTCCCACTTTTTCGTAAAAGAATCTCACATGTTAGCAAAACACACTTTATTAAAAAACTCTTGCTTTCTTGTACAATACTGGAATCTTCATCTTCTTGTAAAATACTCCAAGCTTTGACTTCTTGTAAAATACTGGAATCTTCATCTTCTTGTAAAAGACTCCAATCCTCGGAGAAATATGCAGCAAATCTCCCAGCATCGGAGCCAAATCTCCAACTTTTTTCAGAAAGACGCGTACTTTGAAGAAGACTCGTACTTTTTTGAAGAAGACTCGTACATTTTTGAAGAAGACTCGTACTTTTTTGAAGAAGACTGGATGTTTCATCCTTTGAAAGACTGGAATCTTTAATTTCTCGTAAAATACTCCCCCTTTTTCGTAAAAGACTCTCACATGTTAGCAAAACACACTTTATTAAAAGACTCTTGCTTTCTTGTACAATACTGGAATCTTCATCTTCTTGTAAAATACTCCAAGCTTGGACTTCTTGTAAAATACTGGAATCTTCATCTTCTTGTAAAAGACTCCAATCCTCGCCGGACCCAACAATTTGTATATCGCATGCTATCACCCTCATCTGCCAAGCAATATTCATTGAAGCTACCGACGCATGGAGGTAACTAGCTGCATTGAGTTGATCACCAAACCAATTTTTTGGTATGTACATGACAAGGCAATATAAACCAGCTCTCTTGCGTATCAACATGTCAAACTCAAGTGGGTGCTTAAGGCGACCTTGGTCAGTAGAGAAATCACAACAAAATTTCTTCCTCGCATGAGTAGATTCTAATGTTGAACAGCCATGGTCAAGCCCAAGCACGTTATAAACAACACATAGTGCATATCCATCCACATTTGGTGTTGATACAGATGTTGATAATTCAGTTCTCACGCAACATCCCTCTCTAAATGTTGATTGCCAGTTCCACTTTGAAATTTGTAATGCAGGCAAAATAATTTTGAATAAATGACCCCGCTCAATATTTTCCTGCATATCACAACCTAAAATATTTATTTTGAGAAAGAAAATGAAATGAATTAAAAAAGTCAAAAAAAAAAAATTCAAACCAGGTGAGGAAGAGAAATATCCACATAGAGTGACATACCCGAATAAGATTTAAATAATACGTTTCAAATTCTCGGGCATTATGAACTTGATTTATCCGATTGAATAGATATTCATCTTTTGACATCCTATATTCCTTTAACGAGCCTATTTTGGGTAACCCAAACACCCATATTGGCAAATGTGTTGCTAAAAGAGGACAATCTGTAACATCTAATGTTTGCAGACTTAATGGAAGATGTTTTGGTAACCACATAAGATTCTTGCAATCTGTCATGAGAAGATGTGTGAGTTGGGAGAGTTGAGAAATACTTTCAGGAATGCTCACAAAGACGTTACTGCTCAGGTCTAACTTCTCTAACGAAGATAAGCTACCAATGTCATTAGGTATTGCTCCATCACCTAGTCTGCACGAATCAAGACATAATATTTTCAAAGAGCATAAACCTGATAAGGAATTAGGCAGTTGCAGTCCCGTACAACTCCTCAAATCTAACTCCTCAAGGCTGCTCAGATGTATAAAGGAGGAAGGTAGTTTCTTTAAAGCATTGCAAGAAATGGCATGAAGTTTCACCAACTTTTTCAAGTTCCCAATGCTCTCTGGTAGTTGCTCAAGAATGATGCAATCATCCAGGACAAGAGTTTGCAAAGATGTCAAACCAGAAATGCTACTTGGAAGACTCTCAATATCACTTCCACTTAGATCCAAATGAACCAGTTGTTTGAGACACCCAACCGATTGATCAAGTTTACGTAAATTGCGACATTCAGATAGTGACAATCTCTCCAGATTTGGGAAAATACTACAGTTCATGCTGCCGCAGATAAATGTAGAACATCTTAGATCGACAAAAGTTAGTTTTTCCAATACCTGGTATAAAATAGGAAACAAAGGAGTATTTCACATATAAAAACTGAATAACAAGCTCTATAATGACTTAAAACTAAATTAGATAAATAATTTTTACCGTAGAAGGCCTCTGTGGCTCTCGAGACTCAATGCTTGCATATCGACTAATCAAACATTTTAAGTTAGGCATCTTCAAAAGTGAATCAACATTCCACTTAATTAAAGAAGATGATGACATACAATTAAGATGACCAATCACTTCAACATCTTCTGTTCCCTGTACCAATGATGAAGGACACTAAATAATAAGTATGCATGCATTCTACTCAATTTGAAAACCAAACATAACTATACTTTGTTTCATTTAATGCCTAGTTGCTTTTTTTAACTAGTTTCATGACTACCCCTACTTATGAACACATCTTTAACATTTTGAACATATATATACGCAACACATTTCAAATTTATTTTATTATATAAATATGCTTTTATAAATTTAAAAATATTTATATTATAAAATAAACTTTAAGAACATGCACCGAAATCATGTCAAAAAGTTATTGAAATTGAATATATATTTAATGCATTTCTGAACATATATTGATAATGTTATGAAAAATTGAACATAGTTGACCATTCTAAAGGGGTTAAAAAGAAAATTTTATTTATGATATGAGTGTCCTATGTATGCACTAAGTATAACAATTTTAATACATAACAATAATAAAGATTTTTTGGAAAAAAAAAAAAACATGTTTTTATGCTAAGCTTCTTTGTGGGGTTGTCAATAGATAAGGTGGTGGGGAAACTAATTGCAAGGGAGGGCCAATAATTTTCCATTAGGGTTAAGACATTTTATGAGTATTGAAGATTCCCATTAATAAAAAATCTTAAGACTAACGGTAACTTAAGTAGCCAAAATATTTAAATAAAATGTTATTTTAAAATATAGCAGTTAAATTCTTTATTTTGTAAGTTTTAACAATCATTAAAATAGTTATTATTATTTTTTGAATAATAATTACACACTCACACACCATGTGCCACAATGAGTGTATAATATTGCACTACAAAACAATTGGTAAAATAGTTAATATTTTTATACTTCAAAATATTGTATTTTTATAATAAATATATTAATTATGTGTTAAAAAATGTTTTTAATCAAAATAGAGGAAAAGGAAAAATGCGGCCATAATTTTTTTCCTCAAGAGACTTTTCACACAAGATATAGATATAAATAATACATGCTTTAGTGTTTGTGCAGTTATATATATTAGTGCTATAAATACATATGTTCTGCAAATTAAAACTATCTAAGTTAAATTTATTTTTTGTTTGTAAGATCATAAATCATTATTGTGAGTTTGGATATGTAAGTTTCTCAATTATGAGTGTATAAATTGTATAATTATTTTTAAAAAAAATCAAACTCACAATAATGATTTATAACAAACAAAAAATAAAACTTAAATAATTTTTAATTTGAATAATTTAGATAACCATACAAAACAAAAAAGATCGACATGACAAATAAAGGGAATTAATGCTAATGAGAATATGGCAACATATATAACTTAAAGATACAATACAAGATGGTATTTTGTTTAATAAATGTAAAAATAATAAAAATAATAATTATAATAGAATTAAATATAAAAAAATAAAATTATTATTACAGTATTTTATTAAACAATGTAATCAAAAGAAATAAATATTATAAAATTATAAATAAAATAAAATTAAAAATAATTTTTTTATTACTATTACAATGTTCGATTAAGTAGTGTAATCAAAATAAATAATAATATTAAAATAAAGATTATAAAATTATAAATAAAATAAAATTAAAAAATAATTTTTTTATTACTAAAAGAGATTAAATGAGCAAAAAAAATTATACATAATTATAAAAATTATGAAAAAAAATAGAACATTATAGCTTATTCTTAAGAGCTACATGCATAATGAAAATTACTGCATGCATAAAAAATTTAGCTTGATGGCTTCTGAAAAGAAAAACGTTAAACTCAAAATAATGATATATCACTTAAACGCAAAATAAATTTAATTAATATAATTTTTAATTTTCAATTGTTTTTTTAAATAACACTAATGAAAATATTGTAACATATGCAAAATTTAAGTGTAAAGTAGGGGAAAAAAATTAGCTTGATGACTTTGAAGAATTAACTAGTTCAACTAAAAATTCACTTAAACGAAAAAATGAAATAAATTTAAGAGAAGAGATCCATTATATTAAATTATTTGTATCATTTGATCATTTAAATTATAAGTAGTGTTAATTAATCTCTTATTTAAAAAAAAAAAAGTAATTTAAAGACAAAATATATAATTTTAATAATTTTTTAATTAATACATCATTTTTTTAAAGAAGCTAATTAAAAAAAATTATATTACTTTAATATTTTTGATATTAAAATATTATTTTAATTAAAAAATATTCAAATCATGTGTTCCTTAATTGACCCATTTTTTTTTAAACTATGAGACTAAATAATACCACTTATAATATAAAAAACTAAATAACATAATCTAATGATATCTCTATGAACTACTCTTTAAATTTAATTGAGAAAATTTTTAATTTACAAAATGTGTTTTTCTTTTTTTAAAATAGCTATACTATTGACATACTCTTAACTAGGACTTGAGCAACAAACATTCTACATGCTTAAATGTACATCGCTGTAGAAACGCTTAAAATTCAATAATTAAGAGTTACAAGGATTTGAATACAGACCCCATACTCTGATACACGTTAAAAGAAGCTGTAAGTACACAACTTTAAAAGAAAAATGACTAAATTTGCTAAATATAAAACATGTGAACTATGAGTGTGCTTGATAATGATTTTAATTTTTGATTCTTTAAATATGATTTTTAATCAAATAAATAATAATTTTTATTTTTATTTACACTTTTTTAAAGAATTAATTTCAAAATATAAGTAATTCATAAATTTTTAAAAATAAAATTTTTTAATCATTTTTTTTTTTCACAAAACATTTTTCTGGAGAGTTAATTGTATAGTTATAACATAAATTTATAGATAATAACCAATTTTTTTCCTTAATTCTTTAGTTTTTTTTTTAAAAAAAAGTTTTCCCAAACAATATATAACTAATTTTTTTATTTATTTTTTTAAATTAGTGATTGTTATCAAATATATTGGTAATTATTTTTATAAAAAATATCAAATATTATAAAAATTAAATATTTAATCATAAATAATAAATAAAATTGTTATAAGTTAACGGTTTAGCCAAATATTTTTTTGTAAATTTTCTCAAGAACATAAAGAAAAATTTAATGTTTAAATTCAAATAAAATTTGTTACGTACCATATTATTTGTAAGCACATGGATCATATCATCGATACCACACACTCTAGTGCGCTTGCCGGGATTGCTTGGAAATTTTCGGGTAATAATATGCTGACCCAAATCTGACAGTAAATCATGCATCTGGATTCTATCTCTATACTCATTATGTATAGTTATTAAAGATTTATTCACAAGGTTTCTTATGCTTATGCCAACGCCTATATCAGAACGTAAACTTCTTAATGCATCTTTCACATAATCATATGATTCACCCACGAAAAAACATGCAATATCAAGAAATATTTCCATATCAGGATCATCCAATCCATCAAAGCTTACTTCAAGAGAGCCAAATATATGATTATTAGGATATTTCTTAAGTCGAGCTAGCGTATCTATCCAATGATTAACATTACTTTGATGCAACGAAGAACCCAAAATACTAAGAGCCAAAGGAAGACCATTAGCATATCCTACAATTCCTTCAAGTGCATCACTATACTCCTCTCTAGAAGTAGAGTTTTTGTTGAACGCTTTTAGAAGTAAGAGTTGATGAGATTCAGAAGAAGATAGCGGCTTCATCTCATAGATATCATCCATTCCATTTGTATTTAATGGTTGTCTATCTCTTGCTGTAATGATGATCCTACTTCCTTCACCGAACCAAAGATGCCTATTATCTCCTTTTCCAATCAAATATTCTAATTCTTGTGGATCATTAACATCATCTAGAACAATAAGCACCTTTCTATGACGTAGTCTACTAATTAATGTTTTTTTACCATCGATTGAACATTTTATTCTTGCAGAGCTTCCAAGCAAGCAATCGTTAAGAATTGATTCCTGTATGTGACACAAACCTTTTGTCTTCATCAACTTCTTTTTAACATTCAAAACAAAACTACTGCATTCAAACTTGTTCTTGATCTGGTCAAAGATTAATTGTGCAATAGTTGACTTGCCAATCCCTCCCATTCCCCAAATCCCTATAGCAAGTACCTTCTTTGACCTCAAATCTAGAAGCTGATTTACCTCTTCTAGCCGAACATCCATTCCAACATACTCCTCGCTGATAAATGACAAATCATTGGGTGGCACGGAAGTTTCAACCTCTTTCACTATGATCTCTAAAAGTTCAGCCTCAGTTCTGTTAAAAATAATAATAATAATATTAATATTGTGAACACACATGTTCTTAATATTATAAAAATATGTGAATTAAGACTACAAGGAAACAGGGGTTACTCATATTTCTTCAAATCCCAACCAGAAATGTTGGAAATTTGAATTAAAGCTTTTCTCCACTCCTCAATCTTGGATTCCTTTCCTTTGATATTATGAAACCCCTTCCCGAAATCACCGATTTGTTTTCTCACCTCAGTTGGTTCCACATCATAGAAAATTGGAAAAACCTTATTATCCTTTCCTTGAAAGGATTTGAGAATGTGACAGAGTTCTTGCAAACACCAAGTTGAAGAAGCATAGTTTGGAGAGAGAACAACAATGGCAGACCGAGATTCTCCAATTGCTTTAAAGAGTTCTTGATCAATGGGTTCTCCTCTCTCAAGTCCTATATCATCCTTGTAAGTATTGATTCCTCTAGAATCCAGGGCTTTGTATAAATGACTAACAAAACCTTTGCGGGTATCTTCGCCTCTGAAATTGAGGAAGACATCATACTTCCCTTGACAGCTTTTTGAAGGTGCAGAGTCAGAAAAAGTATCATACTTCCGTTTAAGTCTTGAAGAAGAAGATTCAGAGTTCATGGTAGGTGCAAATTAGAAGCTAGAATGTCAGATCTTGGTATATAAAACCAAGAGGAAGAAGAAGGGAAAGAAGAAGAGATTTTATAACAAGAATTATAACGAGGCTGAGATGAAAATGTAGTGACGAATGTTTGTGACTAACTATGTTACCTGGACTCGACACATGACACGACAAGGACACCGGTGTAAAATCTGTTTTGGATTTGCGAGATGACACGCAGGGAAGAAATACACCGGAGAAGAAGGAAAGAATGAGAGAAGTTGCTTTGAATGTGTTTTATAAATAGGTGGGGACCGTGGGGTGTCAAATTTCCACTCTGGTTTTTTCACGACCCATTATTCAACTTCTTTTTAAAATAATCCCGTACTCTCCGCTCCCCTCCGCTCCCCTCCGACCCCACTTTTATTCTTTTTAAGTAAATAATACGTATATTTTTTTCTACCAAATAATACATATATTTTTAGCAAATAATATGTATGTTTTTTTACCTCATATTTTTTTATTATACCATATATAATTTTTTTTATATAATAAATATATATTTTTTAATAATTTTTATTTTTTATTAAGTATAATTAGTTGAATTATATAAAAAATATATATTTAATTATATAAAAAAATATTTATATTTAATTAAATATAAAAAAATATATTATATACGGAAAAAATAGAGGAAACAAAATTTGGGTTAACTAAAAAAAATAAAACACAGCAAAATAAAGGAAAAAGGCTATAAAAAAAAAAAAAAAAGCATCGCGAGGCTTATTAATAAAACTTAGTTGCAGTCATTGGGTTATTAAATGCACTTAATTTTTATCCGCTAATTATAGTTAATAGTATATTTTAATTTATTATATTTTATATGATATCTTAAAAATTTATTAATTTTTAAAAATAAAATATTACCAATCTATTCTTTAACTTTTTAATCAATTATTTATTAAAATAAATAAAAATGATATAAAAAAATTAGATTGTAAATTAAAAAAATTATATGAGAGTACTTTATTTAATTAATAAAATTTATCAAAAAAAAAAAACATATTTTGTCAAAAAGACTGACCAAAATTAAAATCCTTAAAATAGTACTGGTAGTCTATCGAGATCATCAACTCTTTTTGCATAAAATTGCTATATTCTTCCATTTCTTATATATATGAATAAAACATAAATAACTACTTCACGTATAAAAAAAAATTGGCATTCACAATTAGACAACACTCTTATCAATTAAGATTGTTTACTTGGCTTATTATCAAAAAATAATAATAATAATAACTTGCATGATGATGGGATTTTCATTCTCCTTATTTGTTTGCAAGTAATTCAAATTCTACCATCAGAATTTAAAAATTCAATATATATAATCAAAATTTAAAGAATATTAAGTAAAAAGAGTTTAAAAAAAATATTAACTCTAAATCATAATATCTAATTAAAAATATATACTAGTTAAGAAATAATTTATAATATTTAAATATATTTTTTAAGTAAAAAAACAATATTTGTTTCTCATATTATAATGAAACAAATATTAAAAATGTTAAAGTTAATAAAAATATAAATAATAGATTAATGGTGTATTAGTTTTGAAAGTTAATGAACTTTTAAAATATTATATAAAAAGTAATGAAGCAAAATAAAGTATTAATTTAACTTAGTGAACTTTAAAATATTTTTTTTCTTTATAAATTAGGGCATAATTAACTTATATGGTTTGGTATCTGGGTTTAATGTAATTTAGGTCTTGTTTTTAAAATATGCAATCTAAAACTAATTAAATTATATTAATTTGGGCTTTAAAATTTAGAGGACTTTTAAAATATTTATCAACTTTATTTATATTTAACATTACAAACAAAAATTCATACAAAATAAAATATGATAAAAAATTTCAAAAAGAAAAAATCTAATAATCATAATTAAAAACAATTTAAATTTTAATTAATATTTATAAATATAAATATTTTTATAAATATATAACATATTAAACAAAACTTATATAATAATTTATTATATTTAAATATTTTTGTCCAAAAATTAGATATTTATTATCGGTATTTAAATGTCCTAAAATTTTAAAAGACTAATTTATAACCTTTGGATATGAGAAGATGAGTCCAAGTGACCAATAAATAATTTCATTGCGAAGGGATCTTTACTTTTTGACAAACGCGTTATTAACAGGAAGAAATCAGTAATCAACCAGAATGCTTACTTTTTCTCCAGGATTTAGAAATTATGATTATATTAGAAATAGAGAATTTTTTTATAAAAATTATGAATATAATAAAAAAATATATATATAAATTAAGGGTTGAATATAAAAATATATATATATTAAACTCTAAAAATAAAAAAATTAGATAATTTGTATCTATTTTTCTTTTATTCTTAAAATATATTTATTTTTTAATACATGTAGTAGGTAAAAATTTTCTTAGAAATGGGATGGAAGATAAGGAGAAAGTGACATGAACCTAATTTCTTAGAAATGGGACGGAAGATAAGGAGAAAGGGACAGGAAGTTTCATGGTAATTAAATCAGTAATGTCAGAAAACCTACGTTTTCATGTTCAAAAAGGAAAAAGCAAAAACAGTAAAATTAAAAATAATATTTTTAAAATTTATAATAATAATTTTTTTTTTAAATTTATATTTTTATAATTAAAAAATAATTAAAATATTATTTTTTAATATTTATTTAATTTAAATTAAAAAATAATTTTAATTTATTTAATATTTTATATTTAAATTAAATTTTTAATATTATTAAAGTGTTAGTTTTATTATTATAAAGTTTAGAGGTGTTATTTTTTATAATTTAAAAAAAAAAAGTCAAAAAAAAAAAGTCAAAATCCACGTTTTGGTCACATTGTGGAAATTTCGCGGAAATTTCAGGCGTTGCTTATATTTTATAGGCACCTCGAGATGCCGAATCTAGAGTTTTTCTATTATTTTGATTTAAAAAAAAATAACTATAAGTATTTTTTATTACGTATGAAAATTTAACTTAATGATTTAATTAATCTAAAAAAATAAATAGATAATTTTATAAATTATGATGAATTAAAAATAATCATATATACAAACTTGCATAAATAATAAATGCAAAAATTTTAAAAAAAATACACAAGATTTTTTAGATAAAAATAACCTAGATTACAACAATAATTTAAAAGAAAAAAATCAATCACTGATATATGAATTTTTCAAACATTATCATACAATATGTTTGAAATATTAAACCAAGAACTTACCTAAATGCAGTGAAAAATATTTTGAGAGAGAGTACGAAAGATGTAAGATGAATGAAATGAATATGGTGAGCAGGGGTGGAACCAGGATTTATTTTCAGGGGGGGCTGGAGCTGTGGCGACGTTGAGTTGAGTTGTTGACGCGTTAGAGAATGGAGACTTGGAGTTGATCAATTCAACCGTTGAACGTTACGCAACTACGCAAGGCGTTACTGGCGTAAGGCGTTGACGCGTTGTTTCGTTGCTGGTGGAGTAAGGCGTTCACGCGAGGGGACCCGGGGAGGCTGGGCACTGGGCAGGCCGCAGGCGGCGTTCTCGAAAGCAAACGCGAGGCGAGGGCGAGGCGCGAGCTGAAAATTGAAATCGTAAGTGTGTTGTGTTCCTGCTTCTTCACGCGAGCTTAATATTAGGTTAGGGCTGGGGGTAAAACGGTCATTTCACATTATATATATTAAAAAAAAAAAAAAAACCAAAATCGCCGGCGAGGCTTCAGCCCCCCGTAGCGCCCGTGTAAGTCCGCCCCTGATGGTGAGTAAAACGACGAGCATTAGATTGTTTATATAGGATAACTAAAATCCTAATTCTATACTAAAGTGTAATGACCTTTCTATTTAAAAATGGGTTAGTGATACAGAGTTAAATATGGGCAATTTGAATTTTGACATTTGGATCAAGTTTTAAAAAGGATAATTTAAAAATAGAAATCTCACACTTGATTGATCTAAACGATTAGATTATTGATCGATACCCTTTTCGATCGATAATCTAAGAGTAACTAGATCGAATTCGATTAATCATCGATTGATTTAGTATCTCAATCAATCAACCTTAATCTTGATCGATTTTGTCTCAAAAATTGCAACTCGAGAGAATCTCGATCGAACTCAATTGATCCTCGATCTATCAACCTTAACTTCGATTAATTGTGTAACACAAAAAATAGTTATATGAAGATTACACAGTGTATTGTATATGCAAGAATCTAGTTCTAAACGTGTTATGATAGAAGTTTAAATCTGAAGTGCATCAATCTGAAGCTTGGTCATTTCTTTAATTTTGAATAGCTGACAAGGTAAGACGTCTAGAGAATAAATTAAAATAAAATATTTTATCAACGAAAATTGCCAACACTCGTAAACCTTATAAACTCCCAATTTGGCATTTTTTTGTGGCAAAACTATTCTCTCACTACATGATACTCATAGGAATAAAAATGATATATTGAAGGCCTAACGTCCATAATAGAACTATCTTATGATCCAGTAAATTCATCTTTGCTAAGACTTGACAAGCTCGTATGTAATTGAAATCAAATAGACAAAACATGACAACTTGGCTTGGAAGCCTCGTTGTTTACTAGCTAAGTTTACATAAAATTAGTTTGGAGTTCATGTAGTGCATGAATTCACATCAAACTAACTTAGCTTGAGATATACCAACAAGATATAATAATGCAAAACGTTCTTTTCCGGAGTGCAACCTCTCCACCTATATGCATAATAACATAAAACATGATAATGATGTGATATGAATCACTCTTCGCCCTTTTAAAATACGAAAAGGACAAATTAGGAAGCAACAAAAGTCCAAATAAGATGAGAAAAACTCCCTCCATCTATAAAGTCAAACAAGAAGAAAGAGGTATTAGAGGTTAGGACAAATCAACAAGATTTAAAGGGACTTTAGATAGGCAGTAACAAAATTAATATGGTTCTTAAAGTTCAATAATTATTGAAATAAACTTGCAGTGCATATGATCACACATGTAACTAAATCCAAAGAATGCAGAAAAAATTGCACAAGTAAGAACAAAATGAAATATGTATACAAGGATGTAATGAAACTAAAATCCCCTTAATGATAAAAGTGTAATGTGATAAAACATCTCTAGCTCTAAATGTAAAACTAATTGAATAAGAAATAAATAAGTAGAAGTTGTAATAAAAATAAAAAAGTTGAATTTTTTTTATAAATGGCCATAAAAAGCAATATACTCAGTTAGCCACAAACAAGTACATAATCAATTTAGAATTCATTTTTGCTCAAATTTTGATCATCTATTGTGTGAATAAGCAAGTAAACTAGACAAGGCATACAAACACACTAGCACATATATTAACCTATTGAGATTCATCGAAAATAGTATACATGTTTGATCTCAACTTGTATGCCAAATAATTCATTTACAATCAATCAAGAAAGACCCAAAGAAAAAAATATCACCTATCATGCATAACTGCAATTGAATTTTCAATCTTACAAAATAAAATATGTCTATGAAGAGAAAACTTTAATAAATTTTGTTTTATTTCATAAATGAGGCACAATATTGTTTTCTTTTTTGCTCTTTCTTTTTTTTATAAGCGTATTCACTTTTTACGCAATATTTATAATTTATTTTTTGACATGCAAGAGCCATAAACCTAGCATGATGGCTTTTACATGAGTTTTGAGATAGCCTTTTCTGCTTGTTACGATAACTGCTCTCATCATATTTGCTAGCCCTCTCAATACTAGGTGCCCTACTATGATAAAATTTCTAAAATGCATGAAATAGTACTAAACACAATTTTTGTAGTTAAGGCTAGCTCAATTCTTAATATCTTTCAAGAACAATCATAAATTTCAAGCATAATATACATGCGTGCTCGTTAAGTGTGTGAATAAGTTCATATCAACATCGATCATCGCTTGCAAATGATGTAAGGGTGTGCGCAAGCGATAAGCAAATAGCAAATCTCTAAAGTCGATCTCTCAAATAATTTTAGTGGTTCTAAATAATCTTTTCATGCTTTTAT
Organism: Elaeagnus macrophylla; assembly: GCA_029378325.1. Lineage (NCBI taxonomy): Eukaryota > Viridiplantae > Streptophyta > Magnoliopsida > Rosales > Elaeagnaceae > Elaeagnus > Elaeagnus macrophylla. The sequence goes on from CM055644.1 coordinate 5,860,722, forward strand.
AAAATCTTATAACTACTAAAATACTAAATAGTTAGAATCTTAATATTATTAAAATACGTTAGACCCCTAAAACTATTGAAATACTAATTAGTTAGAATCTTAAAGCTATTAAAACATAATTAGATAGGAACCTAAAGCTACTGAAAAATAATAAATCAAATCACAGAGAGCAAAAAAAAAAAAAAATCAAAGATGGCAAACAAAAACGAGTCACAAAATTTTGTTTCAACTTTAAACTAACTTCAATAGATTTTTAATAATCAATGGAAGATTTATAGACATTTAGTTTAGTTAATCATAGTTGCATCGAAATATTATAGTGAGTTAAAATAAATGATTTAATAAAACAAAATTATTGACTTTTCTTTTATTTATGAAAATTTCTACATATTAAGTTTTTTTTTTTTTTGTGATTACCTAACCAATATCCTTCGAATTGGGTATATCAATTAAAAATTAAATTATATCCAAGAAAAAATATGTCAATCAAACAAATTTCATGACAAGACCATCAATTTAAAGCTTTGATTAAGTTTTTCAAAATATCAAAGTGAAGTTCCTAAAACAAAATTATCAAAATTTTCAATCTATTTATGAACATTAAATTGCCCATGAAAATCCATAAATAAATATTTAAAACACTCTTAATCAAAAATCAATCTTTATTTAATCTCACAAATAAAACATTCACTAAAATAAATCGAAATAAATATAACAACAAAAACTAAACATTCATAGTTAAATTAAGTCATTCATGCTTAGATTAATATTTATAAATAAATAAAATCTTAACATATATCACAAAGAGAGAAGAAGAATAAGAACAATCTAATTACACCAAGAACCTAAGAGGTCTAAATACCCAAAAATTTGATTGAATGATGTTTCATTCACCAAAAATTTATAGTTCTATCTTATATTTTATCTTGAGTACTTGAGATTGGCTTCTCTTGCCTCCTTGGATATGAAAAATCTCTAAAATTTCTAAAAGTTTGGTGTAAAATCTCCAAAAATTGTGTATTTTTGTATATGTAATGCTGAAAACGTTAGAATTTTTTATAGATGTAAGAGTTATACAGAACTAGGAGTCTCCAAAAATATACGCGCGCAATGGCACAAGCCTTAAACTTGTCCCATACAAAAATTAAAGAACAGTGTGTCGCGACACACAAAAATCTCTACCACGGCACAAGTTGATTTTCTTCTCTATGTACATAATCCTTACATATTAGTTGGTTTTTTATATAGGGCTTACATACCTTAGTCTTTTTTGCTCTTAGGTTACTATTTAAGTGCTTCAAGTATCCCGTCTTCATGTGTTTACATTGTTTATCTCTTTTGAAACTAAAATACCTTAAATATACCAAAACATAATCGTGATTATGAAATAATAGATTTATACAAATAATTAAATAAAAGTATTATAATTAAATATATTTGTAACAAATGAGCGCAATAAAACACGAAATATTAGTACTTTTCAAGCACTCATCAATTTTCTGACTAGAAGGACTAGTTCTTCATCATCCATGACATCGTCACTATCACCATTATTTGTGGGTGGTTTTGAAAGCAACACTTTTGTGCTTTTTAGGTGTTCAAAGTTCATTTCAAATGTCTGAATTGAACTAATGAGTTCCTCAATTTTAATGGTCTCAACATCTTTATTTCTTCTATGACAGTGACCATCACTTGGAAGCATTTTGGTTATGAGTACAAGATTTTTCGAACTAATATGCATTCATCAATTTTCTCTTTAGGATTTGAAGAATTCTTAACAATATCAAAGAGTTGAGCATAAAATTCAAAAAAATTCTCATCTTCCTCCATCCTAAGATTTTCAGACCTAGTAGCTAGCATACGAAGTTTAGTCTTAACTTGGGTGGTACCCTCATAGGCAATCTTTCGAGTGTCTCAAGAAGTTTCAACATAAAAAATGCATCAGAACTCATCTAGCATGACAAAAATAAAGATGGCATTAATGCCCATTTTATTCCAATAGCTTCCAATTTTTTCATCAATGGTCCATTCATTTATAAGCTTAATGGCTCCCAACTGTAAAGCACAGAGTCCCATACATTTTCATCTATGGAATGTAAAAAAAATTTCATACGAGCTATCCAATATTGGTAGTTAGACCTATCAAAGTAAGGTGGACAGATTGTAAAAAAATTCTTTCTCAAATGATTCATAACAAGGCTTAGACAATAGTAAGTGCATCTAGTGACTCACTCTGATACTAATTAAAAGTTTAATTTATCAATCAATTAACCTCGAGAGGATAAATTGGTAATTTTGTAAATTATGATAGATAAATCGCAACGATCAAACTTGCAAACATGCATAAATAATAAATGCATAAATTAAAAAGAACACAAAAGAATTTTAAGTAGAAATAACTTAGGCCACAACAATGACCTAAGAAGAAAACCACCAAACTACCTGACTATCTACTATGAAAATTAATATTCAATTTTATGGCTAGGTCTTCAACTATTTTTTATAGATAAAGCCCCCAATGTAATATACTTAAGAGTCATCGTTCATTTCATAGTCTCTATAATATAGATGTACGGATCCAGACCAACATTTCGATCTATTCATTCAATGAGCACCTAAAAAGTTAGGACAAATAACACAAATGCAAGTTGTGTCCTAGAGCAGATTTAATAATGACAAATCTTAACTAGAAGATTCAAGAACATAAATCACGTAAATCAAACCAACTAGTAAACCATAGAACCATTATTAAAAGCTAAATATCATAAATGCAATTAGGCATATGGATCATTAAAACATCACATACAATTTGTTTGAAAGATTAAACCAAGAACAAGCCTAAATCTATATGATGCAGTGAAGAAAGTTTTGAGAGAGATCACAAAAGATGCAAGATGAATAGAATGAGTGTAGTGGGTAAAACAACGAGCATGGGACATTTCTACTCAAAAATAGGTTAATGATACACAATTAAATAAAAGTAATATGACAATTTATACATTTTGCTCAAATTAAAAAGAGCATAATTTAAAAGCATAAATTATGTGCTCGATGGATTGAGACTCTTCCCCATCGATCTAAACAATTAGATCAATTGATCGATCGATACCCGATACCCTTTTAGATCGATCTAGCAATGAGTTATAACCCAAAAGCAACTAGATTGAACTCGATTGATCATTGATTGATCAACCTTAACCTTGATCAATCTAGTCTAAAAAATTGCAACCCGAGCGCACCTAATAGAACTCTATTAATCCTAGATCAATCTAAAATGTCGATCAATCGACCATAACCTCGATTGATAGAGTAACACAAAAATAGTTCCAAGAAGTTTACACAATGTATCATATATGCATGAATCATGTATCATATGTGCATGAATGGAGTTCAAAACATGTTAGGATAGAATTTTATACCTGAAGTGCATCATTCTAAAGCCCGATCATTTATTTAGCATTGAATAGCAAACAAGATAACGGGTCTAGAGACTAGATTACAGTGTATCATATATGCATGAATCTTGTATCATATGTGCATGAATCAAGTTCTAAACATGTTAGGATAGAAGTTTATACTTGAAGTGCATAAACCTGAAGCTCGGTTATTTCTTTGGCTTGAATAGCGGGCAAGATAGCGAGTCCAGAAACTAGATTATATTGAAATATTTTTTACATCTATAAAATTTGCCAACATTCATAGATCTTACAATGCAAAGTAACAACTTTAAAATTTTAATAATAAAATTAATGGTAATTTAAAAATTAATTTTGGAAAATTTATATATTTATATTGGTAAGAAAGTATAATATCTTTAAAAACACAAATAATTAATAATTGATTCTAATTAGAAAATATTTCGTAACATGTTGTGTTAATACCTTTAAAAAATGTGAATTTAGACTAAAATATGAACACCACATAACACAAAAAAAAAAAAAAAAAAAAAACGATATAAACACGCACAAGACGTACATGTTGCCATCCTAAACAAACTAGTACTGTAATAATATTGAATGGTTTCAATTGAATAAAGTTTAATATTAGACAAGCCTAAATGACCATAGTTCAGATTGAGCTGGACTAAGGGTATGATTTTTATAATTATAATTTTAAGGGGTAATATTTTTGTTATTTAAAAAAAAATTTATTTAAGCATTAATTTATAGATTAAGTACCCTATGAGTCCCTTTGTTATGTCACTAAAATACTTAATCACTTTGCTTTTACAATTCGCACTTATGTCACTCATTCGATAAAAGTGAGATACAATAATTTTTTGAACTATAAAATATTATATTATTAATAAATTAAACATTATGACAAAATAATAAAGTGAATTTAAGAAGGGGCAAATTATCATTTTATTTAATAGTTTAAAATTAAATTTGAATAGTACAATTTTTTTTTTTTGTCGTTGCTTTTATAAATTTTATATTTTCTAGAATTTTTTGTATTTTTTGGACACTTCTCTATATTGCATTTTCTGTAATAATGGTATTTGGATTGAAAAATGCGACTCAAAAAGTGCTAAAAAATAAAGAAAAATTTCATAAAATATAAAATATGCAAAAGCAGTTGTCCAAAAAATATATATATATTATATTGTTCAAATTTAGTTTTAAACTGTTAAAATAAAATGACAAATTTATCCCATTAAATTCACTTTATTATTTTTATTAATAAATAATATTTATTGTTCAAAAAAAGACTAAAGTGTCTCATTTTTACCAAAAAAAAAAAAAAAGACTTAAGTATCATTTATGAAAGTAAAGTAACTAAAATGTCTAGTTAAACAATGAAAGTAACTTTACCAATCCCACACTTAATTTATTGTCTCCGACTCGATGTAAATTTGTTTGTCTGATGGTACTCAAACGAAGATTAAGATTCGGAAGATATTGTTGTAAAATGTTAAATATGGTAGAAATCATTCCTAATATGGTAAGAATCATTGTATTTAATTAATATCCTTTTCTGTCGTTTCTAATTATATTATAAATTCATGTAACCTGTACAAAGCAAATCAATCAATTGAAATATTCAAACCAAATATTGCATTCTTCTTTTCTACATGGTATCAGAGCCGATTAAGGTTCTGTAACCCAAAAAAAAACTCACACATGACAGCCCACCACAACCCAAATCGCCACTCACCCAAATTAGCCAAATCAAAAAACAGCCACAAACCCAAAATCAAAAAAACCAGCCACTATTCCATTTTTTAGCCACCCAATCCATCGCGCCAGATCTCGTTTCCACCAGCTCTACCGCCACAGCTCCCGTCGCAACCAGATCCCGTCGCCACAGCACCCGTCGCAACAGCCAACAACCAACGTTGCAACAGCCAACAGCCAGCACCCGTCGCAACAGCCAACGCCGCGAGCTTCAACTGCGTCGACAGCCAGCACCTGTGTCGCAATTCCTTCTTCCTTTTTTTGGTCTCTAATTGACACAGAGACCTATTTAGAGTATAAAAAAAAAAAGAAAGAAAAAAAAATGATGAGTGATTCCATTGAATCCTCTGAAACCAAATCAGTTCCTTTTTTTGTTCAGTCTGAAGGTCCCTTTAATGCCGGCATTTTACTTACTGAAAAAAATTATGATGTGTGGTCTCAATTAATGGAGATGCATATCGCTGAACGAGAAAAAGTTTCCTACATCAAAGGCACCTTTGCTCCACCTACTGTGTCAAACAAGGGATATGAAAAATGGTATGCTGAAAATCAAAAAGTGAAGCGCTGGCTTCTGATGTCCATGTCTCCTGACATCATGAAGCGATATCTCCGTATATCCACTGCCCGTGAAATCTGGGATACTCTCTCCAAAGCTTTTTATGATGGTAATGATGAAATGCATGTTTATTCTTTGCATCAGCAAGCTTTTTCTGCCAAATAAGGTACCAAATCACTTTCTGTCTACTATGGGGAGTTAACCGAAATATTTCGGGAACTAAATCATCGTGATAAAGTGGTTATGAAGGATCCTCATGATATTACAATATACTGGCAGTCCATTGAGCGTACCCAAGTACATATATTCCTTGCTGGTTTGGATACAATTTTTGATCAACTTCGACGAGAAATTTTGTGTCGTGAACGCCTCCTCAATCTAGAGGAGTGTTATTCCTTAGTCCGCCGTGAGGCCATACAATCTGTAACTTTGAATGCCGACATTGCGAAACCTGACGCTTCTACTATGATTTCTCGCCATCGACCTAGTCAGATGTCACAAGATCGTCCCAAATCCACTAATCCAAAGAATTCCAATAGTTTAGACAAACCTTCATACAAATGCACTCACTACAATCAAACAGGCCATTCGAAGAGTCGTTGCTTTGAACTTATTGGATATCCAGATTGGTGGGACCCAGCACGACATCGAAATTCCAAGCGGCCATCCACTACAGCAATTGCTCAAACACAGGATGACGATGACACTCCTACCTCATCAGCATTGGTAACTACTACAAACACTAGAGGTAAGATCTTAAACATTTCTACACCTATTTTGAATAGTACATGGATAATTGATTCTGGTGCTACTGATCATATGACATTTGATGTTAGACAAGTCTCAACCCTTACTCCATCTTCCCAAAATTGTGTCTCCACAGCCAACGGTAATACCGCCCCGGTTATTGGGGAAGGTTCCTCACACCTAACTAATACTTTACATCTTGATTCTGTTTTAGTTGTTCCCTCTTTAGATTTTAACCTTCTATCAATATCTCAAATCACTACTACTACTTTATCTTGTATTGTAATTTTTTGGCTTGATCATTGTGTGTTTAAGGACATTCAGACTCGACAAACGATTGGTTATGGTGTTAAGAGAGGGAAGCTATATTATTTGGACTTGGAGTCAGATACTTCGAACGGGTTACAGCAAACTTTCGCAGTAGCAAGTACTGGTTCATCAAAGAAGATAACTGAGATATGGCTCCAGCATTGACGTTTGGGACATGTCTCATTTAGTTATTTGAAAAGGTTGTTTCCTAGTTTATTTACAAATTTGGATATTTCTGTTTTCAAATGTGATGTGTGTGAACTTGCAAAAAGCCATTGTGCTTCATTTCCATTGATTTTAAATAAAAATCCAACTTCCAAATGCGATAAACCACCTAGGTGAGAAATCTACCCATTCACGTGAGCAATTGGTTGATGCAGCAGAGCTAAGAAGGGAATTGAAAACGTCAGAGAAAAATAAAAGCGAAGAAATCAGTAGCAGCATGTGCAACACACCAACTTGAGGGGGAGTGTTGTAAAATGTTAAATATGGTAGAAATCATTCATAATATGGTAAGAATCATTGTATTTAATTAATATCCTTTTCTGTCGTTTCTAATTCTATTATAAATTCATGTAACCTGTACAAAGCAAATCAATCAATTGAAATATTCAAACCAAATATTGCATTTTTCTTTTCTGCAGATATCTCATAATAAGAAGATAACAATGGAAAGACTCCCCATAGTTTTTCTCTTTCTTAAATCTTACCTATAAATCATAGTTTTTCCAAGTTTAGGTTTTGTTTTATCATTTGTTTTTATTGGCTAAATTATATTATTGATCTTTAAACTTTAACTAAATTTACATTTAGGTCCACAAATTTTTAAATTCTTCAATTTAGTCTCCAAATATTTAAAATTTTAAATATAGATTCCTAAACTTTTAAATCCTACAACTTAATCCCTAAATTTTAAAAAATTCGCACATAGGTCTTAAAATTTTGATTCAAAAACATGTATTTTAGTACCTAATATAGGACCTATGTGTAAATTTTTAAAAGTTTGGAGATTAAATTATAGAATTTAAACATTTAGCGACTTATATGTGAAATTTTAAAAATTTAGAGACTAAATTGTAGAATTAAAAGTTTGAAGACATAAATATAAATTTAGTTAAAGTTTAGGGATCGAGAAAATAGTTAAGTTTTTTTTTTTCCCCTCTTTTAATTTGTGTTTTGGTTTAATAAATTTTTTTATTTGCCTTCATTCTTAATAAAGAATAGTATGGTGAAATTTCTTTCTATAAGATGAATTAAAAACAATGCAAATATTGCTTTGCTTAAACTTAAACATAAACTTAAACTTTTATAAAAAAAAAAAAAAAAACATAAACTTAAACTTAAACTTAAACTTAATAAAATGTCAAATAACTTTTTATTATAAAAATAAAGGTAACTATGATGAAGCAGCTTGAAATTCAAATTGGACACTTGTGACCCATAATTTCCAAACAACTACACAAGGGATCCTTAGTCCTTAGCTCGGCTGAAAGCATTATCAACACGCTTTAATATTTTCAAGTTAACAGTAAAAGAGTAAAGATGCCAATAAGTAGTCCAGTTAGTTTAGGTATTGTACGTAAGGTTATGCTTCTATTAGATAGTAGAGATGCGAGTTTGAGGCTTGGAACTAACGTCCTAATGTTGAGCCTAAATACAGTCTTAGGCACTTCTGTAGTTGGTAAATCCATCAAATATTCGTTGATTTAGGGGTGTGACAATAGTCCTAATTCGATGAATTATTTTGAAAAAAAAAAAAGCAAAGAGTAAAGATGAAAACAAAATGATAGGAAAGCAAAATAGACATTAAGAAGAGACTGAAAGTCATTGATTGAGAAATATCCGTGAATGCCAAGTGCGTTCAATATTGTTTTTTTCTTTTTTTTTTTTTAAGCTGACTGTTTTTTTTTAATATAAATTTAATTTAGCCAACTTTTAAGTCTTAACTCTTAAGACTTTTTTTTTTTTTTAAATCTCAAGACTTGCTCCTTTTTCTATTATTTTTTCTAATGCATAGACTTACTGTTTTGTTTTTGTTTTTTGTAGATAACCAGCAAAAATTAACATTTGCTTTGCACGTGCAATATAAACATGTTATTACAATGATTAACTTTTACATTATATAAAATATCAAAAGCAAATAATCAATTTTAATTGTTAAACTTAGATTTAGTTGTAAAAATACTTAGAAACATTCTTATTTATCACTGAACACAATAACTTTTTTATTAAAACTTTGATAAAATAAAAATTAAGAGTGACATTTTCTTTAATAATATTATAATATGATTAATGGTGATTAGATTTTAATTATAATTAAAAACTTGAGAGGGATAATATTTGTTATGGGAAATTATCTTATAGATCACAAGAGCGTATTAGTGATCCTAAAGACATGTTAAACAATTGGAAATACTTGATATGCTTTCTCTATACGCAAAACATTATCATTGAGGGGTAAGAAACTTATTAAATAAAATCAACGAAAATCATTACAAATTTTAGCAAAAATAAATATAAAAATCATTATTCTAGCTACAATGGATCTATAAGCAAAACAAAAAAAAATATTATATTTTTTTTATTAGTTTGATAATTTATGTCGTTATTTCTGTATCAATCAAGTACTTTTAACTAATATAGACTTTAAATTTTGATGGTATAAATCACTTTGAGAGATTGAATTAAAGAATTAAATTTTTTTTATCGAGTTGGGCGAGAAGAGATTGTATCATGTGATAATCTTGTAGTTTATTTCATTCAAATTTAACATAATATAAACTAGAATACTTAATTGATATTGAATTGAATATATAAAGTACCAAATTTATAGGAAAAAAACTTCAAAGTAATAAATTGAAAGTATATCAAAACTTTTAGTAGAAAATAAAACATTTACACTTAGATTTTTAGAATTTAAGTCAATAGCACAAATAAATTTTATAAAAGAAAAGCTATGGATGTTTAAAAGCATAACATAAATATAAAATATAATATATATTATATATTACTTAGTTTGACTTTCGAGGTAAAAGCTTCAATTTTTTTAAATATATTTATTAAAATAATGTATATAATTTTAAAAAATAGGATAAAAAATACAATTTTTATCATTGCTTGTGTGATAAAAATACGAATCCTTGTTCCCATTCTCTATTTTTCATTTTATTGTATCATCTTTGCCTCCCAGGGAATTTTCATAGAGATTTACCCGTTTTAAAAAAATTGACAATCTTATCCATGGCAACAATGGGGCTCAGAGCACTAAAGAAAGGAAGAAAATTACACATGTAGCATGGCTAGGAGGTTTTAAACCTAAAGAGAAAGAGCTAGAGGTTGAAAAGGCAGTAGATAGTGTCGGTGCAAAATGGAGCTTTTGGGTGGACGGTGGCAACGCAAAATGGATTTCTGAGCAAACTATGGAGCTTCTGATGGCACAAGATTGACACCTTAGACAACTAATGGTGATGGATGAAACAGGTGGGAGGCTGTGAAGGTGGATTGGGTGATAGACGGTGTATAGGAAAGAATTTAGGTTAATTTTGAAAATGTGAGTAGTTTTTTTTAATTTTTGAAGAGACTCTCATTTCATTTCCTCAAGTAAAATGTAAAATAAATATCTTGAAATTGAATTAATCTCATTTCTTTGTTCTCAATCTTGAAGCAAGTTTGATTAATGCTATAACACTTGTTTTAAAGTAAAATAATAATAATATAATGACATTTTTTTTTTCATAGCCACGTAGGTTGAAAATTTTGTTATCAACCTATATATAGCCGAACAGGCATATGTCAGCTGAATATACTCTTTTCAAAACAAAAGAAGTCGAATGAATTTTTTCAATCTCATTCCCTTCTTTCACAATTATATAAAAAAAAAATGTTATTTATTGAAAAATATAAAATTCAACAAATATATTAAAGTCTATCATGAGATCTCGCTAGTCACGTTAAAATAATGAGTAGTGCTGTATTCTTAAGTATATTTTATAAATGTAGTGCGAGGTTAACATAATGAGGTAGAAGGGCCTTAGATCCTAATACTAGGGGTGATAATCGTGTCGTGTTAGTTGTGTCTGTGTCGTGTTCATTTTGTGTTATTCGTGTCGGCACCGGGTTCGTTTCATATTATTCGTGTCAGTTGACATATGAAAAAAATTACTCAACTTTTTTTCGTGTTGCCTATTTATAATAATAAAAAATAACAAAACCTTTAAGAACATGAAAAAAATTATTGATCAATTCTTACTAAAAAAAATTTCATGTCGAGTTCGATTCATGTTATCGAGTCGTGTCAGAAATCGCCACCCCTACTTAACACCTAAGTGGTATTAAATGATGTATTGGGATAAAAATCATTTTCTAAAGTAATTAACGTTCTAATTTTCACAATGGACAAGAGATATCCTTAATTTTATAAAACTTCTAGTCACTTTCCTCCCATTTTTAATTTATTCAAAATTTCTATATATATTAAATTATTTTATTATACTACGAAAGTGTGGATTTACACTTTTAAAATAAATTTATTAATCTAACCTAACTATTTAATAATTTACAAATTTATCATTAATTTATTACATGCATTAAAAAAAATTAATTATTTGCTTGTGTCTATCATAATCAAATTCTTCGGTAATGGACGCAAGTAATTATAGTTTTTAATTGATTTGAAATGTATTTAATTATTTTTTTAACAATTAGTTGCAATAAATTTGCATCTAAAGTTATTGTCTTTAAAGACTTTTGAAATTCTAATTAAAATATAATACAATCTGTATTTTTATATGTGGCTTAAAAGCTAATAGAATACAAAAATAGAATATATACACAATTTATATCAATTTAGCTCTACATGATCTCTGAAAATATTTCAATTTATCAAACAACAGTTACAAAATATAACATTGATTTCCTTAAACTTTGCCTCTTACTTATTGCAGTATATATATATTTTTAAATTTGTTAATTTGCAACAACCTCTTGATTTTTTTTCTTTATAAGTTAAAAGGCCGAGAAGAGAGATTTTTAGAAAGTGAAGAAACTAAGTGGTGTCAGGTATTGTTTTTCCTTGTACCTCTTGTTCAAGTTCATGATCAGAAGAGTAGACGTAATCTAAAAACTTTTTACCAAATGCTTGTTAATCTCATTAATTGGCTAAACTTTGCCGCTTTTATATTTAAAATCTTTATTTTTATTTATTTTTTTCCTTATTTCTTTCTTCTTTTTCAAAATATATAATATTTGAAAGTGTTTCTTTTTTTTCTTTCTCAGTCATGTACATAGAGGGCCCCTCCGGTTCCAGATGAAGAAGGTGAATTTTATTTTCATAATTCTCCGATGTTTTCTTGTTATGTTCGGATTCTTAGTATATTGCTTGATATTGTAATTTTTCCGAATAACAATAAGTTTCTTAACTACTATGAAACTAATTATTATGATTATTGGTATCTCTTATCACTTTTTATCTACATGAATTTTTTTCATTTGTCTTCCTAGATATTCTTTGATGTGTTTGACAGTTGTGTGAAAATCACTATGTTTTCAAATTCAATTTTTTTTATCTTTTCTTTTGACTAACGTAACTAAAAGCTTTCAAATTCAAATTTTTTTTTACTAAAAGCTTTGATGTGAGATAATGATAATGAATATTTACTCAAAAAATTATTTAAAATAATATTTCTAAAATCTATAATAATAAAATAGTATATTTATCTTGAATTAAGATGAATATATATTAATGTTAGAGAATACTACTTTTATTGTTATAATTTTTAGGAATTTTAGTTTTGTAATTTTTCTTATTTACTTTATCATTCTTTATCACTGTTAATTATGACCGTTTGTGTGATAATTAAATAGAAACCCTCAATTTTCATTTAAACTTTGAGATTTTGAATTTTTTTTAAAAAATCATTATGGTCATTTAGTGGGAAAAATAAAATCGGAAAAATAAAATACTCATTTAATTTTTAATCTTGTAGAATTTTATAAACTTCTTTTCCATAACACGATTAAAAACTTAAAAAAAAGGAAAAAGTTTTATTTCTTATTAAAAATTTTGATTTATTCTCAATTTATTACTTTAAGTTATTTTGCTACTAATTTAATACTTTATATATTTAATTGTTTTATTAATTAAATATTTTAGTTGATATTTACATTAAATTTGAACAAAATAAGTTATGAGATTGTCATGTGAGACAAATCCCATCCCGCCCAACACTACTACAAAACTAACATTTGGTCTCGTAAATTGGTCACCATTTTTATTTTTTTTCCTTAATTTCTTTCTTCTTTCTCAAAATATATAATATTTGAAAGGTCTTTCTATTTTTCTTTCTCATTCATGTACATAGGCGGGCCCTCCAGTCCCGGAAAAACTAAGAGATGAAGAAGGTTAATTTTATTTTCTTGTTATTTTCGGATTCTTAGTATCTTGCTTGATATTGTAATTTTTCCGAATAATAATTAGTTTCTTCAAGCAAATTTTTTTTTTCCCGAATAACATAAATGTTCAATAATTTTCCTTTTTTTTTTTTTTTTGAAACTTCTTAACTACTATGAAACTAATTATTATGATTATTGGTATCTCTTTTCACTTTTTATCTACATGAGTTTTTTTCATTTGTCTTTCTAGATATTCTTTGATGTATTTAACCATTATGTCAAAATCACTATATTTTCAAACGCAAAATTTTTTTTTTCCTCCTTTTCTTTTGGCTAACGTAACTAAAAGCTTTGATGTTAAATAATGATAATGAATATTTACTCGAAATATAATTTAAAATAATAATTTTAAAATTTATTTTCATAAAATAGTACCCTTATTTTGAATTAAGAGGAGGAGTAAATTAATGTTAGAGAATATTATTTTTATTATTATACATTTTAGGGGTGTAAATTTTATAATTTTTCGTATTTATTTTATCATTAGTTAGTTATGACAGATTGTGGGATAATTAAAATAGAAACCCTCAATTTTCTTTTAATCTATGAGATTTTGAATTTGTTTTAACAAATCATTATGGTCATGTAGTGGGAAAATTAAAATTGCAAAAATAAAAGACTCATTTAAATCTTAATCTTGGACAGTTTTATAAACTTCTTTTCCATAACACGATTAAAAATTTTGATTTATTTTCAATTTATTACTTTAAGTTTTTTCCCTATCAATTTGATACTTTATATATTTAATTATTTATCAGTTAGGTATTTTAGTTGATATTCATATTAAATTTGAACGAAATAAGTTACAAGATTACCATGTGACACCAATCCCTTCCCATTCAATTTGATAAAAATTCTCAACCCTATAATTCAATTGCTCAAAGTGATTTATCCTATAAAGACTTATTGTCAATATCAACTAAAATACCTAATTGTTATAAAAATAACAACATAAAGTACCAAATTGATAGGAAAAGATATAAGGTAGTAAATTGAAAGTAACTTAAAACTTATGGTAGAAAATAAAACATTTACCAAAATATTATTTACCCTTTCTATTATATATTGACTCAAAATTTTCTTTTTTTTCTTATCATTGACTTTTTTGTTTTTACACTTTCCTTTATAATAAATATAAATAAATTATTTAAAAATATTAAAAAAATAATATCTAAAATATCACTAGGATCTCCTTTTCTCGAATGCAAACCCCCGCTATGTCCTCATTAAGATTTTAAGTGGGGATGGACATAAAAATCTTAACCGGGGAAGGGAATAGGAAGGGGGTCTTCGGCCTTGTTCCACCCCATTGATAACCCTAGCCATGGATGAGTCCAATGATGATGATAATCGTGACGATGTTCCATTTTACTCGTTACTATTAGTTTTTATTTTATTTTATTTATCTTGTCCTTTGCATTGTAGAGGGTTTGACCGGTGGTGTTGAACTTGTTTTTGCTTTGCTTTTTCTGTGTTTTGGTTTGTTTGTGGATGGTATGAAGATTCATGCTTTTTTGTCATTGTCTTTTCTTCTTACATTAGGGTTTCTTGCTAGTAGTAAGATTAGGAGATTTGTTTGGCTTTGATTATTTTGCATCCATGTTGGATGTTATCGGCTAGAAGAATTGAATCTGGATTTTAAGGCATCTTGTTGAGCAAAAGATTGAAAGTTGGTCTATATGGCCCATTTGGTTATCTGCAAACACGTAATACATCTGCCTCCACTTAATGGTCTAGATAATTTTTGTTGCATAGACATATTATGTTGTGAGATTATAATAGCAAAATATTTACTTAATCTATTTAGGACTAGGAATCTTATGTATGTAATATGTGATTGTTGGAGCATTTATTGGTAATAATTCTAAAATCAAGAGCTTCTATTATGACATGAAAAGTTGTTTATACTAATTGTTATGTGTCATGTTTGTCTAAGAGAAGCATGTAAACTAGCTAATTTATATATGGATATACTCACTACAGGTTGACTCATATATTTGTAGATTTAGAACACACATTCCAAGTAAATAAGAATATATATTGATGTATTAAGTGAGTAAGAACTCGTTGATTTTTCATTTTGACCATATTATTGTGCACATGTGTCATTTGTTGTCACGTTTTGTATTATGTGTGCATGATTGGTTGTAACATAACATTGAGCTTTGAGACATTTATGACCTAGTTCAAAGAGCTTAAAAATAGAGCAAAAATGTTGTAGGCGGACCCACAAGCCTTGATGATTTAGATATGTTCGTTTTATTTACATGCAATTTATTATACCATACTCTTTAACCATTTTTTATGGCATATGGTAGAAAGTTCTTATTTGCTTAATAACATCCTCTTAGTGTTTTAAGTGCTAGAGTATTTTCATGCCTATATTTTTCAACTAGTTATGGTTTCTTTGGATGCTTGCAAACATTTCACATTTCATATTTCTTGTAAATCTAGATTGTCTATGTTGCCATTTAAGTAAGAGAAGATTTTATATTAAACTAAATTCATATATGGGCTGGCATGATAATTAAGTGTTTGTGACAAACTAGATTAGTAGCGCAATGTCAAAACATTATGGAGCATGTTACAAGCATATTAGTGAACTAACATTGTGAATATAGTTGATTATATTGACACCGTTAATGGAGGCATAATGTTAGCATGTTTTGAGGAAACTTCTTGTGAAATATAATTATAAAATTATTCGAAGGTTATGAGTTACTAGCATTATTCTTTTTAGAAAATTCTAATAATATATTGTGATCATTCTACAATCACTTACCCTTAATGACATTGATTACATGTCTATAAGCATAAAACATATTAGATTCACTTAATACAGTTTAGCTTAATCTTGTTTAGAGCATGTTTTTCACTTGGGTTTTATTTTTTCAAAGTCCATTCATGTATTGAATTGGTGGGAGTTTTACGTATAAGTGTGGTTTTTGATATAGTATTGTGTTATCATCATTATATGCTTTAAATCATCGAATTTTTTTGGTTAGAGGGTTACAATATTGAGAGACATCATGTTTCAATCTCAAGCAGGGAAGAAGGCAAGTTGTTGCTCACAATGGTGTATATGATTTAACGCAAGTGCACGTGTCGCAAACAAGTAATATAATGATAAGAAAGATCGTTCCCACGAAGATTGGAATATTAGAAAATATCGTAAAAATTAACTATTAAGATCAATATTTTGTGTTTTTGTTTATTAAAATAGAATAAATAAAATAAAATAAATAATACGAGAGAACAAGAGTGAAAATACTGAAACAAAGTTTAACGAGAGAGATATCAAGAATCGCAAGTAGATAAATCATTTAGGATTGCGAATGTGACAAGTGATGTAGACAAACTGCGTTGCTGCAGTAATGCTGTAGCAATGCTGCAGCAAAGTATAGCAGTAACTAGAATTGCAAAAATTCACAAAGAATTCTTCCGAATCTGCAATGTTTATATATTCTATGACTCAATGAAACATATTCCTATGCAAAACTGAATCTAAGAACAACGTTCATGCACAAATTCTTTTGAGTTATGTGAGATAATTATATATTCCTATATTAATTTCTTCACACTATTCTAGTTTTATCCAACTTAAATTAACCTTTCCGGATTCAATTTTAGTCTACCAACCTATCAATTGTTGATCAAACAATCAATAAGAATAAATCAATTAATCAAGCATAGAATAACTAGCACCCTTTACCAAGCAAAGCACAAGTTTATAAAATTAAAGCACAAAGTCTACATACGCTCGCACATCCACAACCCTAACTGAATAAAAATTTAGCTAAGCATATTTATAAAATTAAACATCAAATCATCCATGGTCAACATCAGATTCATAGAGTTATAAAGATTTGGAAAAACAATAAAAGAAAAATAGAAGAAGGAATAAATTAATAAAATCCCCTTTTATTGAATCTCAATCAATTGGATTCAAAATCTCTAATCTCTCTTGCTTTCTTCAATGATTGTTCTTGCAAATCAAGCCTTCAATTGGTCTCTTTCCAGATCCCTCTTGCTTCCCCTATTTTGCGTCCCAATCTGCTGCGAGGTTGTGCTCTGTTTTGTGTCCCAAATCTGATCTGAAATTGTGCTCTGTTCCTCTCTGTTTTGCTGTTCGTTTTTCTGCAGTTTTGGTGCCCAAATCTGCCTTGTATTTTCTGCCTCACATCTCTCCCCTTTGCTGCTGCAAATCTGCTCTTTTTATATGTTTATTTGCTGCCCAGATTTGCTTCCTTTGCTGCCCAGTTTTTGCCCTCACTGCTGCCGCACAAAAACTCCTTAAAATCAGCCCTCATGTTGTGTATTTAGCTTTAGGTTTAATTGGAGACAATTTTTAGTGTGTTAATTTTCAATATTATCCCTAAAAAGGTGAGTTAATGAAGGCCCAAAATTGTCCTTTTGTTGAGGGTCCAAATCAGCCCTTAAATTCTTAATTCCAAATCAACCTCTGTTTTGGCGTTGTTTTCCTGGTATGGTTTTGCTGCAGCTTTGTATTTTTGCATTTTCTTTGTTGTTTTCTTTATTTCCTGCAAGGGCAATGAAAATCTAATGAGTGTACATCAAAATATAATTCTTTTTGATAGATTTCATAATTATTTTGAATTTATTATCAAAGAATTTACTTAAATCACAAAGTCAACAAATATTGTATAAATGAATATAATGTGCAAACATTCTCAAAAGAACAAACAATTATTTATAAATAAGAGCTAATAATACTCTAATAAATTAGAGTTATCAACTCCCCCAAACTTAGCATCTTGCTTGTCCTCAAGCAATAAATTATATGATGATTGGCAAGTGGCAATTGAAAACAAAGGTTTCAGCCAACGTTAAAGACATAGTTGTCAACCAATAAGTAAACTAAACTTGTTTCAAAATTAGAAAGAAGAAATCTCAAATTCATGATCCAAATTAATTTTTCTCAAATGTTAGTTTCAATATCTCAAACTCATTCTACAATAACCCCATGTGTGTGTGATGTCTCATAATTTGTTATTTGATACTCCCCCATACTTAGGTAATTTATGTTCCTTAAGCTTAAAATCATGCCTCCATATGTTGGTCTTTTGAATCCCTCTCCACTAATGTAGATATTCACTAATCAAAGATCAAAAGGACTTAAATAAGCTTGAAATGTAAGGCTAGGGTAAAGGTAAGGTGAAAGTCATATTTAGGTATCATACCTCACAAGCACAAACACTATTCAAGAATACTTTTGGACTCTTTATTTAAATTGCTACCCCCAAACATTTCTTCATTCATTTTTTTTTTGAATGAATCTGTTTTGCTGCAGCAATGTTGTAGCAAAGCTGTTTCCAGATTTCTTTTTTTTTTTTTTTTTTTTAATCTTTTTGAATGAAGGATCGATCTCAATATAACCAAACAAGAGTGATTTTCATCATAATCAAAACCATTTTCAACACCATAATTTTCTTTCTTTCAAGAGGCATCAACCTTTCTAACAACAATTCATAAAGATAGTAATGCACTTGTGAGGTAAAGGTCAAAGGATATGCAAATAAGGAAATGCTAAGTTTTTATGTGGGTGTTGACAAAAAGAATTTTGATTATTCATGGCTCAAAGTAGGTGTGCAAATGAAATATATTTTTAACCAAGGTTAGCATGAAAAGCACAATCGAATCCAAAGAAGGCCTAAATCATTTCATTGAGTTGTGAACTTTCTAGAATTTCGCTTTGAGAAATTCTCCAAACCAATTCTAGAGGCTCAAACTCTCCCATAAACTACCTTTATTCAAAGTTTTATATCAAACAAACAAACAAGTTGACCGTGCATATGAGTGGTCGGTATATATCACAAAATGAGTTTTCAACATTTTTCACTAACACTTAATTAAATCAATTCTTCTCATAAAGTAAGATATCTCTTCTAATAAATTGACAAATTAGTTTCTTTTTAAAGCAAACATGACAACATGAAATTTTTCTTGCAATTCATCATAACGTCACAGCAGATTTCGCATCATAAATTAAAATTCAGCATAGAAATTTCATCAATTCCACAATTCAACAGTAGACAGATTAGACAATAAACCACAATAAACAGATCAGATAGTAAACAGCATATTCATCCCCCCCAAACTTAAAATAAGCACTGTCCTCAGTGCGCACCATCAAACAGATCAGTCAGCAGGTAAAAAGGGCAGAAATAAAATAAAATAAATGACAAAGTAATGAGATTGCCCTGTTATTGCTGCGCAGCTCCCTTCTTCTAACTGGAAGTGAAATTTGCACCAGTTGTTGTGTGTGGCTTGGCAATAGCAGATAATCAATATTGTCACAAGTTACCAGGCACGGTGAAAATGAAATGTCCTAAAGCCAAACAAATTATCCAGGTGAAGTTGGGAGTGCACACAAATTGCTAGAATCGTTTTTTAGTGTCAAACAGAGCAGCAGCTGATGGGTTGTCCAGATGGGTTGCCTACCCAGTTGAGTGTTGTAACGCACGGTGTTGTTTGGTGTGGCGGGTTGGAGGCGTTCGGGTAGGGAGAAGGAGAGTTGTGTGGTGGTTAGTGGTGGCGTTTGGGGAGTTCGACAGGTCGCTTAGGTTCAACCTCGCGAGGATGAAATTTCTGGGGTGTTCAGTGCTTTGATGCGTGGTTGTTGGTGGAGGTGCTCGGGATGCTCAGGGATGAGAAAGTATGTAGTGAAGTCGGTGGTGGTGGTGATGGTGGGGTTGGTGGTGGTGCTCGCGATGCTGGAGTGAAAGGAAACTTCTAGGTTGGAGGCGCTGGAGGAGGGAGAGGGAGAGTTGGAGCGTGGGCGGCTCTGGGTGTAAGGGAAATGAGATGGGGCACGGGGGAGGGGTGATTTATGGGTGACCCGATAAGGGTAAAAGGGCTGTGGATCCGGGTTTTTTTTTTTTTAAACTGGCTCGTGTAGTCCCAAAAAATATTCCATGGGCCAATCCCCATTAAAGCCCAATCTGAAGCTCCAAAATAAGTTTACAACCGCCATTAAAGCCCAATCTATGAGACTGAATATTAATCCATGTCTGTACGCCCTGATCTGAGGGGAAGGAAAAACAACATAGCATTTTGCTCTAGCTTTGCTGCAGCAAAATTTTCCAGTTTTGGTATTAAGATAATTTTTGGTTCTGTTGTACTTCTCCTCTGCTTTTTTCTCCCCTATACTTACATTTCCATTGAAGCTCAATTCAAACAAACTGAAAATAAGCCCAACCAACGTTGAACTTTGCTCAAATAAAGACAGTGTAGAACTTTGCTATAGCGTTGCTGCAGCAAAGCTGCAGCAAAAGTTTCCATTTTGTTCACACTGTGAGGACACATTTGGTTGTTGGTTTTGCTTTGCTTTTCTCTTGCTTTCATTCCTTGGGATGACCTGAAAATGCAGCAAACAAACTTCTAAGTAAAAGAACTCACACCATTAAATTGAAATAAAAATCATAAACTAAAAATTAAGAAAAACTAAGAAAAATGAAGAAACATGGGTTGCCTCCCATGAGCGCTTGTGTTAAAGTCGACAGCCTGACTTTGCTTGTAGTCATGGGTCTGGGAGTGGAATGGAGGTATGCTCCTTGCCAAGAATTTCTCTCCAATAATGTCTAACGCGTTGGCCATTAGCTTGAAATTTTTTTTTGGACCAATAGTTCAAATATTTTTGACTTGGACCAACAGTGTTCCTTAAGATCCTCTTAATTTCTTGATAGGACTGACATTGTTGCAAAATATTCACCATTTCATCTTTGAGAATACACCTTCTAATCTTTCGGTCTGTAAATCGCTTGAACAATAATGGCCTATCCCAATGGTAGAACTTCAAATTGTGAAAAAATTTCTCCTTTTGATGAAAATTTGAATCTGATGGCACATCAACTGAAGACTTAGGAAGATCCTGAGATGAAAAGTCTAGGAATTGAACTTTATTTTCCATTTTGTAGGTATTAGAACCTGCTTCCAACCAAGGTGATTTCTCCTCATCTTTCTCTTCCATCATCGGAATCATATTGCGATAAAATTTGTAGAAAATCATTATATCCACGTTTTTCAGGTTCTTTAGATAACAGAGAATCCACAACTGAAATGGATGAGCACTCTTCAACATTATTGGGAGATTCCATGGTTTTAAACACGTTGAAAGTGACTTGTTCATCTTGAACTCTCATAGTTAATTCTCCTTTTTGAACGTCAATCAAAGTTCGGCCTGTAGCTAAGAATGGTCTTCCCAAAATAATAGGCACTTCTCTGTCTTCTTCATAGTCAAGTACAATAAAATCCGCTGGGAAGATGAATTTGTCCACTTTCACCAAGACATCTTCAATTTTTCCTTCTGGATGAGCAATGGATCGATTTGCTAATTGTAAAGAGACTGTAGTAGGCCATGCTTCACCAATCCCCAACTTCTTAAAAATTGACAAAGACATTAAATTAATGCTTGCTCCCAAATCACATAAAGCCTTGCCAAAATATTGATTACCTATAGAGCATGAAATTGTGAAACTCCCAGGATCTTTGAGCTTAGGAGGAAGTTTATTCTGTAACATAGCACTACTTTCACTTGTTAAGGCAACTGTCTCAAATTCGCAAAATCGTCTCTTTTTGGTCAGGATGTCTTTCATGAATTTGACATAATTTGGCATTTGTTCCAAGGCTTCCACCAATGGAATGTTGATACGAAGTTGCTTAAGAACATCCAAAAATTTCCTGAATTGAAGGTCTTGCTGCTGTTTCTGAAATCTTTGAGGGAATGGTGGAGGTGGTCTGTGCTGCTGGGAACTTTGCTGCAGCAATGCTGTAGCATTTTGGGTACCAGAATTTTCTGAGTTTTTCAGAACTGTTTCAAACTTTTCCAAATCTTTTTCCTCCTTATCTTGGGTTGAAATGTTCCCCTTTTGACTTATTTTCTGTCCACTTGGTCCCTCTAATTCTTTTCCACTCCTTAGAGTAATGGCTTTGCAAAATTCCTTTCTTTCTCTCATTGGAGTTTCGGTATCACTTGGAAGTGCACCTTGTGGACGGTTCCTAAGTTCATTAGCTAGCTATCCCACTTGATTTTCTAGATTCCTCATTGAAGTAGCTTGACTTTGAAGGATTGCATCATTCTTAGCCATGTATTCCTTGAGTAAAGATTCCAACGAGCTGGATGGTTCATTCGGTTGATTTCTCTGTGGCTGTTGCTGAAATCCTGGTGGGAATGTAGGTCGGTTAGGCATGGTATGGTTAGCTTGACCACCACTTTGATTGTTCCAAGAGAAATTTGGGTGTTGCCTCCACCCTGGGTTATATGTGTTGGAGTATGGATTGTGGTTCCTGTTGACATTACTCACAAAACAAGCTGATTCAGGATTTGAAGGACAGTTTTCAAACACATGAGACCCCGAACAATAGATGCATGAAATTCCTGAGTCTTGAATTGAATTCACATTTGCTGTCACATGCTGATTCTTCAACAGATTAACCAAGGATGACACTTGAGCTGTAAGTTCCGTAACATCATTAATCTCATGCACGCCAGCCACTCTTTTTGCAGCTGCAACTCTGTCCATTGGCCATTGATAATTATTGCTGGCCATCCTCTCAAGTAGATCATAGGCTTCATTGTAAGATTTGGCTAAAAGAGCTCCATTAGCATATGCATCAACAATTGTTCTCGTTTGAGCATTGAGACCATTGTAGAAAGTCTCCATTTGGATCCAATGAGGTATACCATGGTGAGAATATTTCCTTAACAATTCTTTAAATCTTTCCCAAGCTTCATATAGAGATTCTCCATCCAATTGTTGATAGGAGGTGATGTCATTCCTCAGTTTAGCATTCTTTGTTGGTGGGAAGTATTTCATCAAGAATTTCTCTGCTAAATCATTCCAAGTTGCAATAGAGTCAGGTGGCAAGGAGTTAAGCCATGCTCTAGCGCGATCTCTTAAAGAGTAAGGAAATAATTTGAGCCTAAATGCTTCCTCGGTTACCTCTGTCCATTTAAATGAGTCACTGACTTCAATAAATAACCTGAGATGCAGATGAGGATCTTTTGTAGGTAACCCACTGAATTGCCCAACTGTTTGTAGCATCTGAAACATCACCGGTTTTAACTCAAAGTGAGTTGCTTGAATGTTTGGTCTTGTGATGCTTGGATTTAACCCTTCTAGCATGGGCAATGCATATTCATTCAAAGCTTTGTCCCTATCATCCATTGGAGGTATCACATTGATTGCATTGTTTAAATTCTGTTCATGGCCATTGTTTCCGTTCCCTGCTTGTGCCATATCTTCCATCTGAGCGAAACCTTGTTGTTCTCTTCTTCTTAGTCTGAAAGTACGTACGATTTCAGGATCGAAGGGAAGGATATCCTTGTCGCGAAATCTGCTCATACAAAAGACACAGAAGAGATATCAGATAAACAAAAATTAAATAAAAACAAAAGTCGATTTCTACGAATAATTTCTAACGTTGCCAATCCCCGGCAACGGCGCCAAAAACTTGTTGCTCACAATGGTGTATATGATTTAACGCAAGTGCACGTGTGGCAAACAAGTAATATAATGATAAGAAAGATCGTTCCCACGAAGATTGGAATATTAGAAAATATCATAAAAATTAACTATTAAGATCAATATTTTGTATTTTTGTTTATTAAAATAGAATAAATAAAATAAAATAAATAATACGAGAGAACAAGAGTGAAAATACTGAAACAAAGTTTAACGAGAGAGATATCAAGAATCGCAAGTAGATAAATCAGTTAGGATTGCGAATGTGACAAGTGATGTAGACAAACTGCGTTGCTGCAGCAATGCTGTAGCAATGCTGCAGCAAAGTATAGCAGTAACTAGAATTGCAAAAATTCACAAAGGATTCTTCCGAATCTGCAATGTTTATATATTCTATGACTCAATGAAACATATTCCTATGCAAAACTGAATCTAAGAACAACGTTCATGCACAAATTCTTTTGAGTTATGTGAGATAATTATATATTCCTATATTAATTTCTTCACACTATTCTAGTTTTATCCAACTTAAATTAACCTTTCCAGATTCAATTTTAGTCTACCAACCTATCAATTGTTGATCAAAGAATCAATAAGAATAAATCAATTAATCAAGCATAGAATAACTAGCACCCTTTACCAAGCAAAACACAAGTTTATAAAATTAAAGCACAAAGTCTACATACGCTCGCACATCCACAACCCTAACTGAATGAAAATTTAGCTAAGCATATTTATAAAATTAAACATCAAATCATCCATGGTCAACATCAGATTCATAGAGTTATAGAGATTTGGAAAAAAAATAAAAGAAAAATAGAAGAAGGAATAAATTAATAAAATCCCCTTTTATTGAATCTCAATCAATTGGATTCAAAATCTCTAATCTCTCTTGCTTTCTTCAATGATTGTTCTTGCAAATCAAGCCTTCAATTGGTCTCTTTCCAGATCCCTCTTGCTTCCTCTGTTTTGCGTCCCAAATCTGATCTGAAATTGTGCTCTGTTCCTCTCTGTTTTGCTGTTCGTTTTTCTGCAGTTTTGGTGCCCAAATCTGCCTTGTATTTTCTGCCTCACGTCTCTCCCCTTTGCTGCTGCAAATCTGCTCTTTTTATATGTTTATTTGCTGCCCAGATTTGCTTCCTTTGCTGCCCATTTTTTGCCCTCACTGCTGCCGCACAAAAACTCCTTAAAATCAGCCCTCATGTTGTGTATTTAGCTTTAGGTTTAATTGGAGACAATTTTTGGTGTGTTAATTTCCAATGTTATCCCTAAAAAGGTGAGTTAATGAAGGCCCAAAATTGTCCTTTTGTTGAGGGTCCAAATCAGCCCTTAAATTCTTAATTCCAAATCAGCCTCTGTTTTGGCGTTGTTTTCCTGGTATGGTTTTGCTGCAGCAATGCTGTAGCAAAGCTGCAGCAAAGTTGTATTTTTATATTTTCTTTGTTGTTTTCTTTATTTCCTGCAAGGGCAATGAAAATCTAATGAGTGCACATCAAAATATAATTCTTTTTGACAGATTTCATAATTATTTTGAATTTATTATCAAAGAATTTACTTAAATCATAAAGTTCACAAATATTGTATAAATGAATATAATGTGCAAACATTCTCAAAAGAACAAACAATTATTTATAAATAAGAGCTAATAATACTCTAATAAATTAGAGTTATCACAAGTGTCCCTTGTCAATTTTTAAAAATGTTTATGTTGTTTGTAATATTTGTATGTTCTTTTTTTTTTTTTTTTTTTTTTTTTGTGTGTGTGTAAAATATGATCAGTGCCCCATTCATGTATTTTTTTTTTTCAAACATGTAATATATTTTAAGTTTTAAGAAATTTTGTCAACCTTTATATCAAATTATTGTTTTATATTTTATATAAGAGCTAATAAAATAGCTAAATTTTCTTTTTCATTTTTTTCCTTGTTAAAAAAGTTATATTTTTAATGTATTTTTAAAATCTTTAATATTTAAAACAACAACAATCATTATTTATAGATGTAGAATTTAAAAATGCTAAATTTCTTATAAAAAGTCTTAAGTGAAATCATTTTTACAAATTATGTAGCTTGACAAAGAGGAAGTTAAAACAACACCTTTTATTAATATAATTACTCTTTATATTTCAACAAAAAAAAAGGAAAAATAATATAATCACTTTTTTAGTTTTCGTTCTCTATTTTCATTCAATTTAGTGACTTCTTTAATACTAAATTTAAATATGAAAAATTTAGTTTAGCTTTCTTATTATTCTTTAGTATAATATTACAACTATTTTTTATTTATATATTTATTCACAAACTCTATCTTTAAATGTTTATTCTATCACCCTAAAACAAAAATATAAATTTAACATTTTACTTTATAATGTTAAATTTCTTTTTAACGTTTTTTTTTTTTGAAATAACATTACACAAATCAGACACCCTAATTAAATTTTTACCTTACATTTGCATGTCTCACAAGAAGGTTTTGTATCATTGAGTTACAATTGTCCGAGTTACAACTAAAAAAATTACTCACAATTTGCATAGTGCTCCATTTGAATAAAATTACTCACAATATGCTACGTCACTAGCCTCCAGTAAGCATATATTGTTGATACAAATGTACCGTTCATGTCTATGCATAAGTAATTATTGTCACCGTACTTTAAATCTTCCAAGCTTGGTCATATGTAGTATGTGCACCACTTTGGTGCATTATTGCATATCACTTTGACTCAAATTTTATGAGATGCATTGTTGACATGATTATGCTATTGAGTAATCAATGCAATATTCTGCTGTTCAAATGGGAGAATTGTTGGAATTAATTTGAATAGTATAATAATTGACAATTCTAAATTATATCAAATAATTTATAAAATATGTTATGATAAAATTAGTGTAATAAGCCAAATATTAAATAATCATATGTTTTATATAGGTTTATATTGGAATGAAATAAACATATTTATATTGTGTGATAAGTTCATGGGCTCACTGTACTCATAAGCATAAACCGTCCCATTAAATTTAGAGTTCTATGATGACATTTTATTATAAATAAAACATTTAAGAGCCAGAGTCAACAAGCTAATTAATAGTATAATGTGAGCACAGTCATTCCCATAGCCCATACACACAAAAATCTCTAGCGTATTCACAGGTACGAGCATCAGTGATGAAATAAGTTTTTTAATATTTTGCTGTTTATGATCAATTATGTTAACAATTTATTAATTTTTTTTTTTCCTAAAACTACACTCAGTAACCCTCACTTAAAGTTACGTGACATCCCCATAAAGAAAAACAACCATGTTTTACTAGACAATGAACTTATTTGCACTACAGAATCATAAGAGACCTATGGTTCACATTTTCAAAACAAAAGGGACCAAGTGCACCTATTAGAAAACCAAGGGACTTGGGCTGCTCCGGACCCATTAACTTGCCTTCTCTTCCTGCTACGTGATCCATTACAAAAGTTGTAGGGGATGGTTGGGTGTTTGCAAGTTGATCAAATTTCGTTGACATTTTTTAGTTCATGTGAGAAATTCTTTTTGTTTACTTATAACTTGATTTTTGTCCCTAATTGCTGATCAGATGAGGACACTGACAATGATTTTAGTGATTCAAGTAGTAATGGAAGCAGTCATTTCGTACCAGAAAAAGGATTAAAGTACTCAAAGGACTAATGTAATAACAATCCTTCAACTGTTATTTCTCGGAGTTTAGATAGATTATCACCAAGAGATCAACATATTGTATTTCAAGAAGATTTCTCTAGTGATGAGGGTGAATCTTTTAATTCTCAAATGCTTGCTCTTCGAGTATCTTGAACTGGACTTGCCTTATAGTCGAGAACCCTTAACTGACAAGGTTCAATTAGCTGCAACGACAATAGTTAATATTCAGAAAGATATTAGAAACCTGCCCTCAACTTTCGTAAACTTCTAAATGCTTGCTCATTTTTGGCCTTTCTCCTGATGCTCTTCTGTTTTCACAGATATTGAATCTTGCATCACATTTTCCTGAGCTACAGACACATAGAGTTGTGATCTTTTATCATCCAGTTGGGTTTCTGTTGCCTGTTAGTGGTCAACTCTGCATTTGTTTGGATATTTTGTGTTTATGCAGCTATCCCATTTATAGAATTCCAACTGGACCAACTTTAAAGGATCTAGATGTGTGCTTTCTTACATATCACTCTCTGTACACACCCATGATGGGTATTTTTTTTTATTGGGTTTATTCGTCTATTTGGATGCATGTTTTATTTATCTTCCTTATATTATAGATCTTAGTTTAACTAGAGAAGCATTATCTTGAATTATCTTCCTGAATTCTAGTTATATTTGTTATGTAAAAGTTGGTTATCTTGGCCTACATGATGACTCCAATGTCATTATTAGTGTTTGGGTTCTCATATGTAATATTGTTTTTACAAAAATGAAACCAAGGTAAGAAGATGTTTGGTTACAAGGTATTCTAGGATGCTGCATTTTTCTGATATTATGGTCAACTAGTTTATGCTCAACTTGTTGACAACTGTTGAAGTTAGATAACGATTTTAGTAATATGGATTGCATCTTTAGCAGTACAGATGGATGGTATAGAACAATTATATCAGAAATATTTTCCACCCCAAAGGGCAGGGGGGAGAGTCAAACACATGAACCTGGATAGAGCAGGGGATCTTAAGAAAATTGTTACAAATTAAAATCTTTAGATATAAATTTTCTCAATAAAGTTGAATAATGACTGCTATGACAAGTATTTATTGCAAGGTAGCTTTCCCCTGTTTGCATTTCAATGCTAATTGCTATTTAGTCTGATCAAATAACTCAGTTATAAGGGTTTGAATGTTAATGGTTTCTAGTTATGAAGTTTTTAAGTTTAATGACTTATTTTTATTTTAGTTTTGTGCTATTTTTGTTCATAACTCCCTTTATTCCCATGGATGTCTTAAGGTTTAGTTGTAAGAGTTTGTGATTAATTCCTCAAAATTGCAAATTGTCAATTGTTAGATGCATGATTACATTTTGTGGGTTATTGAACTGTTATATACTTGTTTATTAATGGCAATTATATGGGAATTTTTTTCGCGTGTACAAAATGACGAACTCAAATATACTCCAAAGTCAAATATAACATGGCTATAAAGATGTCTAAAAATATAGATTTCTTTAAAAAACACATCATAACTCTTTAAATTATATAAAAATTCAAGAATCTAACATGGCTATCTTGGACATAAGAAAAAAAGAAAAAGAAAAAAAACCAAGTTATATTTAAATTTCATGAGGTTGATCATGAAGCTTTGACTCTAATGTATCAGAGCAAGTTTGGTACAATATACGGTAGAAGGATAACAAGTGAGATATCTGCTAAATTGGCATCTTTCCTCTCGTCTTTCTATGTATGAAGATGCATAGAGCACGTTTCTCGCGATCGAGAAGCATTTTGAAGTAATATTTCCTTTAGTCTCAATTTCTTGATGGACCTCGAGAGCTTTTGGCATATGCCGAGAAAATAGAGAAATTATTTATTGCTTATAGAGTAAGTGATGATATGGTATTTTATGCCAATAAAATATAAAATTAGTGTAATTATTTTTTTTTAAAAAAACATAAACACCCCCAGTGGCGGATTTAGAATTTATATCCAGGAGGGGCACCACATATGCAATAAAAAATAATATTTAATACTTCTCAATAATTAATTATTTTTAATTGAAAATATATATTATATGTATCTTATTTTAGTGAAAATATGTGCAAATTATTAAGTTTTTATTAAGTTATTGAATATTAAATCTAAAATTTAAAATTCAGGTGGGACACGATATTATTTTGTATATATAATTATCTATAATTTCATAAATATTATACCTAAAATTTTATTTGTCAAAAATTGAGGTGGAGCACGTGCCCCTCCTCAACTGTGTATAGATCTGCCCCTGAACACCCCATACTTGATGAAGAGATAAATGAACATGATTGATTAAGAGTGCACTCTAAAAATAGTGCATAACATCTCAAGGAATTATCTTCGTGTCAGAAGTTATTGTTGCCTTCACAAATTCCTACAGTCATGAAAATATTATTCTAAAAAATCACAATGTTAGTTATATTAATTGTTCTTTTTAATAATTGTATGCTTCTTATAAATTATATTCGTTGACGTTGTTAACACGTGCAATATTATTTCTCTTTTTATAAACACAAACAGTTAAGATTAATTCGATACTATGTGATAAATATTGTCATTATATGCAATAATCTCTTGTAATTGAGGATGTGCTTCAGGAAATGAGTTGGAGTCTTGATATAAAGTACGTCCACATGTAACATTAAGGATTTGTGTCCTTCTTTATATTCCTAGTTAGGATATATTTCTTTCTATAGAAAGCTTTGCTAGATAGTCTTAGTTTAATGGAGTCTTTCTTTCTCTTCTTCAAATGTGGTGTTAATTGTATTGAGTTTCTTAATCTCTTTCAATTCTTCCAGGGAAAAAAGCAGAGAGTTTTTCATCATAATGGGATGGCTCAATATCTTCTCCTTCACAAAGAACTACATGTATTGGTTCAAATGCTCCATAAGAACTAGATGATATTCAAAAATTTAATTTGTAAATTAAATAGATAATAATTTTTATTTATAATAATTTATTTGTATTGAAATATTATAAAAACATCATAAATTATAAATAAATCTACTTAAATTGAAAATTTTGATCCAATCTTTAGAACTCGGATCAAATTGGATTGACAGATTTTATAGTCGGATCAGATCCTGACTGAAAAATATAGAATTCATTCAAATTTAGATTGATAGATTTTATAATCTGTTGCAATCTGATCATGTCCGAATTACTATTAAAATTATAAATAAATCCATATTTTATTTTTAATATACTATATTTAAGTATTATACATATAAAATTACATTAAACTACTATTTTAGTTTAAAAAATAAATATAACTATTAAATCTTCTATAATAATTTAATAATATTTAAAAATATACTTTTTTATTATTTTGATTCTCTTAATTGTGACTATAAATAAATAAATTTTACAAAAAATGGATCAATTTAAATATTAGTATATGATGTGTTTTATTTATGACAATAACAAACAAACAAAAAAAGTTATAATCTTAATCTGACCTTATCTAATTCAAAAAAATTTGATATGTTCAGATTCAAATTGGTTTGGATTGATTACATCATTTGAACATATTTAGATTAGAAATTTTAAATTTTGGTTTAGATTGGATATGATTTGAATTGATAAAAAACAAGCAATTTTGATCCACTCCTCACTCTTAGTAAGTTATATATAAGTGATAGATTATATGTATTATGTATATTTTGAAATATCATATTTTACGAATTGAGAGAGTTATCTCCCATTTTCAGGTTTATTATCCATTGTTTGCAATGGATTTGGCTTAATTCAATCTATTATACTGCATCAAATTAGTATTAGAGCCTGCGATAACGTTTGGAATCGTTTCATTGTCGAAGAACATGAAGTACAAGCTTTTAAGGCGGATCAAAAGCTTCGTGGAAATGGAGCTAGAGATTAATTCACTCAAAGGAACGATTATGTTTGGTGGAATACCCACCAATGATCGTCTTCTCCATCCTACCACACCCTTATCCATTACCCATCTTTTTCCCTGTATCATTATTAGTCTAACACCCACCAAACCCAGAAGTTTCCCACCCCACTTACTCAAAGTCAATACCCATAACAGCCTTCATCTACTCAATATCCATAGTAGCATTTGTTAGAAATATATTAATTTCATTGATGTATTAGAATACAAATCTAAGATCAGAAACATACCTGATGCAGCCATGATTTTCAACTGACTTGGTTAGATCTTCCCCTACCAACTCTTACATGGCCTAAGCCCACAACGTGGTGTGTCAAGCTCATAAAAATAATTGAGCCTCTAGACAGATTAGTTAGACTATAGTTCAACCTATTTTTGTAAATCAATAAAAGCCCAATCAATGTTAGCTCAATAAAAAAATTCTAACATTCTCCCACTTGGGCAACATTGACTAGTAATTTGAGTTTGAAAACACTTTTAAGAAAATGACTCTCAGGTTGAAACACAACTATGGCCACAAAACATAGTCCAACTAAACACCTCAATCATGATCCGGTCCAACACAACCACTAGCATTAAACCATAGATGTCATTATGTCATTATACACACAAATTCATGCTATGAACATAATATTAGTTTTTATGTTGACATGATCACACTTGATGTGAAGTATAGTACAAACTTTAGTTATTTATTTAACCAACAACGCTAAGTTTGTATCGGTCCTCGTGGTTCTCACGAAACTACAATGTCACCATATAATCTTTCACGAAATCAAAATATTAACATCAACGGTGACATTTTGTCTTCCTCATGAAAACATAAGAAAAACATATCACGATGCTTAGTGACGTCACCATGTAATCATATAGCATGCTATAACTTGAAACTGCAAAAAATAATTAATGGCATAATAATCACACGTACAACAATATTTAATAAAATGTGCAATTCACTTTATTAAATCATGTATTCAATTTAAAACAATGTGTAATCAAAGTTGCTCAAGCAACAACTCCTACTAACCCAACATATCAAATGAACTCAAAAGACCCATATTGCTTGCATGTCTCTTAAAATTCATAGGTTTAAGCCCTTTGGTTAGTGGATCAACTATCATTGCTCCAGTACCAATGTGCTCAACGATAATGCTACCTTGCTTCACCATATCTCTGACTGCCAAATATTTAATTTCAATATGCTTAGAGCCACTAGGACTTTTATTATTCTTGGAAAAGAATACTGCAACGGAGTTATCACAATGTATAGTCATTGGCCTAGGGATGTAATCAATAATTTTAAGTTCTGACATAAAATTATTTAGCCATATAGCTTGTGTAGCAGCTCCATAACAAGCTACAAACTTAGCCTGCATTGTTGAAGAGGCAACAAGGGTTTGTTTTACACTCTTCCAAGAAATAGCCCCACCAGCGAACATGAAAACATAGCCTGAAGTAGACTTCCTATCATCTGTATATCCAGCAAAATCAATATCGTTGTAACCAATCACTTCTAAGTGATCAAGCTTTCTATAGGTCAACATGAAGTCCTTTGTTCTCTGCAAGTAACGCATGATTTTCTTGGCTGCTATCCAATGATTCATTCCAAGATTAGACAAAAATCTTCCCAGGACATTTACAGCAAAGGCGATATCAGGTCTAGTTCAGACTTATGCATACATCAAACTCCCCATTGCACTAGCATAAGGAATATTCTTTATAGATTCCTTTTGTAATTCAGTTTTAGGACAATGTTCCTTGTTAAAAACATCACCATTTGTGACAGGTACTTCGCCTGGCTTACAACCTTCCATATTGAATCGTTTTAACACATGATCAATATATGCACTTTGAGAGGGTCCCAACACACCACGAGACCTATCTCTATGTATCTCTATGCCAAGCACATATGAGGCTTCTCCCAAATCTTTCATATCAAAACTATTACACAACATATGTTTAGTTTCATGGAGTAAGCTCGAATCACTGCTTGCAAGTAATATGTCATCAATATAAAGTATAAGAAAGATAATATAACTCCCACTTTTTTTAAGGTAAATGCATTGATCTATTTTGTTTTCCACAAAGCCAAAGGAGGTGATCACTTCATCAAATTTCAAGTACCATTAGCATGAAGCTTGCTTAAGATCATAGATAGATTTCTTTAATTTGCACACCAAGTGTTATTTTCCTTCCTCCACGAATCCTTCAGGTTGCTTCATGTAAACTTCCTCACTGAGATCACCATTTAAGAATGCTATTTTTACATCCATTTAGTGCAATTCAAGGTCATAATGTGCCACAAGTACCATTATAATTCTAAATGAATCTTGAGAAGACAAAGGAGAAAATGTTTCATCATAATCAACACCATTTTTTTGAGTGAATCCTTGAGCTACCAATCTTGATCTGTATTTCTCTATTTTCCCTTTAGAATCTTTCTTGGTTCTATAAACCCACCTACATCCAATTTCCTTATATCCATCAGGTAATTCCACAAGTTTCCATACACCATTCTGAGCCATAGATCGCATCTCATCCTCCATAGAACCCTGCCACTCATGGAATTGAGGTCCTGTAATTGCTTGATTATATGATCTTGGATCTTCAATAAATATAATACTCGAATCTCGTTCTCCAAGATAAATCACATAATCGTTTGAAAAAGTTGACTTCATTTCTCTTTGAGAACGTCTTAGTCCTGTCTCTTGAGATACCACGAGAAGTTCATATTGAATAATTGGAGGCTCAGACTGAATAATTGGGGCTCACATTGTTGAGTAGAAGGTTGAAGATAAATAGTAGGAGGATTGATATGAGGTTGATCATATTCGACTTGAGTGGGAACAATAACTACTTTCTATTCAAGGATAGGGAATTTGGTAGCAGCTGGAATATCCTCCAATGAAAAATCTTTTGTGTGTGAACAATCACATTCATTAACATCATTTTCTAAAACTTTAGCAGTAATAGCCTCAATAATTATTGTGCCACGAGAAGGACAGTAAAATCGATAACCCTTAGCATTAGATGGATAACCAATGAAATGATAACAGGTGGACCTAGGATCTAACTTGCTCTCTAAAGGGTTATAAATTCTCACCTTAGCTGGACAACCCCATACTCGAAAATGATTAAGACTTGGTTTTTGACCTACCCATAACTCAAAAGGTGTTTTAGGTACTGACTTATTCGGGACTTGACTAAGGATGTACAATGCTATTTTTAAGGTTTCACCCCAAAGTGACTTAGGTAAACTAGTTCTAGACATCATTGATCTCACCATCTCCTTAAGAGTGCAATTTCGTCTCTCAGCCACACCGTTTTGCTCAAGTGTCCCTGGCATAGTGTATTGTGCCACAATCCCACAATTTTGCAAGTACTCAGCAAAAGGACCAATCAATTGATCAAATATTCCTTGCTTTCCAAAGTACTCACCACCTCGGTCATATCTACCACTTTTATGACTTTTTCACGTTATTTCTCAACCTCAGTTTCAAATATTTTGAATTTTTTAAGTGCTTCAGATTTTTCGGAGATTAAGTAAACATATTCATAACGGGAACAATCATCTATAAAAGTGATAAAAACTTCTTTCCACATAAGGTAGGGGTCAAAGGTCCACTAATATATGTGTGAATAAGCTCTAAAATTTCATTACTGCGAGTGGATCCTTTCCTTTTGGTTTTGGTTAATTTTCCCCTAATACAATCAATACAAGTTTCATAATCACCAAAGTCCAGGATAGGTAATGTTTCATCTCTTATTAATCTCTCAATTCTTTTTTTAGAGATGTGACCCAAACATTTTTGGCATAACATGGAAGAGTGTTCTTTAGTTAATGTTCTTTTAGTACCTATGTTATGTGTGAATAATGAAACATTGACAAGGTTTGCATTTAACTTATATAATCCATCAATTAAAGAACCATCACCAACAACTTTTGAATAATAAATCAATTTTAAAGATCTATGACCAATATTAAAAACATAACCATCATTATCAAGTCTTGACATATAAATCAAATTTTGTCTCATAGACGGTACAAAAGCAACATTATTCAAAATAAGAATATGACCAGATCCCAAGCTAAATTCTATGACTCCCAATGATTCAACAAGCACACGAACTCCATTTCCCATGATCAAATTTGCCTCTAGTTCACTTGGCCTTCACTTGTCCTTGAACCTCTGTAATGAGTTTGTAACATGAATAGATGTTCTTGAATCAAACCACCAAGTTTTTGTTGGAACATCAATAGAGTTAGATTCAAAG
This sequence comes from Elaeagnus macrophylla, assembly GCA_029378325.1. Taxonomy (NCBI): domain Eukaryota; kingdom Viridiplantae; phylum Streptophyta; class Magnoliopsida; order Rosales; family Elaeagnaceae; genus Elaeagnus; species Elaeagnus macrophylla. Next base: position 5,896,328 of record CM055644.1, read on the forward strand.
CAGACTAAGGTAAGTGAATTACCTCCATTTTTATTCTTCTTTCTTTCTAACCAAGACTTAAAGGATTGGTAATCTTCTCTCTGATGACCATCTTGTTTGCAAAACCAACACTTGTTATCGTTCTTAATTCTTTTATTAGGGCCACCTACCTTATGTGTTTGACCTTGATTTTGGCGTTTGAACTTATTATGGGATATTAATTTCTTATGGTGTGGCTGATTGACTAAACTCACTCTCACCCGATTCACGGCAAAATTTTTCTTCCTCTTGAGAACAATGAGATATGAGTTCATCCATATTCCACTTCTCTTTAAGGGTATTAAAAGCAGTCCTAAGCCGACTAAATTGAGAATGGAGAGAATGTAAAGCTTGGTGAACAGGGAATTGATCAGGTATGGGTACATCTAGACTCTTAAGTTTGTTTGCAATATGAGTTCTATGAAGAAGATACTCTCTAACCCCACCCACACCGTTGTATCTCATTCCCATTAATTTGTCCATCAGTTCTCCAACTTCATATTTTTGGGTTTCATGATATTTTTGTCCTAAGGCAACAAGGAATTTCTTAGCATTATTTTCCTTAGGAATGGCTTCACGAATTGACTTAGAAATTATTTTTCTCATTATCATAAGGCATAAGCGATTAGCTCTTTCCCATTTGTCATACTTAGTTTTCTCTTCACTCTTACTTGTGTCAGTTGGTTTTGGGGGCTCATCTTCATGCAATGCTATATCCAATTCCATCAGGCCCAATGAAAGTTCAAGGTCTTCCTTCCATCTCTTATAGTTTGATCCAATTAGATTTTCAATTGACGAGGATTGGTTGTTAATAACAAAGTTATTTGAGTCTGATGCAACAATATGATCATAAGTAAAATGTCATAGGCAACAAACATGAATGAGCCAATAATTTAATTACAATGGTCATTCTCACAAGAGATTTTATTACAATGTTACATGCTCACCTTTGGGTGGAGCACATGACACATAATGAAGTATCTTTGAACAATGAGTCCTTGTAGCATCATTATATACTCACCTTTGGGTGAAGTATACAACGCATAACAAGAAACTCAACACAAGTGAATAAGTAAAAATGTCAACTTTCGGTAAACTCATCTCCTTTGGGAGGACAAGCTCCTAGGTTTAACAATCTTTAAAAATTCCTCCATGCAATCTTAAAATGATGACATGTAATTACCACCTTTGGGTGGGTATTTACATGCCACCTTCTAAGATGCAAGTAATTCAAGTTACCAAAAGAATCAATCATCATAACAACCAACCAATAATGAAAGATGTTGCGGATCGACAAAATTAATTATCTTCAACAACATTGATTAACAAGACTTGTATGAACAAACTTTTTGTTGTGTAAGTTTTTAACTTATTTATTTATTACAACTATATGTTCATAATCTATCAATCTTACTTCTAACTAATTTACATATACAATTACATGAATAAAATATATTATGGTAATATTAAAATTTTAAGTTTCAAAATTCACATAAAATGCATATGCATATATACAATCAACTAAGGATTCAAAAATTGAAATTTATCTAAGTAGTACTTTAATTGCAATACATATATTGCATATTTAAACTAATGGTCACCAAAAATAAATAGATAAAGTAGTACTTAAACTAATCAATATTTCAATGACATTATAATCTATAAAACTGCTTATACATTAATCAATTAAAAATTAAACATGTTCATGATCTTATTAATCTAAATTACAAGAACTTTGATTATCAATATATATACACACAAAATAATCAAACAGTATTACTTTTTTAAAAGATGACAAACATTTATATCTCCAAGATATAATTTATGTGTATATATATAAATATATAAATTAAAAACATACTGATAAAAATAATAATAATAATATTAGAAGCCAAAATACTGAGAGAACTTGAAGTGAAAGTGAAATTAGCAATTTTATTTGTCATAAATAGCTTTCAGGCAGGTACTATAGAATCCAACAATATATTAATATTTAGATCCAAGGAATATTCAAATTCAGTAAAAAAAAAAATTAGCGAGAAAGACAAATCTGATGGCATGGGAAAAATAAAAAAGGCTTTACATCAAATGAAAACTCGCCAAAACTTATGCAGATTAAAACAAGTAGAAAATGGTTCTAATCATCAATGAATTGACTCTGATACTATATGTTAGAAATATATTAATTTTATTGATGTATTAGAACACAAATCTAAGATCAAAAACATACCTGATGCAGCAATAATTTTCAACTGACTTGGTTAGATCTTTTCCTACCAACTCTTACAAGAAACTACTCTAATGGGTGAGCCTCACGATTGTTTCTGTCTCTCAATGAGTGGAGGGTGGACCTATCCATATGTATAAATAGCATTAGGGTTTCACCCATCACAAAACCTTAACCTATTGAACTACACATACCCATCACATCAATAATTGGCCCAAGCCCACAACGAGGTGTGTCAAGCTCATAAAAATAATTGAGCTTCTAGACAGATTAGTTAGACTATAGTTCAACCCGTTTTTGTAAATCAATAAAAGCCTAATCAATGTTAGCCCAATAAAAAAATTCTAACAACATTTTCAAACCTACACCCAAAATATCTCCACAAAAAAATTAGCTTACATGCACACAGAGAAGAATCCATTATTCAAGCCATGCAAAAATTATTCCTAAGGAAGTCAAATTCAATCACATTTGTGGTGAATTAAAACACAATTTGGAACAAATCCGTCGCAAAAATGAAGTACCTGGAAACCAACTCGAGAGTACCCAATCTCATTGTGAAGTTCCTCAAAGTCAACATCCACCTATCCCTGCGACACCTACCTAGAAATTGACATACTCGAAAACCCACCATCCATCTAGTCAACGCAACCACCAACCCACCATCAGTTTCGACACACATCGCCACCAAACCAGTCATAGCCTAACCAATCACCACTCATGAATCCAACATTCAAGCCCAACCACAAGCTTCTTCAACCAAACTCACTCCACTCAATTCTTCCAACTAACCACAACCATCCAACCCTTTCCTTTAAAACCGAGTTTATCCACCAAACCCTCGCGACCTCCACTTCACAATTCCTTCGCCATCACTTGAAATGCACCACCCTCCAATCTTGTCATTCACCATATCTCAAAAATCTGAGCTTAAAAAAATTAATCCAAGCCCACAACCACAAAAATTTTTGCGAATTGTTCACTTTGGAACCACTTCTCTAGTTGCGCAGTCGGACACCATTTGAAAGTCATTTTGAGTACGATTCACCTCTCGTCAAAATGTGGATACTCTAATTTGCTAAAAATTGGTGTAAAAAAAATTAAATTCAAGGAGTCAAGAAAGGAACAAAGAAAATTTATTTGGAAATTTGTTGCACTCATTTGGAAGGTTGCGTTACTACTATTTTGGATTTGGGACAAGTTTTGAAAGAATTTTTCAGTTAGAGTTTACCATTCTCACAAGAATTCGAGGACGAATTCTTTTCAAAGAAGGGTTGAACTGATGTAAACCAAAATAACCCACATATTAATACAGAATAGCCTAGAATAATTTAGAATAGTCTAGTTGGTTATTTTACATGTCTCGCATTACTTAAAAAGCTTAGTGATGATGTGTTTATAAGAGGTTAACAGTCTCTTAATGGTATGATGTATTTTACGATTATCCCAAAAGCAAAGCCACGAAGGCCCTCTGAATTGGTGAGTCATAGCCATAGGCCTGCTAAACTCGTAATTATGGTATAAAGCGGACGATATCGTGTCACAAGTGTAGGTCTCGCCCCACTGTACGCAGAGAGATTGACCCTCCTACATAAGTTGATATTAGAGCCATGACCCAACTGGGCCATGTGGGCTTGCGTTCTTACGAGGACAAAAGACTCCCTAAGTAGGAGTGTATGATGTAGTGTGCCTATACATGTCCTATATTGCTTAGAAAGCTAAGTGATGATGTTCTTACAAGAGATGAATACTCTCTTAATGGTATGATGCGTTTTGGGATTACCTCAAAAGCAAAGCCGTGAATGCCTATTGAATTGGTGAGTCATGGCTGTAGGCCCTTTGAACTCATAATTATGGTCCAAAGCAGACAATATTGTGCCACGTGAAGTTGATCCCACCTCGCTGTACGCAGAGAAATTGACCCTCCTGCATCAATAACTTTCTTGCTTTTTATGGCTTTAAAAGTTGTACATTTTAAGGCTAATGAAAATAAATTTTTTATATAGATATTTTTTATTAAAAAAGATATTTGTTTTGGCTCAATTTTTTACTTGTCTTATTGACGTATTCTTTTATCTTCACTTTTATTCAAAATATTAATTCTCATCTACTCTCAATTTCGTATCAAGTTTTCCAAAAATAATGAATCAACATCAAGTAATTATTTGTATCATTAAAAAAATCATCTTTGGAATTTAACCTCACAATAAATTTGAGAAAATTAAAATAAAGAAATTAGCCATAATTATTCGAAATTGTTAAGCTAGATATAATAACCTACAAAATTGACGTTAAGTTGGATACAATAAAAGAATTTGCATCAAAATAACTATATCTAATCTCTAACTATTTTTATTTAATAAAAAAAGGTAATAAATGATGATTAAATAATTAAAATTGAAGATTTTTTATATTCTAATTTTTTTATTTAAATTAAGTGATTATGTTTGTTACTTTGATATTCTAATTTTTTATATTTTAATTAAGTGATTATGTTTGTTACTTATTGTTCTATAAATATTTAATTTCAATCAAGAACATTAAAATTTAGAAAGTTTTGTAACCGAAACAACAATATGCAATATAACCCAAATAATTATATGTAATCGATTACAACAAGAATTGTCTTTTGGGACAGTTTTAAATTCATAAAACACGTTGAATCGTAATCAAAAGAAGCTACTAACGGCACAATTAGGATGTAATTTTTCAGAAAAAAATTTAAGTACAACTAATAACCGTCCCAAAATGTTTACTTACATGACAGTTATTAACTACTGTAAAAGTCAATTATTGTTCAAAATTTTGGTGAATTCTTAGTATGGATATCGAAATAGGGTAGAAATCAATTTTATCTAAAGTATTGGTAAATATTGGGAAAAAAAATAACTTAATTTCAATTTAGGTACTTGTGTTGTTTTATTTTCTAAAATATCGACAAAAACTTCAATAATATTGGTAATATTTGTTGAAATACATGTAGAAAAAATAGTTTAAAAAAAAAAAAAAAAAAGTTTGTAGCAGCTTACCCATTTTGAGTCTTACAATATACAAGATGACTTTCAACATCTAAAACATCGACATTCATTTTGGAATGAATATTCTTGGTATTATTGGAATAGAATTATGACCCACCGGTGCATATATGACCCACTTATTCACATAGTTTCATTTTTAATTACCGCTAAAAAAAATATTGTTTTTCTTAATATGTAAAATAACATTTATTTTTCATAAAAAAACATTTACGTTTTTCGTAAGATACATATGTTGATTTACTTTGTAAGAAAAAATAACATATATTTGTTTTTCTGAAGGAGTTAAAAGTGAAAATGTTATACATGATAGGGTTATGTCATGCAATTAACTGAACAAAATTTAGAAATATCATGAATGAAAATATCGATATTGAGACTTAAATTTTACAAAAAATATTGAGTATATAATCAATATTGATGGATATTTAAAAAAAAATTACGAAAATTGTGCAAATTATTATAATTTTTTTGAAATATTTTATAAAATTTTAGTAAATATTAAAATAAACAATAATACACTAATTTAACTAATTTTATTATTTAAGTGACATATTTATGACATATATAATATACATAATGTATATTTAATAATAACAAAATATAAGTGTAATCTTTGTTTAACAAATATAAATATAAATTATATAATATAACTCTATGTTCGTGTTTGTTTTGCATAATGAAAACACAATGGGAATGTGAATGGTTTCAATGGAATTAAACATAAACAATATTATTATTATAATATTTGTTTGAGCAAAGCAATTAAAATAAACATTATTATTAAAATAAAATTTTAAAACTATAAATGTAACAAAGTTACAAAATAATTTTTTTTTAATTTCTAAATGAGATAAAATCAAAAAAATATAAATAATTATGTGAGATGAATAAAAATTATTATTATGTCTATTATACTTTACATTTTATTACAAATTAATAATCAAACCACACACAATAATACCCTAAATTATTCTCATTATGATTTCAATTAATGTCATTCAAACATGACAAAAATGCATTAAGTTACATGCAAAACAAATATACATAAATACTTGAGAGAGTTTCAACTCGGTGAACAACTAAGTTTAGATAATACAGACACCTAAGGATTCACCTTTTTGGTACAAGCAGTAAAAAGCAATTAATAGATAACGAGTAATTGCAAATAAATAGATAAGGCAAATATCAGACAATAAGGTAAAGTAGTAAATGCTTTCTAGTCTTAGTATATACTATATATGTTATCACATAAACCGTGAATACTTAGATTGTATTAACTCATGCAGCAGATCAAGCAATCCCCAACGATGTAATGCGGTAAACTCATGTAGGCTCCAATTTTAAATGATAACATCAATGAGTTGCTTAAGATAATCACTCAGCAACCAAATTTACTAAGCAAAATAAAAAAGTTACTACAAACTCTATAAAGATAAAATGCCAAATACCTCTATCAGTGAGGGACCACTTGTTCTAACTATTTAGGCTGTTATCACTAGCTTTCACCACAGCTACTTTGCTCCTGACTGAATCTGGCTCACCTCCAGAGCCACACCACCATGCAGTGTGATATAAATACCTACAATCAGTATGTGTACAAATAATGTGTAGTTTACCCAAAATATGATTTTAAAATAAAAACACCTCGTATCAACAATACGAAAACACACTCGACATATGTTTATAAGAAAACTCTACCTCATAATAAAAATACAGAAATACACTCGATGTATTGTTATTACGGTAACTCCGTTTGATAAAATGATTTAACAAACTTCACGACCACCTTGTATTTCAATACAAAAAAATACTCGATGTATTGAGACTACAAAAACTCCATTTTATAAATGAGTTTTATAAACTCTACCACCACCTCGTGGTTAAACACATAAAAAAATACTCGATGTGTTGAAACTACAGAATCACCTTTTGAAAATATTTAAACTTCAAGTTAACTAATCACCTCCAAATTACTAATACGAAAACACACTCAACGTATTAGTAATACAAAAAATAAAATATTTTTTAAATATATCAAAATATATTTTTCACACGTTTTAAAAATATGGAATGCCAAATATGCAATGTGAGAAATATATGTGAAAAGAGTAAGAGAGAAGACAAGAGATGAATATTGAAGGTGTGATAAGTAAGAGAGATGAGAGAGTATTTATAGCTAATTTTTCACCTTTTTGGACCATCGCTGACACCTCTTCGAGTACCTCCGCGAGGCCTCCTTGACCACCCCAGCGAACCCCCCACAAGATGTCAAAGAGGTCCAACGAGTCACAGTTCCATCCTATGCACACTTGCAGACCCCGTCTGACCATCTTGGCTAACCACTGGTGAGACCTTCGTAAGGTCCTAGTAAACTCCAAAAAAAATAAGTTTTTTTAAGGCAAAATTTCACCAAACAAAAAGCCATAAATATCCACCAATCTAAGAGAAATAAATGCAAGTAAGAACACATTTTAACATGCAATCTATATGTTTCCAATCATCCCATGGTGTGTGTATCATATAAACAAATAAAAGTGTTAAGATTTATGTGAGTGTGTGCGATACTGTTCACAAGCAAAACACCGTACAAAGAGGTAGACAGAAACATTAAGTATAACAAACAGACTTCATGTTTTGCACATAGGAACTCCAACAAAGATACAAAGGGACTTACAAGACTTATAATCTCCCACTTTGGCCTTTCATGACAAAACACTGCACAACCTATATAAGGCATGCATCAGATACAATATATTCATGCAAGATGATCTAACAAAGTTCATTCCCATGAACAAACTCTGATACAGACAAGACACCCCCAACACATTTACACTCCCATTATGTCCATCTTGTAGTGCTTTATCCATCTTCATGAATCAACACATCCTTCTTGATGCTAACTCTAGCTCCAAATGAGCTACAACGTTTGAAACTACATCTGTAACTTACACACACGAAACAAACACATACCCATGAACCATGCAGATCTATGTGTAGTCTATTAAACAACTATTGTGTTAACCCCACACAGATAAACACCAATAGGCTAAAAGTTCCCTCTAACTTCATGCAACACTCCCCCTAAATGTATGCAAGTCAGATGAAAAGATGTGATGCAAACCTACACTCACATTCCACAAAAAGCAAAAAATAGATGTAAACATGTTATGCAACATACAAACTTCTTCCTTTTGACACAAAATTAAAGGAACACTTCCATATGAGGGAGAGAAGTGATGTGCAAATTATAGTACTTGCAAGTGTACGAATCAATTGTAGCAAGCGATAAGCAAACCTTCGAGGTTGATCTCTCAAGGAATTGCAGTGGTTAAATATAATCTTTTCTTAATCTCTTTAAAGCCCTAAAGCAACTAAAACACTAACTAATTAGAATTATAGAACTACTAAAACTCTAAATAATTACAATCCTAAGGCTATTAACACTAATTAGTTAGAATCCTAAAGCTACTGAAATATTGATTAATTAGAATTGTAAGTGAGATTGGAAACTAAAACAAGAGCGGTGAAGGCAAGGAACGAATAATTATGATGACATACGAATAAGTCACAGAAAAATATTTCGACTTAAAACTAACTTTACTAGGTTTTTAATAATCAATGGAAGATTTATAGATATTTAGCTTAGTTGACCATGCTTGCATCAAAATATTATGGTGAATTAACATGAACGATCTAATAAATCAAGATTATCGGCATTCCTTTTGTTTACGAAAATTCCTACGATCAGGTAATTTTCTTTGTTGATTAACTAATCAATATCCTACGATCGGGTATATTAAATAACAAACAAATTATGCACAACGAAAAATATTTCAATCATATCAATGCCATGACTAGGTCATCAATTTAGAGCTTTGATTAAGTTTTTCAAAATATAATCAATGTGACATTCCTAAAACTAAATTCTCAAATTTTTCAATCCATTTAGGAACCTCAAATTCGCCCACGAGTATTCACAAATAAATCTCTAAACAAACTCTTAATAAAAAGCAATCTTTACTTATTTTGCTATTAAAACATTCACCAAATAAATCTAGCAAACATGGCAATATAAACTAAACATCCATAGTTACATTCAGTCAAACATGTTTAGATTAATATTCATAGATAAATATAATCTAACATACATTCTAGAGAGGAAAGAAGAAGAAGAAATATCTAACAACAACAAGTAACCTAAATCTAGATACTACAATTGGCTTGGATGATGTCTCCTTCCCCAAAAACTTGATCTTCAATCTTAATAGACTTCTTGTCTCCTTTAGATGTGCCTCTCTTGCCTCCCTAAGATATGGCAAAGTTTCAAAACCTAGTTTAATTTAGTAGAAAATCGTTCCTAAATTGTGTGAAAAATTGTATGTAATGTTGAAATGTAAGGGGGGTTTTTAGATGTAAGGGTTGCATAGAATTGGGACTCTCCAAAAATACAAGCGCGTTGCGGCACAACTTTTTATTTGCGGCAGCGCAAGCCAAAAAATTTTCCCTTACAGAAATCCGAGAGTAGTGTGCCACGGCACACAAAAACCTCCGCTGCGGCACAAGCTAATTATGTAACCCTTATAGACTGGTTGATTTTCAATGATTAGTAAAGGCTTAACAATGCCTTAGTCCTTTTTGCTCACTAGGTTGCTATTTAAGTGTTCCAAGTGTCCCATCTTCACGTGCTTACATTATTCATATCTTTTGAAGTTAAAAATACCTGAAATACATAAAAATATAACGTGATTCTGAATTGATAGATTTATACAAATAATTAAATAAAAGAGTTATTAAATTCAAATTCTATTTATCACAATTAAGCACAATAAAATCATAGAAATAATTAGTACTTTTTAAGCACTCATCAAGAAGAAATACAATTTGTAATAATTTTATACACTTATGTAATACATGTAGAGAAGAAACAAAGCATAAGTAAAAGAAACATAAGTAAGCACACAACAAATAAATCATATTTTATTAAATTCAAACTTTTTTACAAAATTTTGAACAAGAAAGAAAATACAAGAAACTAAGATTCTACTCTCTCTTCATCTCTATCAAGGTTACAGCTGAGAACCGATGTCAGACTCTCTGTGGTCAGAGGGGTAGGAAGAAGGATGAGGTAGCTCAATGTTTGAATCTCTGAGAAGTGCACAGTAGTCACACCAACTGGGTGAATCTGGGAATGATCCACCAGACTAGAAGGCTAAACAAACGGTCAAGAACCAGAGGATCATAAATAGTCATGATACGGCTACTGAAGATGCTCAATTCTACTCACCATGTCATTAATGTTAATTAGCATCTATTTGTAGTGTATAGGATCCTAATGCTCTTTAGAAAGATCTTTAAGAACATTTTCCAAATGTTGAGTCAAAGCATCCACCTATGCATTTAGAGAGGCTTATTCAAAAGATTGAGGAGGAGGAATATGAAGAGAAGTAGAAGGGAAATAATGTATAGGCACTCTAAGAAGAAGAAGAAGAAGAATGGCTTAGAGTTTTTAGATAAAGGGCATGATGCCTAAAGGTGTCTGATAAAAAGGGGAGTACAATCATAAACAAAAACTTTAATTAACAATCTGCCAAAGACAGAATTGGTCCCCAGTGGAGCTAAATTCAAAGGAGGTTAAAATAATTAGAGGTAAGATTGATAGAAGGAAAGAAGGAACAAAAAATGATGGTCCTAAAGATCATACCAGCGAGTTCTATAGGCTTGTTATGAAAAATGGCACAAAGAAAATGCCCCTAGTATTAGGCACAAAAGAGACATGAGTACAAGGAAAGATGTAAGCAAAAACGACTTGCAAAAGCATGTGTCTAGGAGAGGTACTATTAATTGAAACAATACCTCCAGTAAAAGGAATGTCAGGTCCAGCAAGTCTTGCAGCCATGGCAGACTGATTTCGAGCTATGAGACGCTCAGGTTCAAACAAAAAAGTTATGAGGTAATAATTTCATATTCAAAAGGAAGAACAAAAAAAGAGAGATTTTTCATGTTTGGGAGAGATAAGAAGTCTAAGACATTAGCTCTAGAGAAAGTGACCTCACGTCCCCTTAAAGAAAAAGAAATAGATAAGCGACGAGTGCGATGAGCATGTATCGCAAGATAAAACTCGATGAAAAAAGTATGCAAACCTTTTGTGGATAGCAGGAAACTCCTTAATCAGAACTAACCACTCACTAATACAAGAAGGAGACTTCTTAGGCTGACAAGTAGATCTGCTTGGTGGAGAAGAGGGAGTAGCTTCATCTTAAGTGGCACAGGATCCTTTAGTTTGTCAAGGCATTTTATGGAGAAAAAGAGGGGTAAGAGAGTTTAAAGGTAGATTATGAGGTAAAAGGTAAGGTATTTTTAAGGTAGGAAGTGTTTAGAAAATTATGTGGTTTGAAACAAATGAGAAAATGGGGTTTAAATAAGGAATCCTTGCACCAATTACAATTGACCCTTCGTGAAGAAGAGGGATTGAATAGAGAAAGTAGCTTATCAGTGTGTAAGAAAACCCAACCTCTGTTTGGAGATCCAACCAGCAAACAATAGGCTTTGAATTGACCTTTCTAAGAACGGTGCTCGGCTAGCAATCCAAAAGGGTAAGGAGAGAGAAAAACTCTTAAAAAATTAGAAAAAACATAGAAAAATTATTTTAACATCAATAAAGAAAGAAGATTACAAGGAAAAATAAAAATAAAGATATTTAAAAAAAATAACACAAAAATAAACACATAGAGAATGCTCCAAGAAAAAGAGAGAAAAGAAAAAATAATTAAAAACAAACTAACTCACACCCAGATATAGTATGATCAAATTGTATCCCTCCATCTAAAAGAAGAAGTGATGATGGGCAATAGGAGCAAAATGTAATCTCTAGTCCATATATGCATAAGGAGTATGAATCACTCGAGAGTTCTTTGTTTTTGAAATTCTCAAATGACCTATCAAGCAGTCATACATATGACTTTTAGAAAGTTTGGCCTTTTCTTCACTATATTGCTGGTATATAATGTACCCAGAAATAAAATTCTCAAACGAACCACAGTAGGTATATCTTGAGAAATCAAAATGAGATGAGTGAAGCGGAGATCTCCTGGTACTAGTCCGAACATATCTTGGACAGTAGTTAGCAAGATAGTTAATAGTACCACAAGTATGACAAGAACGAGTGGGAGAATACGAGAAATTGGGTCTTTGTCTCCGAGGAGTAACACAAGTAGGAGAGCAAGTGGTAGGTAGTGGCAATAGACCATCACTTGCATGAAGAGAAAAAAAAGTAGGCGATGAGAAGTTCACCTTGTTGGAATGACACCTGCGACTTACCTTTCACAGCAAAATTACCTTTACCTTTTGCAGCAACTGTCTTGTGAAGAGGATTTTTTACAACAGGTATGATCAAGAGAGGAGCAACAGTATAAGTGGGAGCACTAGTAGAAGCAGGAACAGTAGAAGTTGTTGACTTTACAAAGATATAAGCAAAAGTTGTAGTAGAATTGAGGAGAAGAAGCTGTATAACCATCATTAGTAAAACCCAACCTGCGTCTATCACCAAGTGCCTTGATGCTAACAAAAATCTCAACAATCTTCTAAGTACCCATCAAAAGTTTCTTAACAATGTCCCTGGAGTGTTCCAACTCCTTCTCAAGATCAAACTGCTTTGCGCTCAAAGCAGTGAGCAGGTCATCATTTTTCTTAACTCATGCCTTAAGAAAATTGGTAGAATTACCCAAACTATTAACTTTTTCTTAGAAAGCTAGCAACTCCTCGTCTTTTTCTGAAAAGGCATGAGAAATATATGTCTTTTCACATGCCAAGATCTCAACCTTCTGTCCTAGAATTGATATTCTTTCAATTTTCTCCTCTGACAAATCCAGACTAACTATCTGCTGATCTACAACGCTTTGACGATTTTTCAAAAACTGTTTAAGGAATCTCATCCTTGACTTATTTGACTCAACTTCAATAACCATGTCACTAAACCATTTTTGCATAATCTCACATTTTTTTAGTGAGATCATCCATGTCAAGTAAGTTAGTCGTAATGGGAGGATGATCTTAAGTCACCATAAAGGTTATAAAGTTACTTTAATCATCTTTCGAACTATGGCTACTATCCGAAATAGTAACCTCTACCATCATAGCCTTCTTTCCAGATTCCCGTCCCTTTAATCGACACCGAGTAGTAATGTGTTTGAGTTTTTCACATGCGTAGCACTTGACCTGTCTAGTCTAACCCCTAGACTGAGGTCTTCCTTTATCTGCTTCAGAGTCTTCAACTCTGGCTCTAGAATGTCTTCTATTGGAGCTTTCCTTCTTTGATTTATCAGGAGCATTCCTTTTGCTCCTGAAGAATTTATTAAACTACTTTGCTAACAAATCAAATTCTTCCTCATCCAAGCTGGATGAATCATCACTATCAGCAAAAACATGTTCTTTTTCTTTATGAGTCTAGGTGGTCTTGAATGCAAGACTTTTACTTTTATCAATAGAAATAGTTCTTTTGGGAAGGAGGTGATGAATCTCAAAAGCTTGAAGATCTCCAACGATCTCATTGACCTTCAAAGGTTCTCCTATAAATGATGTTTTAATAGCGATAACCTTTTCTCGAAAACGCTGAGGCAAGCTACACAGAATCTTTCTCAACTTAAAGTTCTTCATTAATAGGATGGCCTAGGTTGTAAGAAGTGTTGATAACGTTAGAAAAGCAGCAGTAGAAGTTGTCAAAGGTCTCATCTTCCTCTATTTGAAGAAGTTCATAATCCATTTTAAGTCTAATCAATTTGGATTTCTTTAATGCTTCCCATGCTTCCTTGAAAGTAAAGTAAGAAAAAATTAGTCTGTATTTTTCTGGAGTGATAGCTCGAGTAAGTGTATACAGTCTTTTATTATTCCAGTTGCACTAACGACTTTCCTTTTTCGTCCATTCAATCATAGCAAGCTACACAGAATATTCTCAACTTGAAGTTCTTCATTAATAGGACAGCCTACATTGTAAGAAGTGTTGATAATGTTAGAAAAGTAGCAATAGAAGTTGTCAAAGGTCTCATCTTCCTCTATTTGAAGAATTTCATAGTCCCCTTTAAGAGTAATCAATTTGGATTTTTTAACGCAACCCATGCTTCCTTGAAAGTAGAGTAAGCAAAAATTAATCTGTATTTTTTTGAAGTGATAGCTCGAGTAAGTGTATACAGTCCTTTACTATTCTAGTTGCACAAGGACTTTCCTTTTTCGTCCATTCAATCATAGGTTTGGGAAAAATTGTTCCATCTTCAAGAGTTTTTATAGGAGGCATCCAGCCATTCTTTACTTGATACCAGACACGGTCTCCCATCGACCAGAAGAATGCCCGCATCTGAGACTTCAAATAGGCAGAGTTACGCCCATTGAGAAAAGAAGGTATACTTACGTTTCCTTCTTCACCGGAGTCCATCCTGGTGAAAAGTGAGTGTGTGTGAAAAGTACGAGAAACAAATTAACACCAGAGCAATTAAGCCCAATAAAGGTATACCAGTCCTGATACCAATTGAGAGAGTCTCAACTCTGTGAACAACCTAGCCTAGGTGATACAGACACCTAAAGACACACCTTTCATACAAGCAGTGGAAAGCAATTAACAGATAATAAGTAATTGCAGATAAATAAATAAGGAAAATATCAAACAATAAAATAAAAGCAATAAATACTTTCCAATCTTAGTATATACTATATATATTGTCACATATACCGTGAATACTCAAATTGATCAACTCATGCAGCAGATCAAGGAAATTCAACGATGTAACGTGGTAAACCCACTTGTTTTAGCATTCTTACTCTTGACATCTCGTACTTTTTAATTTATTTATTTTATTTTGTTACACAAAATTTTCTATATTTATTTTATTAGTTAATTTTTACAATAAGTTTTAATATTTCAATCTCCGTAGGAACTATCTTTCTTATAATTATATTACTTGTTTGCGACACATGCACTTGCGTTATTGTATACACTTCTTAAGCAACATTCATTCTTTTATTATATGTGACTGACAAGGCAGTGGAAGACATTGGATTGAAATCAATGGAACATTGCTATGTTCTAATGCCCTTTTTATTGGCATTGTTGAAAGATGGTGATTTTACTGTTGCAAAGCATCTATTGTCTTTAGCACAAACTTCTTTTGACTGCTCTAGTGGATAAGGTATGCAAGAAATGGATATGGGAGTTTCAAGTTTCTTGAATCTACTAAAAAAGGATTTGCCAATTATTAGTAAGTTTGGAAAGCAAGTTTGTAAAGAACATATGTATTAAGAATAACTCTAAGTTTTGTAATTAATTACTAATTATTAGTGAGAAATAGACTTTCGTTCAATTTTATTCAAATTCTAAGTGTTATTTTTTATAAGAAAGTATCTAATGTTAGTTAAATGATATTATTGATAATTAGCTTTAAATATATTTTCATAAATTTGATAATAAAAATATCTTACAGTGATATTTTAGTATAAAATTAAATTTGATTTTGTTTGAATATATACTCATTATCATAAAGTTATAAAATAATTACAAAAAGTCTTTAACCATTCCAAAAAGTCTTTTGGAACGGTTGTTTATCTTTTAGGATCGGTTGTGTTTTATTTTTTGAGACAGTTAATAACCATCCCAAAAAGTATCTTTTGGGACACCCGCATACGGGACAATTATGGCCCAAAAAATAACTGTTACCAAAGACTTAACAGTCCCTAAAGATAATTTTTGTAGTAGTGAATAAATATTAAATAGTGTTATAATATTTTCTAATAAACGATTAATAGTCCCAAAAAGTTGTACCTTTTGAGGTGCCCACGTACGGAACGGTTATGGTAAAAAAAATAATTGTTCCCAAAGATTTAACCATCACTAAAGACGATTTTTGTAGTAGTAAATAAATATTAAATAGTGTTATAATATTTTCTAATTAACTTATAAACTCTTACATTTAGAATAATTATAAGATGATAAGATTCAAAACTTCTTACAAATTGGCTTGTATTGCAATATTATATTCTCCTCATGGTCAATGAGACTATAAGAGGGCGTGTATTAAAATTTATCATTATATATGTGTATGCGTGAGTGTACGAGTGTGTGTATGTTTTATTTTAATAAAAAAAAAACATTATCTATATGAATTGTAAGTTTAAGAAGTATAAGAGTCCATAATTATAATGAGCAACCTTTTGTTTTTTCTCTTACAAGTTATTTCCCTAGTCAAGTAATAAATTAATAAATAATAGCATAGAAAAATTAAATTTTAAACGTGCATAGTTGTGGAGTGTATAGCCATAAATAATTACATTTTTATAATGAATTAATTTTTTTTCATAACAGTGAATTAAAAAATTTGAGAATGTAAAAAATAGGATATATTTAAGGGTAAATTACAAATACCTCCCTATAAGTTTCATGAAAAAAAAAAATCTTGTATGTTTAAAAAATAACAATCGCATCAATTTTTGTCACTATTTCAAATCTTTCTAAGGAAGGTATTTGAAAAAAAAATCAATAAAAGTGAGAAATTTGAGGAAAGATTTTGTAATAAATTAATAATTGAGGGATATAATTGCCTATTATCTAAAATTGATGAGTGTTTTTGTTATTTTTGAAAACCTAAAGAGGTTCTTTAGCAATTTTTCATATGTTTAATGCATAGATAATTGACTTAGGTTATATGAGTAAAAATACTAATAATTAGACAAGGATGGAGCCAGGAATAAATTGTAAGGGGGGCTAAAATTTGAAGTTTGAATATTTTATATCATGTCAAAATTTTATTTAAGTATTGAAAAATAAAAAATACATAATAATGTAAATTAACAGGAGTTATGGTGTACTCTCATTAATCTAACTCTAAATTTTTCATGTCATATCATAATAAAGACATAGAGTTAACACTAACAAAATTCATAGAATTGACACATTATAATTAATATATAACAAAAACTATATAGTAAAAAAAATATAATAAGATTACAAGTATTGATTTTATTTATGTATAAAATAAGTTTATTAATTAAAAAAATCTAAGCATAGCTTAATTAAAGACATCCAAAATTATAAGTGTTAACATTAAAGCTTAAAAGAACATAGGAAGATGTAAAAAATAATATATGATTTAGAATTTCAAGCTTAAAATTATATTTAAAAATATATGTAGATAAATAATATAAGAAAGATTATTAAAAAAATAAAAATAAATTAAAAAGGAAAAATATTAAAAATATTATATAATTTATATAATTTTTTTAAATAAATCAAAAATATTAAAATATAATATAATATAATATTAAATAAAATTAAAATTTTGAGTGAAATAAAATATGATAAATTTTTGTGATATGAACAATTAAACCTTAAAAGCTTTTTCCTCAAGCTTTTGATCGTATTTCTTTTCCTAATTTTCAATTTTTATAATGTTTAATGTGAAGTTAAATATTTAAAGTATTTTTGAATTATTATATATAGATTTAAGAAATATTTTTAATATTATATCTATAATTTTATGCTAGCATCTAATATTTAACAAATGCTGAAACAAAAGTGAATATATTTAATCACTTTGTTAACAATTTATATAACTTTTATCTACATATATGTTTGTTAAATATTATTGATATATACCAAAATATTGACAAAATTTTATACACAATATATTACTATAAATAAAATATTTATAAATCAATCACCACTCCAATTGGTCATAATAATGGAACCGGGATCGAGCCGCAAATCGTAGAAATCATCATCATCAAACTCCCGGGGCATAAGTCGTGCATTGCATGCTTTCACAATTACATGTGAGCTATTCTTTGAATCTACTGATGCTTGGAGGAAACTTGCTCCATTGAGTTGACCACCAAACCAATACATTGGTATGTATATGAGAAATTCATATAAACCAGCTCTTTTGCTTATCCATATGTCAAACTCAAGTGGGTGGTCAAGGAGACCTTGATTAGTGTTGAAATTACAAATCAATGTTGAATAACCATTGTCAAGTCCGAGCACCACTTCATAAACAACACGTAGTGCATATCCATTCATGGCCGATGTAAAAGTTGAAAATTCAGTTTTTACGCAAGACTCTCGACTTTCACACCCCATTGGAATTTCAGAAAGAGGCCAAATAACTATGAATAAATAATTCTCACTTATATGAGCCTACAAATCACAACCAAAATATTTAATTTGAAAAAGGAAATAAAAGGAATAAAAAAAATGGAAATGAAAAACATTCAAAACAAATGAGGAAGAGAAATATATATCCACGTAGAGAGTGACATACCTGAATTTGTCCCTCAATTTCGTCGCAAGACTCTTCTCCCTCAACTTCGTCCTCAATTTCGTTGTAAGACTTATATATCATAAACGAGATTGTTCTCCCTTCACCCGTATCAAAAAATGGTAGATATCTTGCTAACAAACTACAATTTTCTACATCTATTTTGAAACTAAATGGAATATATTTTGGTAAATACCTAAGACAATCGCAACCAATTATGGAAAGAAGTGTGAGTTGAGAGAGTTGAAAAATACTTTCAGGAATGCTCACAAATATGTTTTGGTCCAACCTTAACCCCTTTAACGAGGACAAGCTAACAATGTCATCAGGTATTGCTCCATCACCTAGTTCGCACCCAGCAAGGTCTAAGATTTCCAAAGAGCACAAACCTGATAAGGAATTCGGAAGTTGCAGTCCTTCACAACCATGTAAATCTAACCTCTTAAGGTTGCTTAGATGCACAACAAAGGAAGGTAGTTTACACTTAGAAAAAGATAGGTCAAGACTTTGCAAAGATGTCAAACTACAAATGCTACTTGGAAGACTCTCAATATCAGTGTAACTTAGATCCAAATGAACCAAATGTTTGAGACAATCTACCGATTGAACATGTACATTGCGGACACCACTAAGGTTCAAACTCTGCAGATTTGGAACAATTCTGAGGTCTATGTTGTCGCACATGATTTCAGAATAACGTAGATCAATTGCGACTAGTTTTTTTAATACCTGATATCAAACAGGAAATTAACATATAAAAATTGAATAACAAGCTTTAATTACAAAGACTTAAAACTATATTAGATAAAATATAATTTTACCATAGAAAGCTCCTGTGGAAACTCAATGATTGCACGTTGACTAATCAAACATTTTAAGTTAGGCATCTTCGAAAGTGAATTAATATTCCATCTTAAACGAGATGATTCATGACGACCACGACAAATCACATCATGACAAATCACTTCAACAGCTTCTGTTCCCTGTACCAATAAATAATAAGTATGCATGCTTCTAAAATTTGAAAACCTACCGTAATTATACTTTGTTTATTTATTTCTTATTTGTTTTTTTAAATAGTTTTATATCTGATCTTTTCTATGAACACATCTTTAACTTTTTGGTACATTTTAAACATATATATGCAACACGTACATTTTGAATTTATTTTTTGATGTAAATATGCTTTCATAAATTAAAAAATATTTATATTATAAAATAAACTTTGAGAACATGTATTGAACATATGAAAAAATATTATTCAAATTGAATATATGTTTAATGCCTTTATGAACATATGTTGTTAACATTACAAAAAATTAAATATACGTTTGGGAGGGGTTAAAAAAAAACTCTACTTACAAAGGGGTATCTTATGTACTATAATCATAACTTTTTTATATAACTATAAGTAAAATAATCTAAATACAAAAGTTATATTAATAAATCAAAAACAAATACATGAATACGCATCATAAGGGATTTGAATACGGGATATCACGCTCTAATACCAAGTTAGAAGTTATTCTGAGTAATTTTGATAAGAAAAAGGTTTAAATTAGTTGAATATAAAAATAGCTAAGGACTACGTAAATGCCTTGGCCAAAATAATTAACTTCTAGGAACTTTTGAAAAATGTCTATAAACCATAAACAAAATTTCATGTCTTCTTTCTAATAAAAATTATGTACCTTATTATTTGTGAGCACTTCTTGTAAATCATTGAAATTCCACACCCTACTGCGCTTGCCAGGATTATCTGGAGATTCTTGGTTAATAATAAGTTTACCCATTTCTGATAATAAATCATGCATCCCTAACTCTGAGTATAAGTAATTTTCTTCTATAGTTATTAGGGATTTACTCACAAGGTTGCTTATACTAATGTCTAAATTGGAACGAAAGCTTCTTAACATTTCTTCTACAGGATAATAACTTAATTTGTGGAAAATACAAAGATCAAGAAATATTTCCTTTTCGGGTTTATTCAATGCATCAAAGCTTACTTTAAGCGAGCCTAATATCTCTTCATCAGGACATTGCTCAAGTCCATCCAAAGTATCCTTCCATTCATTAACATTTCTACCATACAATGATGAGCCCAAAACTTTAAGAGCCAAAGGATGACCACCAGCATATCTTAAAATTCCTTCAAATGCACCTCTATACTCTTCTATAGAAGAAGTAAAGTTTTCCTCGAAAGCTTCTTGAAGTAAGAGTTGACGAGATTCAGCAAAAGATAGTCGCTCCATCTCATAGATATAATCCCCTCCATTTTTCTTTAAGAGATGCTTATCTCTTGTTGTAATGATGATCCTACTTCCTTCACCAAACCAACGATGCCTACTCACTCTTTTTCCGATCAAATATTCCAAGTCTTGTGATCTATTAACATCATCTAGGACAATAAACACCTTTCTACCACATAGTCTATCCATTAATGTCATTTTTCCACCCAAAGAATTTTGTATAGTTACAGAGCTTTCAAGCAAGCACTCGTGAAGAATCTCCGCCTGTATATTACACAAACCTTTTTCCTCCAAAGTCTTCTCCTTAACATTCACAACAAAACAACTAGATTCGAATTTGTTGCGGATCAGCTCAAAGATTAATTTTGCAATAGTTGTCTTGCCAATACCTCCCATTCCCCAAATCCCTACTACAAGTACCTTCTTTGACCCTAAATCTAGAAGCTGTTTTACCTTGTTTAGCCGAACATCCATTCCAACATACTCCTTGCTGACAACTGACAGAGTATTGGGTAGCACCGCAGTTGAAACCGCTTTCACTATGTCCTTTATAAGTTCTGCCTCAGTTCTGAAAAAAAAGAAGTTGTAAACAAATGGCCCTTAATATAAAAATATGTGAATTTAAGACTACAGGGGAAACAGTGATTACCGTTTATCATTCTTAAAGTCCCAACCAACTTTGCTGGAAATTTCGTTTAAAGCTTTTTTCCACTCATCAATCTTGGATTTGTTTCCTTTGATAAATTCTCGATTCTTAGCAAACCCCTCGCCGAAATCGCCGCTTTGTTTTCTCACCTGAGTTGGTTCCACATCATAAAAAACTGGAAAGACCTTATAATCATTATCATTTTCTTGATGGTATTTGAGAATATGCAAAAGTTCTTCTAAACACCAAGTTGAATCAGCATACTTCTTAGAAAGAACAACAATGGCAGACCCAGATTCTTCAATTGCTTTCACTAGTTCAGGAGCAATAGTAGTTCCTTTCTCAAGTCGTTCATCATCCTTGTAAGTGTAGATTCCTCTACGATCCAGCGCATCGTATAAATGACTAACAATACCTTTGCGGGTATCTTCGCCTCTGAAACTGAGGAAGACATCATACTTCCTTTTACAGCTTTTTGAAAGTGTGGAGTCAGAAAAGGTATCATCATATTTCCGTTTAAGGCTTGAAGAAGAAGGTTCAGAGTTCATGGTAGGTGCAATATTAGAAGGGAAAAAAGAAGAGATACCATGTGTGAATTTATAAAACCAATTCATGTGTTTAGCTAGAATGTTACAAAAAGAATTATAAAACCAAGAGGAAGAAGGGAAAGAAGAAGACATATTAGAACAAGAATTATAACGATATTGAGATGAAAATGAAGTAATGAACGTTTGTGACCTTAAATAATTTCAATCCAAGGGATCTTTGCTATTAACAAGAAAAATCAATGATCATCCGGAAGACTTAATTTTTCTAAATGATTTAGATATTTTGATTATATTTAAAATGAGATGGAACCAAGAAGTTTCAGGCGTTGTTATAGGGCCCCTCCAGAGATAAGCGCGTTACAGAAAGTGATGAACAGGGGACCATACAAATAATTTCAATACTGCCAAGGCTTAAACGCGTTATCTTATCACCGAACTTTTTTCTAAATGAAATGGATATTTTCATTAAATTCAAAATGAGATAGAAAATAAGGACAAAGGACAAAGAAGTTTCACATGCTCTTTACTTTCCAAACGCTTTATGAAACTTAGAAGGAAGATCGACTTTTTCTAAATGAAATAGATATTCCTTCATTTGTTCAATTAGGTGGGCTTTTTTTTTTTTTTTTCCTTTCCTTCAAAAAATTGATAAATTAATCTAAGTCTAATATTAATTTTTAGATCCATGCATTCAAATAGGTCTAAAAAATTATATAAACTAATTGTTGTAGGTTTAAAAATGACAAAATTAACTAACTGATTTGAATTACTTTTAACACACTAAATTTTTTAAGTATTTTTCATTCATATATATTGTAATTATTATTATTATTATTAAATTATAATTATATTAATATTTTGTTTAAAAAAATTAAATGATGGTTTATTGTGTTTTCTAAGAAATATTTTATTTTGTATTCCACAGTATCATTGTATTAACCAGTCATTTGATAAACTATTCTTGGATTATCGTAAATAGTGAAATAATCTTTAAAATAAAGTTAATATTTACAATGACACTTCTAAAGTGGATTATTTTAAATTGGAGGGCATTGAAGTATTCTTTTTATATTTACCATATATCTCTATAGCTTTTTTTTTTTTAACATGGTACTCTCAATTTTGGAGAAATTGAAAATACTAGTACATGATGTTGGAAAGATTCTATCATCTATTAACCACATTTTATAGAATGATTTAACTCTTTTGTAAATATAAGGAATTTGTGAAGTACAAAACCTCTTTTTTAAATGACTTTTTTTTAAAAATAAAAACAGGCACTAAAGTCATTCTTTTCATTGAATCATGGAAAATAAACGAAATTCATTCTTTTCATTGAATCATGGAAAATAAACGAAATTCCATCTTGAGTTCAACATAGATTAAGAGATTTATGGCATGTTTATTAAATAATACTAAATATTTTGACAATATATTTTTATACAATTATGTATTTAGATGTAAAATTATATTACATTGAACAATTAAAAATAGTATAATTATGTAAAAAAAATTGTGTAACGATCTAAATCGTACTAGATACTTAATTTTACATTATAAAATTATGTGTCTTAATTTGATTGTTTCATATCAATTAAAAATAATATTCTTTATTTTTAAAAATGTAATAAAAATTTAAAAATAAATTAAATATAAAATTTTAATAAAAATTATTTTAAATATAAAATATTTTATTAAAATATTTATAATTATTTTTATTTAATTATATTATATAATTTAATATTAAATACTGTAAATATTAATTATAATATAATTTAATATAAATTCGAATTGTATGACATAACTCATTTTTAGGTATATAATTTCAATTTTAACACTTTTAGTAATAAAATATATGTTTATTTTTCTTATAATATAAATGAATATTTTTTTTAATATTATAAAAAAATAAATATATATTTTTTATTAAAAAATTAAAAATAAATTAAATTAAATTATTAAATTATTTATGTATCGAATGGTTAATATAATTTTGTTTAAAGGGACTAATGGATTATATTAAAAATGAGATGGAAGATAAGCGGAAATTGACAAGAAATTTCATGGTAATTAAATGAGTAAAGAAAGCCCACGTTCTTTGCCCCATCCTACCAACGTTGAAATTACGTTTTTTTCCATTCCTTTTCTTTGAAAACAATTCCCATCAGTCGAAAAAATTGTAAAGTAGCACGATTAAAATTTATAATAATATTGATAGTTTAAAACACACTTAATATTAAATAACATAAAATATTTTTTAATTAAAATTAATTATTAATTTTTTTTGTATTTATAAATATATTAAATTTTTTTAACATTATAAATATATAAATTTGCTAAAAATAATTTTTTAATAATATTAAAAAATATGCAAATTTATTTTTAAATAGAAGCACACATAAACGAACAAACATGAACAAACACGCACAACATGCATGAGTTTCCATCCTAAATAAAATTAGTACCATAATAATATTAAGTATTATAAATTGAACGGAATTTAACATTAGGCAAGTTTAAATGATCATAATTTAGATTGACTTCGACTATATGAGCCGGACTAAGGGTTTTATTTTTGTAATTATAAATTTTAATGAGTATTATTTTTGTTGTTTAAAAAATATTATTTATTGCATTAATTATGGATTAAGTAATTTAAGAATCACTTTGTTTGTTTGTGTTAGTAAAACACTTTAGTTATTTTTCTTTCGCATTGGATACTTTTGTTACTTTCTTAGTAAAAATAAGACACTTTTTTGAGTAAAATTATCATTTTATTTTAATAGTTTAAAACTAAATTTTAATAGTACAGTATTTTTTTATATATTTTTTTTATCATTCTTTATGTAAATTTATATTTTATAGAATTTTTTAAAAAAAATTTGGTTACTTTCGGTATTGCATTTTTTGAATATATCATATTTGAATCAAAAAATAAAATATAGAAAAGTGCTCAAAAAATACAGAAAATTCCTTAAAATATATATTTTACAAAAATAATTGACTAAAACAAAATTGTAATGTTTAAATTTAATTTTAAACTATCAAAATAAAATTACAATTTGTCTCATTAAATACATTTTTATTATTTTTTTTTTTAAAAAAAAGTATTAATAAAATAAAGCCATGAACACTCCATGGCATAGCTTGGAACAAGAATTATAACGATATTGTGACGAAAATGAACTGATGAACGTTTGTGACCTTAAATAATTTCAATCCAATGTTTCTTTGCTTTTTTGCCAAACGCGTTGTTAACAAGAAAAGATCAGTGATCAACCGGAAGACTTGAAGACTTAGGGCTTCTTTGGCTACGTGATTTGAAAATAATTTTTAAAAAGTGTTTTTAAATCATAATTTGAAAACAAATTTCAATAATTTTTAAAAACAATAAATTGTTTGGCCAACAATTTAAAAATATTTTTTTAAAAGCTAAAAATAAAAAAATAATTGTTGGCATAATGTTTGTCAAAAAGATGATTAGTAGGGAACCACATAGCAAAAAAAGAGTCATATCATATTTTCACAAATTTTTTAAAACACTAAAAATATGTAAGTGTTGTTCTCAATTTTTTGTTTTTAAGTTCACATAATTTTTAAAAATTATAATTTAAAAATATGGTCAAACATACTAAATTGTTTTTAAAACTCATTTTTTTGTTTTGAAACATAAAAAACTGTTTTTAAATTACATGACCAAACAGGCCCTTACTTTTTCTAAATGATTTAGATATTTTGATTATATTAAAAATGAGATGGAATATAAGGAGAAAGAACCAAGAAGTTTCATGCTAATTGTAAATCTACTTACACCCAAGTCCTGGTCCCATTGTGGTAATTTCAGGCGTTGTGATAGAGTCCCTGGAGAGGCAAATCTGAACATAATAAGTGCCTTACAAATAAAGTGATGAACAGGTGACCATACAAATAATTTCAATATTGCCAAGGCTTAAACGTTGGGGGTAGTAATTTATGTTATATTTCGATTGATCGAATCGAATTTGAATTGAAAAACACGAAATTGAATTAAATTTGGGCTTATTTTGGCTTAGTTCGAATAACACGAAAAAATTTGAGCTGGATTAGGGCAAGCCCATTAGTCCAAAATTAAATTAAATTTTAAATAAAAAAATTATATTACAATTAAAATAATCTTTCATTTCTTTCAGTATTTCTCTTTTATGATATATTAGTTATTTTTTCCCTTTTCTTTTAAAAAATAAGCTGATAAGGAATAAATAGTTATAATATATTCTTTTTGTCACAATATTATGCTATATTATTTGATGTTAATGTATTTAGCATTTAAATCTACCTAACTCTTTAAACAAAAAAATAATATTTATATTTAATTTAAATTATTATTATGAAGTTTCTATTTTTAAATCGATACTTGTATTATGTTATTCTCTTTTTCATTTGTTCATTGTCTGTCTTTAGACTTATATATTATGTAATAGTTAAAGTTTTATCTTTGTGTATATAAAAAAAGTTATGTTCTCACGTAACATTTTAATTTACTTTAAATATTCATTTTAGTAAGTATATTTATTTAATCTACCCATCTCTATTTATTTTGTTCAATAGCTAGATGAAATTTTATTTTGACTTGAGAACTTTTTATTCTAAATGTGAGTTTTCATTATGGCATAACAGCTTCTAATTTTTGCATGAGTGAGATTTAATGCATTTACTCATTACCTAATTAATTTAGTAATTAACTTTTTGCTTTAATAATTAATTTTTTCTTATATTTATATATATATTTTTTATTATTTTATGTAATGTTGTTTGATTTTTAATTAGTAAACATATTTTTTTAATAAAAAAAAAGTCATATTAACTAAAAATATATATATAATTAACAATTTTGGCTAGTTTTGGTTAGTTTGAGCCATCTCATTTTGTTTGGCTTGGGTTCGGACTCACCTATGTTAGCTCGAATTAAATTTAAATTGAGCTAAGGTTGAATTAATTTGGACTGGGTTAGTTTGGGCCAGCTCGAACTAGCCTAGCTTGTACGAATTGACACCCCTAATTAAACACGTTATATTTTCACCGAACTTTTTTCTAAATGAAATGGATATTTTCATTAAATTCAAAATGAGATAGAAAATAAGGACAAAGGACAAAGAAGTTTCATTTGCTCTTTACTTTCCAAACAATTTATGAAACTTAGAAGGAAGACACTTTTTCTAAATGAAATAGATATTCCTTCATATGTTCAATTAGGTGGGCTTTTTTTTTTCTTTAAAAAATTGATAAATCAATCTAAGTCTAATATTAATATTTAGAGATTAGTTGATTCAAATATGTTTAAAAATTATGTAAATCAATTTAATTGGTTCTTAAGTTTGATTGTAGGTTTAAAAAATGACAAAACTGATTTAAACTTGTACTTTTAACACACTAAATTTTTTAAGTTTTTAGGAGGTGAACTAATTAAGTATCAACACATTGTAAGCTCAACATTTAAAATTCAACAATCAAGATTTAAAGGGATTTGAATACAGGATATCACGCTCTAATACCAAGTTAAAAGTTGTTGTGAGTAATTTTGATAAGAAAAAAGATTAAATTGGTTGAATATAAAAAAAGCTAAGGACTATGTTAATGGCTTAGACAAAATAATTAACTTCTAGAAACTTTTGAAAAATTTCTATAAACCATAAACAAAATTTCATATTTATATTCTAATAAAAATTATGTACCTTCTTATTTGTGAGCACTTCTTCCAAATCTTTGAAATCGCACAACCTACTACGCTTGCCAGGATTATTTGGAGATTCTTGTTTAACAATAAATTTACCCATTTCTAATAATAAATCATGTATCCTTAAACTTTTGTCTAGGAAATATAGTTCATCTCTAGTTATTAGGGATTTACTCACAAGGTTGCTTATACTAATGTCCAAATTGGAACGAAAGTTTCTTAATGTATGAAGATCATAATGGAAATCTTTAAAATGACAAAGATCAAGAAATATTTCCTTATCGGGTTCATCCAATCCATCAAAGCTTACTTTAAGCGAGCATAATATATCTTTATTAGGATATTGCTTAAGTCGATCCAAAGTATCCATCCAATAATTAACATTTCTTTCATGCAATGAAGAGCCCAAAACTTTAAGAGCAAAAGGATGGCCATTAGCATATCTTACAATTCCTTCAATTGCATCTCTATACTCTTCTATAGAAGAAGGAGAGTTTTCCTTGAAAGCTTTCTGAAGTAAGAGTTGACGAGGTTCATCAAACGATAGTCGCGGCACCTCATAGATATGATCCACTCCATTTGCCTTTAAGAGGTGCTTATCCCTTGTTGTAATAATGATCCTACTTCCTTCACCAAACCAATGATACCTACTCTTTCCTTCTCCAATCAAACATTCTAAGTCTTCTAATCTATGAACATCATCTAGGACAATAAACACCTTTCTACCACATAGTCTATGCATTAATGTTATTTTTCCATCCACAGAATTTTGTATACTTTCAGAGCTTTTAAGCAATCCCTTATGAAGAATCTTCTGTATGTAACACAAATCTTTTCTCTTCAAAGTCTCATTAACATTAACAAAACATCTAGATTCGAAATTCTGGCAGATGAGCTCAAAGATGAATTGTGCAATAGTTGTCTTGCCAATACCTCCCATTCCCCAAATCCCTACGGCAAGCACCTTCTTTGACCCCAAATCTAGAAGCTGATTTAACTCGTTTAGCCGAACATTCATTCCAACATAGTCCTTGACGACAATTGACAAAGTATTGGGTGGCACAGCAGTTGAAACATCTTTCACTATGTCCGTTATAAGTTCTACTTCAGTTCTGCAAAAAAAAAAAAAAAAATTGTGAACAAATGCCCGTTAATATAAAAATATGTGAATTTAAGACCACAGGGGAAACAGTGATTACTGATAATCATTCAAGTTCCAACCAACTTTGCTGGAAATTTCCCGTAAAGCTTTTCGCCACTCCTTAATCTTGGATTTGTTTCCCTTTTTAACCTCTCCATTCATAGCAAACCCCTTACCGAATTTGCCGTGTTGTTTTCTCACCCTAGTTGGTTCCACATCAAAGAAAACTGGAAAGACCTTATAATCATTATCCTTTTCTTGAGAGCATTTGGGAATATGCAAGAGTTCTTCTAAACACCAAGTTGAAGAAGCATAGTTTGTAGAAAGAACAACAATGGCAGACCGAGATTCTTCGATTGCTTTCACTAGTTCAGGAGCAATAGTAGTTCCTTTCTGAATTCGTTCATTATCCTTGTAAGTGTAGACTCCTCTACGATTCAGAGCATCGTATAAATGACTAACAAAACCTTTGCGGGTATCTTTGCCTCTGAAACTGAGGAAGACATCATACTTCCTTCTACAGCTTTTTGAAAGTGTGGAGTCAGAAAAGGTATCATCATATTTCCGTTTAAGGCTTGAAGAAGAAGGTTGAGAGTTCATGGTAGGTGCAATATTAGAAGCTAGAATGTTACAAAAAGAATTATAAAACCAAGAGGAAGAAGCGAAAGAAGAAGAGATATTAGCACAAAGGATTATAAGGATTAAAAAGTCAGACGTCAACCGGAAGACTTACTTTTTCTAACCGCGTTGAATATAAGGAGAAAGAACCAAGAAGTTTCAGGCGTTGTTTACATTGTTTTTCTTTTTCTTTCTCTATAAAATTATAAGGTATTTTTTTTTTCAATTATAAGAAACTTTTTATATTATATTATGATTATAGGATCGAATGCCAAGCCAACTGCCATCAAATTAATTTATGAAACTTAGAAGGAAGACACTTTTTCTAAATGAAATAGATATTCCTTCATATGTTCAATTAGGTGGGCTTTTTTTTTTCTTTAAAAAATTGATAAATCAATCTAAGTCTAATATTAATATTTAGAGATTAGTTGATTCAAATATGTTTAAAAATTATGTAAATCAATTTAATTGGTTCTTAAGTTTGATTGTAGGTTTAAAAAATGACAAAACCGACACAACTGATTTAAACTTGTACTTTTAACACACTAAATTTTTTAAGTATTTCTTATTCTTATATTTATATATTGTAATTTTTATTATTATTATTAAATTATAATTATATTAATATTTTATCTAAACAACTAAATGATGGCTTAGTGTGTTATCTAAGAAATATTCAATTCTTGTAATCCATACAAGTATTATTGTTTTAACTAGTAATTTGACAAAATATTCTTATATTATCTTGAAATAATCTTTAAAGTAAAGCTAATATTCACAATCATACTTATAAAATATATTATTTTAAATTGAAGGGCTTTGAAGTATTCTTTTTATATGTATCATATTTCTCTATAACTTCTTTTTTTTTTTTTTACATGATACTCCATGAGAAATTGAAAATACTAGTACATAATATTGGAAAGATTTTATCATCTATTAACCACGTTTTATAGAATAATTTAACTCTTTTGTAAAGATAAGGGACTTGTGAAGTACCAAATCCCTTTTTTAAATAAGTATTTTTTTTAAACAGGTACTAAAGTCATTCTTTTCATTAAATCATAGAAAATAAAAGAAATTCAATCTTGAGTTCAAGATAGATTAAGAGATTTATGGCATTTTTATTAAATATTACTAAACATTTTGATGATATATTTTTATATAATTATGTATTTAGTTGTAAAATTATATTGAACAGTTAAAAATAGAATAATTATGTAAAAAAAAATTGTGCAATGATTTAAATCATACTAGATATTTAATTTAGTCTGTTTGAATTTTTAATTATAAAGTTATGTGTTTTAATTTTTTTGTTTCATGTCAAATTAAAAAAATAATATTCTTTATTTTTAAAAATTTAAAAAAATTTAAAAATAAATTAAATATTAATTTTAATAAATTTTATTATAAAAAATATTTTAAATATAAAATATTTATAATTAATTTTATTTAATTATATTATATAATTTAATATTAAATATTATAAATATTAATTATAATATAATTTAATATAAATTTTAATTATATGATATAATTTATTAATTATAATATAATAATAAATACGTTTGTGACCTTAAATAGTTTCAATCCGAGGTTTCTTTGCTTTCGCCAAACGCGTTGTTAACAAGAAAAGATCAGTGATCAACCGGAAGACTTAGAACTTTTCTAAATGATTTAGATATTTTGATTATATTAAAAATGAGATGGAATGTCAGGAGAAAGAACCAAGAAGTTTCAGTCGTTGTTAAGCGCGTTACAGATAAAGTGATGAACAGGTGACCATACAAATAATTTCAATATTGCCAAACCTTAAACGCGTTATCTTATCACCGAACTTTTTTTTAAATGAAATATATATTCCTTCATATGTTCAATTAGGTGGGCTTTTTTTTTTTCCTTTAAAAAAATTGATAAACTGATATTATGTAAACTGATATAATAGATTCTTAGGTGTGGTTGTTGGTTTCAAAAATGACAAACACAATTGATTTGAACTATTTATATTGTAATTATTATTATTATTAAATTATAATTATATTAATATTTTATTTAAATAATTAAAATATGATTTAGTTTATTATTTAAAAAATATTCAATTTTTGTATTCTACACGAGTATTATTGTATTAACAAGTTATTTGAAAAAATATTCTTAAATTACCGTGAAATAATTTTTAAAGTGAAAGTAATATTCACAATGACACTTATAAAATGGATTATTTTAAATTAGAGGGCATTGTAGTATTCTTTTATATTTAGCTTATTTCTCTATAACTTCTTTTTTTTTATATATGGTAATCTCAATTTTGGAGAAATTGAAAATATTAGTACATGATGTTGGGAATCTCTTGTGGTCCAGTGGTAAAACTCCCCCTCCCCCACTAGGAACCCAAGTTCGAATCCCACCACGGGTGTGTGAGTTGTTTTCTCTTTATTAATAAAAAAAATGGCCTTTAGAGCCCTTTAAAAAAAAAAAAAAAAAAAAAACTACGTTCTATATAATGATTTAACTCTCACCGATTATTTGAAACTTTATACAAGTTTTTAATGAATGCTAGGATTTTTTTATGCAATGAACATGTTTGTTTACATTGTTTTCCTTTTTCTTTCTTTAGAAAATTATAAGGTTTTTTTTTTTTCAATTAGAAGAGACTTTTATATAATATTATGATTATAGGTTCGAACTTTCAAGTCAATTGCCATCAAACCGATTGAGTAGGTTAGTTTAAATGTTAATTTTTTTGGATCATACGTCGGCTAAGATTTTATATTTTTTAAAATCGTCAAGATAAAATTTATTTATAAAATAATTTAATAATTAACCTAGCAACTTGAATTCATCCCACCTCTATCCATTTTAATTTAAAATATTTTATTATTATTATTTATTTTAATAACTCAAGCTATTTTTTCCAACACAGAAAACTTTTTTTAAGTGAAAAATACAATTTTATTTCACTCTTATTTTGAATAAAAAAATGTATGTGATAGGGGTGTTATTTTTGTTATTATAAATTTTAAAGATTTTTTATTTGTAATTTTCCCAAATTTTTTTTAACAAAAATAAATACACACTTTTTTAATAACCTAAGTTATTTATTAAAAAATAGTGAATAAGAAATTTTATTTTTTGTAATAACCTAACTTGATTTTTTAACTTGAGTCCTTTTTTGACAGACAATATATATATATATATATATATATATAGGTTTTTTTAAACAACATGACATTAACCTTTTTCGTATTAATCTCCACAATCAGACTGTCATAAATAAAATTTAGTAATCGAAAATAATAGTTGAATCCATCAAATAATTTTTTATACTATTTTCTCTCAATAATTGAAATTTAAGTAATTTTTCTTTCTATTCCTTATAAAAATCAATTATTAAGATAAACAAAATATAAAAAAATGGGTAAAAAATTTGGCTTATTGATCATGTCCCACATTAATATTACATTTACACGCACGAAAATAACACTACTAATACTAAAAATATATCCGAATTGAGGTAATAGGACTCGATTTTAAAATATTAATTTTAATTAAATATTTCATTTATTAGAGTTGTAATTGTGGAATTTTTTTTTTTTTTTCGTTTTGTAACTTCATGTTTTGTTGCATGGAAAAAATCAAATTAATTTTGATAATGATTTATACTTTGTGTATGTCATTATAAAATTTTATTGGAAAATTATCAAAAATAACACCCCTAAAATTTATAGTAACAAAACTAGCACCTTTAATAATATTGAGCGTTCAATTTGAACGAGAAATATTGAACGTTCAATATTGAACGGGTCTAAATTATCGTCGTTCAATTATAATTGAATTGATGTTAAAAAAAATTACATATTAGTCATTTTTATAATTGTAAAAATATAACTTTAAACAAGGGGTGCTAGTTTTGTTAGTACAAGTTTTAAGGGACGCTAGTTTGTTGTTTTCCCAATTTTATTTACTTCATTTTTGCAATGAACACTTATATTATATTCTCAATAAAAATGTGTCATTTTAGTCATTTTTTAAATATTTTTAATTTTATTAAAAAAAATTCTTACAAAATAATAAAGTAAATTTAATGTGGGAAAAAATTATCATTTTATTTTAGTAGTTCAAAACTGAATTTTAATATTACAATATTTTTACTTTTTTATTTTGTTTAATTATTTTTTAAAATTTATATTTTATTAAAAATTTCTATATTTTTTTGGGAACTTTTTGTATCGCATTTTTTGTAGGTATTGTGTTTGTATCAAAAAAATTCGATACAGAAAAGTGACCAAAAATACAGAAAAATTTCATAAAATTTAAAATCTAAAAAAAAATTGACCAAAAAAATAAAAAATATATTATACAATTTAAATTTAGTTTTAAACTGCTCAAATTAAATGACAATTATATCTCCATTAAATTTACTTTATTATTATTTCAGAACCTTTTATTAATAAAATTATATTTTATCACTTAAAAGTGATTAAAATGTTATATTTTTATAAAAAGAGTTGCTTAAGTATCTTATTTAGAAAGAGATTGACCTGCTATTTTTTTTAAAGAAGAGTGACCTGAGTGATTTTACAAAAACAAAGGGAATAAAATATACACTTGATATAAGCAAAGTAATTTTACATCCTTAATTTATTGTCCCGGATTCAGTGTAAACTTGTTTGTCTCATAATACTCAAAACAAAGATTACTTATTCAGAAGATATCTCAGAATAAGAATGATAACAATGAAAATATTCCTTTCAGTTTTTCACTTTCTTGAGTCTTACCTATCCAACATAGTTTTTCCTCGTGTAGGTTTTTTTTTTTTTTTTCCTCTCTCTTTTAATTTGTGTTTTCTTTTAAATTTATGTACATATAAATATTGTTATGGTGACGTTTCTCTATAATATGAATTAAAAACGATGCAAATATTGCTTTGCTGAATTTTTACATAGGAAACCTAATAAAATATTAAATAACTTGTTATTATAAAAATAATCGTAGAAATATTTGATGAAGCAGCTTGAAATTCAACACGGATGTTTGTAACCCATAATTTCCAAGCAAATAAGCAAGGGCTCCTTATTTCTTTTGGGAATGTTTGACCCCTTAATTTCTTATGATTTTCTTTTGGGGTAAAGTGAAGCTAGCTCTTTCTCATCATCAACTCAAAAACACGGATGAAGCAACTTGAAATTCAACACGGATATTTGTGACCCATAATTTCCAAGCAAATAAGCAAGGGCTCCTTATTTCTTTTGGGCATATTTGACCCCTTAATTTCTTATGATTTTCTTTTGGGGTGTAAAGTGAAGCTAGCTCTTTCTCATCATTAACTAAAAAACACGGATGAAGCAACTTGAAATTCAACACGGATATTTGTGACCCATAATTTCCAAGCAAATAAGCAACGGCTCCTTATTTCTCTTGGGAATGTTTGATCCCTTAATTTCTTATGATTTTCTTTTGGGGTAAAGTGAAGCTAGCTCTTTCTCATCATCAACTCAAAAACACGGATGAAGCAACTTGAAATTCAACACGGATATTTGTGACCCATAATTTCCAAGCAAATAAGCAAGGGCTCCTTATTTCTTTTGGGCATGTTTGACCCCTTAATTTCTTATGATTTTCTTTTGGAGTGTAAAGTGAAGCTAGCCCTTTCTCATCATCAACTCAAAAACACGGATGAAGCAACTTGAAATTCAACACGGATATTTGTAATCCATAATTTCCAAACAAATAAGCAAGGGCTCCTTATTTTTTTTAGGAATGTTTGACCCTTAATTTCTTATGATTTTCTTTCGTGGTAAAGTGAAGCTAGCTCTCTCTCATCGTCAACTCAAAAACACTACTTTAGTCTAGAGCCACAATTGCATTCCAACACGCTTTAATGTTTTTTAGTAAACAACAAAAAAGTAAAGTTGAAAGCAAAAAAGATAGGAAAAAGTGTCTGTAGAAAAAAATAATTTTATTTTTATAAAATATATTATTTAACCTTCTAACTTATAAAAAATAAAATCTTTAATTCACTTTTTTTATAAAAAAAAAATATGTTTTTAAGTTCGTCTATTTATAAAAAATGTGTTAAATAATGACAAGGTTAATTGTTCATCCAAATTTTAGTTAAAGCTAACGAAATAATATATGTATCTTTATATTTTTCGATATATATATGTAAAAAATTAATGTTTAATTAAAAAATTACTCTTTTTTTATTTTTAAAAAAATTTAAATAAAATTTTCAACATAGTTTAAATAATTTTTTTAAAAATTAGATGAAAATTTAACTTTATTCTTATCTGATACATTTTTTACAAGTAAAAAGACTTCAAAACATATTTTTTATAAGAAAAAAACTTAAATATACCTTTTATAAGTTAGAAAATTAAATAACATCTATTGGTTAATCAAATATACTATTTTAGCTCTCCACTCAAAAGATATTAAAAATAGGTATTGATCGAGAAATATCCGTGAATGCTAAGTGAGCTCAAAATTCTTTTTTCAATTGTTTTTGTTTTTGTTTTTTGTTTTTTTATATATATTTTAGCTAACTGTTAACCCTTAACTCTTAAGACTTGCCATTTTTTTTTTCTAATGCAAAGACTTACTTTTTTCTAGATAATATAGAAATTTTGATTAAATTAAAAGTAGAAGAAAAGTGACAAAAAGTTTCATAAAACGAAGTATGTCTCTGGTCCCATTGTGAAAATTGGAACGTTAATTATTTGAAAAAAATGTTTTTAGCACAGTACATCATTCAATGTCACTTAGATGTGAACCTCACACTACACTTACAAAATATATCCCACTTTAATATGTTTGTTGAGTTTCATATTTTTCAATCAATAAGATTGAGGTTTAGAGTTCAAAACTTCAAGACATAGATTTAATCCACTAGTAAAAACATCAATAACATTTTTTATAAATGCGAAATAAGAGAATGAAATTGATGTAATTTATTTGACTTCTTTTATTCTAAAAGAATAAATTCAACTAATTGAGATATAAATAGATTGATAACAAAATTTTCAACCCATGCAAAAGGGTGGACACATTTTTTTTTCTCGAGGAGTTGAAAATAATTAGGGGTGGTAGTTCGTGTCATTTGGGTCAACTAATTTTTAACTCAATCCAAACACACCAAATTTGAACACGACTCGGATTGAAAATAGGTTACACATATCAAACCCGAACTCGGACTCAAAAAACTCGAATACGACCTAAAAATCCAAAGACAAACACAAATTCGAAAAGCCTGAACATGACCTGAATTCAAAACAGGTCAATTGTAAGGAAATCTAACCTGAACTCGAACTCAAACCCAAATCCGTATAGGGCCCCTCAATTCATGCTTGAGTTTGTTCTGCTTTTATAATTTTATATTAATTATTATTTCTTCAACTATTTCCTGACTTTGATTCTAAGTAATTATTAAATATTTTATTATAAAATTTTTTTACCATTTACTCACCGACTTTCTACTGATTTTCATCTCTCGGGCATTCTCTACTGTGAGTAGTTTGACTTAACTTACAAAGATGTCTGAATGTTTGCATGAACTATTTTGCTTTATAAATTGTGGCATGTGCCTAAAGTTATTTCTATGATTCAAAATTCAACAATATTGTATCTTAGACTACATTTATGTCTTTAAAATACTTACTATTTTATGTAATATTGCTCGAATTTTAATTATTTGAAATATTTTTTTAATAAAAAAGTTAAATTAAAAAAAAAAATGTAATTAATAATTCATGCTAATTTGGGTCAGCTTGAGTCAGCTAATTTGTATTTAATTTAGGTTCGAACACACTTTTGGTAGCTCAAATTAAATGTGAATTGAGCTAAAATTAGACCAACTCAAACTAGCACAACCTACACGAATTGACATCTCTAAGTTTAGTGGCGATGATAATCTCATAATTGCATGTATTTCATTATTTGCTCCAATAAGCGTACTTTTGATATTTGATATTTTTTTTTAATGTTATTTTTATCTTTTTGCAAAACAAAAAAAAAAACCATTTATTTTATTTGTGATATTTATGATTTTATATTTTTTTGCTAATAATTAATGAGTTAATTTTATTAATTTTCTGTGAGTAATGATCTTGAAACTATATTTATATTAGCACAGTTAAAAAAAAGTAATGTTAAATATATTTTATAGTCCATCAGCTAACCCAGCTCACCAAGATCGAAATTGGCCACCACATGATCATAAGCATGACCAAAACTATCCCTATAATAGGCCTTTTGAGCGTAGTGACTGTAAGCTTAATAAGTTAATATAGACCTGTTATATTTATCTGGTCATATGCATGTAAAGGAATATTTAGATTGGACAAACTCAAGGGAAAAATTCTTCGACTCAACAGATTTACCTAAAGATAAGAAAGCTAAATTAGTAGCTTATAAACTAAAAGGTGAAGCTGCTTGGTGGGACAAAACCCAACATGAGATAAGAATTGTGCATAAACCTCCAATTACTTCCTATACTCGAATGAAAATGGAATTAAATCGAAGGCTTCTGCCAATAGATTATGAAAAAATGCTATATCAAAAATACCACTAATGTCAACAAAGATCGCATTCAATTCATGATTATGTTAAGGAATTTTAAGAGGCTAGGAATTCGAGCTAACGCTTGGAAGAAAGAACCATAACAAGAATCCAAGTACATTTAAGGCCTCAATTCTCCTTTAGAGAAAGACTTGAGAATGGTTGGGTGTGTTGGACTGTAACTGAAGCTATAATAGTAGAGCTTTGAAGTCTGAAATGCATGTTCGCATGCAAAGCAATTCTCCTCTTCTAAGAAAATTTTCCCTAAAGTTCTCAATGAGAAACCAAAAGCCTATTCAGCCCCAACTACCCTAAGGCCCCAAATAGAAACCCAAAGCTCTACTAAGCCTAATTACAAGCATCAATACCCTGCCCCAAAACCAATCATCCAAGAAAAACCAAGCCCATATGCTAAGCCTCTGTCCCCTAAATGTTTTAGATGCCATCAGCTTGGGCATCGTTCAAACGAATGCCTACAAAGATGAGCAGCTAATATGGTTGAATATTGTGAGGAAGACTTTGGTGAAACTTATGAACATGAGTCTAAATTAGAGAATGATGGTTGAATTCCTATATTTGTACATCTACAGTTCAAAAACATTTATTATCCCCAAAGAAAAAGGAGTCATCACAAATGCATGTTTTTTTTACTAGAACTTGCTAACAAGAAGATTTGTGATGTTATTTTAGACAGTGGTAGTACAAAAAATATTGTATCCAAAGCATTGGTTAGCAGCCAGCATCCTAATCTCTACAAGATTGGCCAGATTAAAAAAGGGACTAAAGTTAAGGTGCAAGAAGTGTGCAGGTGCCTTTTTCAATTGACAAGTATTATGAAGATGAGGTCCTTTATGGTGTGGTAGACATGGATGCGTATAATCTTCTCCTAGGTAGGCCTTGGCAGTTTGATGTTAATTGCAATTTATAAAGGGAAACAAATATTTTTGTGTTTAGGAAGTGGAACTAGATTGCTCTTATTCCAACATTTTACAAGGGAAAAAGAGTAGCCAAGAGTGGGGAAAAACATAAAGTTTTGTTCATCTCTACAGCTAAGAAGTTTGATAACAAAGCTAAGAATTTCAAATTGATTTTAATGTTGATGGATGGGGAGAAAATTGGTGACATAGAACTATCTTCTATAAGATTTAAAATGCTAAAAGAAGAATACTCAGATACGTCTCCTGAGGAATTACCTTCAGAATTGCCTCCAATGAGGGAAATTAAGGACTAAATTGTTCTTGTTCCAAGAGCTAGCCTACCAAACATTTCACATTATACGATGAGCCAACAGAAGCATGACATTCTCTAAAGCATAGTTGAAGACTTGTTGCAAAAATATTCAGTCATAGAAAGCTTGAAAGCTTGAGCCCATGTGCTGTTCTTACTCTATGGTACCCAAAATGGATGGTTCGATGAGAATGTGTGTGGAAAATTGTGCTACTAATAAATATTAGTTTAAAGTACAGCTTCTCAATACCAAGGCTTGCAGACATGCTTGACAAGCTTAGTGGTTCCAAGATTTTCTTAAAGTTGGATCTTAGAAGTGGCTACTGTTAGGAATGGGTTCCCTTGAACCTGTCATGCACTGTGATCTACCAGCTTCACGGAACTTGGGTACTTAAGGGCCAGGTACCAAGTTCGAAGCTTGGGTAAGGCAAGAACTCTAGTTGGCCACTAGGGAGTTCTTTGAAGGGTGGTATTACTACCTGGTCATAGCCTGAGTGAGTCGTGCCCCGGTGACCTCCCGACGAACTGGGACTGTTCACGCGGTAAGCCGGTAGATCACAGTGCATGACAGATTCAAGGGAACCCATACCTAAGAGCTACAATCATATAAGGATAAGGTCGGGGGACAAGCTGGAATTTGCATTTAAGAATTGAGACAAGACAAGTTCTTTATGAATAGCAGGTCATGCCTTTTGATCTTTGCAATGCTATTACTTTCATGAGGCTCGTGAATCAATTACTGAGACCTTTCATAGGGAGTTTTGTAGTGGTTTATTTTGATGACATTTTCCTACATAGCCGAAGTGAAGAGGAATATGTTGAGCATCTCAAATCAATTTTGCAAGCCTTGTGGGAAAACAAACTCTATTTAAACCTTAAAAAATGTGAGTTTGTTATAGATAAACTATTGTTTCTTGGGTTATTTATTAGTTCAGAAGGAGTTTTTTCTTATGAGACGAAAGTAGCAGCTATCAAGGAATGGCCGACACCAACCACAATCCAAGTGGTAAAGAGTTTCCATGGTTAGCCACTATATTTTGAATATCCTTTAGGAACTTTAGTTCTATTGTGGTACCCATTACTAACTGTTTGGAAAAGGGAAAATTCCATTAAGGAAATGAACAAGAGGATAGTTTTCAATTAATTAAGCAAAAGATGAGTTCAACTTCTTTCCTAGCATTAACTAATTTCAATGAAGTTTTTAATATTGAAACTGATGCATTCATGGTCGGAATTAGAGTTGTTTTGTCACAAGATGGGAGCCCAGGTGAATTCTTTAGTGAGAAACTAAATGAGGCGATACAAAAATGGTCTACTTATGACCATAACTCTATGCAATAGTTCAAACATTCAAACATTGGGAACACTACCTTATTTTAAAGGACTTTGTGTTCCACAGTGGCAGTCAAGCCCTCAAATATATAAACATAAAAAAATATTTCTAAAATGCATGCTCAATGGATGATACTTTAAAAAAAATTAACCTATGTGTTTAAACACAATTCTTGGTAGCAAAACAAAGCCTTAGATGAGCTTAACAGGATACATACTCTACTCACTACACTTAGGTCAGAAATAATTAGCTTCAGGTGTCTTTCTGAACAATATTCTGATGATGAAGATTTAGTGCAATATGGATGCAGTACAAATTTTTGGAATTGATTGGTGATTACCGTATGCAAGAAGATGTTTTGTTCAAAGGTATCCAACTTTGCATACCTAAGACTTTCTCATCAAAGAAATACATGAGGGTAGGTTTGCTGCACATGTAGGGGGAGATAAGAAAATTTATTTGATAGAGGAAAGGTATTTTTGGCCCCATTTAAAGAAGGAATTAATAAAGAAAGATCAAAGGTGTCCCGTTTTTCAAAATGCTAAAGGTGGAGCAAAAAACTCTGGACTATATCTTTCTTTACCTGTGCCTGATTCTATAAGGGAAGACTTAGTAGGGATTTTATTATTGAACTTTCTGTTACTAAAAGGAAGGTTGAATCCATTTTAGTTATGGTGGATTGATTTTCTAAGATGGTACATTTGATTGCTTGTAGTAAAATCAATGGGGCTCATCACATAGCCTCACTTTTTTTCAAAAAAAAATTGTTCGATTACATGGCATTTCTAAATCAATAACTTCTGATAGGGATGTCAAATTTTTAAGCCACTTCTGAAAGGAGCTTTGGATATACTTCTATGAATTGTTGCAGTGCCTATCATCCACAATCAAATAGGCAAAATGGGTCCTCAACAACTTCATTGTCATTTATTTTCTCCCATAATCACTTATATATGTGTTCTTTAAATAGAACTCAAGTTTTCAACATGTTGAGTTGAAAAAGTTGAATGAGTATAACCATTACACAGAAGAATGAGATTTTCTAGCTTAAATATTCAGTTGATAAGTTATTAATAGTTTTTAAATGAGGTAGTCATTTTTTTTGTTATAGAATATATTTCTAACTAAATCTTTATGTCACTAGAGTTAAAAAGTAGTGGCAAACGAATTTGGTGATCTCATGTCTTTGTTGCAGCTAAAGACCCTTCAAAATTTTGATCTTTGTGACCTTTTCAAGTATCCTTTTTTTTTTTGAACAACAAAGAAATATTGCATTAAAGGGACACCCTTCAAATAGAAGAGGAGACTCACAATCTCAGGCGCTATAAGAAAGTATGTTGCAATACATCTAATATAGTAATCTACAGTACTTGTAAGCATAAAGCACTTGCCATTCAACTAGCACACATACAAGATCAATCACCATATTGCCAAGACTTAACCAAATTAGAATCAAAAGCAACAGATTCTATACTAACCATTCGGTTCGGAGTATACAAAGCTCTATGAGAGAACAATTCAAATTTGAAAGGAAATTTCAGCTTCAAAACCAACAAATTATTCAATTGATTGTAACACAGGAACCACCTCACATTCCTTGACACACCTTTCTCATGCAGTAAGAAAGAATGTGGAGACACTCAGCCATTCAATCTTGCTTGGATCCCAAACCACCCTCTTATTTACAAGACAAACCAAACCAAATCCTTGCCACCAATTGCAAGACTACCACATAGTTGATCATAATTGGAGCTAGGGAGATGCAAATGAACAGCAACCCTCAAAGCTTGCCACACATCCTTTGCAAACCATGTAACCCCAACTACAAATGATCCACCAACACCCTCATTTGCGCGCGCGCGCACACACACACACACATATATATATTCCATTCTGATCCTTGTCAAAAACTTTGAAGGCTGCTCTAAGTTCCTCTTCAACATCAGTTTCCTTCAATTTATTAGCCATTTATCTTAAAAACTCAACAAATTTAAAGTACCATATCCATCAACATCCATCGTTAATCATGTCCTGAAATTCCTCCACTGATGGATTTTGATCCAATAATCGTATCAGTGTTGCTAATTCTTCAACAGTAGTGCAACTAAGAATCGATAGTATATCAGTAAACTCAACATCACCATCCTTGCAAACCAAACTAAATACTTCTATAGCCTCAACTATATGTTCTTCACTCATTACATCAGATTGCATCCTCTTGAACACAAGCAACCAAACGTTTCCAACAGCATCCTCCATTACACTAGCAAAGACAGAGCAAGAACTCACAAATCTAGGGTTTCCAAAAACCACCAAAAAACTAGCACATACAACACTTCGAGACATAGATGCCAGTATCAAAATGACCAGCAAAGACACAAGAACAACACAGAAAATATCATTTAAGAAAAAGGATCACTCGTAGGAGGAGATACTCTAGAGAGAAAAATGCTCTCCAGGAAACATAGAATTTTTTATAGGAGCACAAACCTAATATTGAAACATAGAACTAGAGAAAGTAAGTAACTAGAGAAATTAAGTGAAAAATCCTCTACCAAGTAGATCAGAAATGGACCTTCGCATCACTCGATCATCAAGTTAAGTCACAATTGCAATCACTCTTCAATCGTTGCAAAAATAGAAAAACTAAACAGCAATGGGAGAAATCAAGCCATGGATCATCAAGATTGCAGTCACAAATGGAGATTCACATCAACTGATCCTCAAGTTGAGTTAGCAAACACTCGAGAGAAAGGTGGGCACCAATATGAAATCGATAGATTCAAGAAACACAGAAAGGCAAACCAGAGATCGAGAGCAATGAAGTATCCTAGCGGACTGAAACATGCCTCTGATAGATCAGGTATGGAGAACACAAGTTCACATTACTAACACACCAAGATTGAGCCATGATCGCTAATCATCGTGAGAGATTCCATGACCTAACTTCGGTTTCTATGGTGAGGCCCGCCCAGATTCTTAGACTTGTTAGGATTAGAGAGAGTTAGCAAATAAATCAACACAAGGGAAGTCAAATTCATCCAGAATCGAAGGAGATGGTGAAATAAATTAGGAAGATAGGATTAGGGGAACGAAACCCTTGCAGATCTCGATTGTAGAAAGAAGTTTTTTTCATCAACCTTCTAATGGGGACAAATTTTTTAGTTATCCTTTTGGAACTTCCTTTTTTCTTCACTTTCAACTTGTCCTTTGATTTTCTTTATGAGTTATGCTTATATCTGTTATGTTATCTTTCTCATTTTTTAGTATTTAATTCCTTGTGAAACTTTTGTATCCGAAGATGTGGGTTTGTTTGAGATCTTAATGAATCTCATTTATTTTGTTATTTTCTTTTACTCTATAGCCTTTGATGATTGTTAAGAAGAACATAGAAGTTGCATTTATGAGAGAATTGATTTAGTTTAGTTTGAAGCTACTTTGATCTATCGAGCTTTGTGCAGATCCTTTATATTTTCTCAAAAGAAAATTTCATTGTTTTGTGGTATATAAAAGTGGGTACTTTGGTGAACATGTGGCCTTTATCTTGGTGAGTTGTTGATTTCTTTTTCCCATGTATATAACCTTTAGACTTGTTGTCCGTAGTTTTTATTGATTCTTAATAATTTTGATAATTTCTTTCTTATATTTAAATTAAAGGCTTGATTAGTTGATTTCGATCTGTAAGAGACCAAGAGTTGAAAAAATTGAATTATTTTAGTTTTGCATATATTGATCACTGTTATCTATTTGTGATTAATTTTAGGCATTATTTTGCTATTGTCGAACTTGGAATTGGAGATGAACTAAGGGAAATTGTTAGTGATGAAATTGGGGGTTGAGTTAAGTTTTTTAATACAGTCTGTTTAACAAGCCTAATTTATGTCTATGGCCTCAAAATCTGGTGCTAGAACATCGGGAGAGTCAGAAGAAATTAGATGCTACTCAAAAACAAAATCTTCTTTGGTGGAGGATATATCCAGGCGAAACTTCTCTGGTGGTATTGAGACGAATATATCTAGAATTTCAAAATCTTCAAGAATCTAGTATTTATCAAGAAATCACATTAGTAACATTCGATGGTAACCGATAACCTACAAGGTAGGAAATAAAAAGGCTTGTTGAGCTTCTGGTATGCAAATATACCTTGAATGCACCATCTACATTGCGGCCACCTACAAGAAAACTGCACTCTGTCTCCTTTCATCCCCTTAGTATCTTAAGCAT
This sequence comes from Elaeagnus macrophylla, assembly GCA_029378325.1. NCBI lineage: Eukaryota > Viridiplantae > Streptophyta > Magnoliopsida > Rosales > Elaeagnaceae > Elaeagnus > Elaeagnus macrophylla. The sequence goes on from CM055644.1 coordinate 5,941,164, forward strand.
CTTCTCATTGTCCTCATCATAGTGTTGTATGGTGGGCTTTTTCAAAAGAGAATTTTAGGAGGAAAATATATAAACAATCTAAAAATGAAGAGATTTGTAAGAAGAGTTACTCAAGTTTATTTCTTAAACTTGCTTATGAATTTGCTTAATAACTTCCTTTTTTGGCTTGAATACAAATAGTGCTAGAGAAGCTCTATTTGTTTTCTTCCAAAAGTACTTCTCTATACCTCCCAACCAACTCATTAAATCACTTCCAAACTACCTAATTAGTCTCACAACTACAAAATCATAACTCATGCCTACTTACATTTGTTACTCTCACTCTTACTTAATAATCTTCTACAACTACTAAGCATTTATTAGTACAACAAGAATAAAGTCTAAGGCAATCTAGAAGATTTAAATGACTTATAGAAATCAAGTTTAATATTTCAACACTCCCCCTTAAACTTGATTTGGTGAAACTCCAAGAAATCTTCGCAGCTTGAGAAAAACTTATTGTTTGAGTGGTTTTGTGAAGATGTATGCAACTTGGTCATGAGTGCTCACATGTTTGACTACAACATCCTTCTTTGAGATGTATTCTCTTATGAAGTGGTAGCGTGTGCCTATTTGCTTGCTTCTATCATGGAACACATGATTCTTTGCCAATGCAAGAGCAAACTTATTATCAACATAGATTTATGTTGCCATTCGGGGTAGCATCTTCAATTCTTTCCACAAATTTCTAAGTCATGTTGCATGACAAACACAAGATGTAGCAGCTACATATTCTGCTTCACAAGTAAACAATGTCACAATGGGTTATTTTTTTGACATCCAAGTGAAAGTGGTATCTCTCATGAAAAACACAAACCCACTTGTACTTTTTATATCATCATAATCTCCAGAGTAGTCGCTATCGCTATAACCAACAAGTTCAGAAATGTTATTAAAATTATAGAATAGGCCAAGATTTACAGTACCTTTGATATATCTAAAAATTCTCTTTGCAGCCTTTAGGTGATTATTTGTTGGAGATTCCATGTAACAGCTAAAAATTCTAACTACATAGAGAATATATGGCCTAGTACATGTTAGGTAGCATAAACTTCCAATTAAGCTCTTGAAAAAAGTTGGATCTATTCTTTCTTCTTCATCAAACTTTGATAGTTTGACTCCATACTTCATGGGTGTGCTTATGGTCTTATAATTATTCATATTGAAATTATTAAGCACTTATTTTGCATATGCTTCTTGAGAGATGAAAATTTCATTTTCTTCTTGCTTGGCTTCAATGCCAAGGTAGTATGACATGAGCCCAATTTTGGCCATCTCGAATTCTTTGGTCATAGTTCTCTTAAATTCTTCAAATAATCTTGGATTGTTACCTGTGAAGATTAAACCATCTACATACAAACAAACAATCATAATATCATTATTTTTCTCTTTTACATAGAGATCATGTTCATGAGGACATTTTTTGTAATCATTTTCTTGAAAATACTTGTCAATTCTGCTTTTCCATGCTCTTGGTGCTTGCTTTAACCCATAAAGGGTCTTCTTCAATTTTAAGATCTTATCTACATGTCCTTTTACCACATGGCCTAGAGGTTGTTTAACATAAACCTCTTCTTCAAGATATCCATACAAGAATGCAGACTTGACATCTATTTGATAAATATTCCATTTATTTTGGGTTGCTAAAGAAAGAATTAATCTTATAGTTTTTAAGCGAACGACAGAAGCAAATACCTCATCGTAGTCAATGCCTTGCCTTTGACTATAACATTTAGCAACTAATCTTGCCTTGCATCTTTATATCTCTCCTTAGACATTCTTCTTTTCTTTGTACACCCACTTTACTCTTATAGTTTTGTCCTTGTGGAAGATTAAAAAAAGTTCTCATGTGTTGTTCTTTATGATTGACTTCATTTCTTCATCCATGGCACCTCTCCACTTCTTGTTTTGGATAGATTCTTCAAAACCTATTGGTTCACATTCGGCAAGAAGACAAAAAAGAGTTACATCAAAATTATTTAGAGGTTGGGTTACCTCATAAAGCTCTTCTAATTCTCTTGTTCTTGGAATCCTCTCACTTGAACTTGTAGTTTGGCTTTTTGCTTCAATTGATGCTCCATTTGCATTTGTACTTGAACTTTCATTTGAACTTTCGCTTGAAGGAGATGAGCTTCTCAATGGTAATAGTGAATGAAGTGGGGTATGTGGCTCTTTATCTTCATATCTAACTTCTCTTCTTGGATCTTCTTTTTCTTCAAAGAAAAACATAGTATCATAGTCTTCCTCTTGAGAAACCGAATCCCACATGCCTTCTTTATCGAACTCTACATCTCGACTAATGACGATCTTGCCATTTATTGGGTTGTAAAGCTTGTAGCCTTTAGAACTTGTGTCATAGCCAATGAAGATTAGCTTCTTGCTCTTATCATCGAGCTTGGTTCGTCTTTCTTCGAGAACATAAACTTAGGTAATGCTTCTAAAGACTCTTAAATGTGAAACACCGGGCTTTCTACCACTCTAAGCTCCTTAAGGAGTTTTGCCCCTAAGCACTTCTTGAAGGAGATCAGTTTGATAAGTAAACAGCACTTGATATAGCTTCGGTACAAAATTCTTTGGGCATCTTATTGCTCTTCAACATGCTTCGAGTCATGTTGAGGATGGTTCTATTCTTTCTTTCTACTTCACCATTTTATTGAGGAGTTCTTAGAACCGTTAGAGATCGACGAATTCCATTATTTTTACAGAATTCTTTGAAATCTTTTGATAAGAATTCACCTCCTCGATCGAATTTCATGGGCATAATTTCACATCCACTTTATTTTTCAACAAGTTCTTTAAATTTCTTAAATACTCCAAAAATTTCAAATTTTTTCTTCAAAAAATATACCTAAGTTTTTCTTGAATAATCATCAATGAAGAGAAGAAAATATTTGTTCTTACCAAATGAACTTCGAGTGATTGAACCACACATATTGGTATGGATTAGTTAAACAATCTTCTTGCTTTTGAAGTTAATTCTTTAGGAAAACTTTTTTTAAACTATTTTTCAAGAAAACACCCTTCATAAAGTTAGTCAGGTAGATTGATGGTAGACAATTCTTTCATTATATTCTTGGAAGAAAGCAATTTTAGACACCAAAATTTAAGTGTCCAAATCTTAAATACCAAAGCCAAGATATATCATTGAAACAAGCATTTAAACATTGTGCAGCATCATTTTAAATGTTTAACAAAAACATTCTATTTTTGGCC
>CM055644.1:5944515-6000970 GCA_029378325.1 Elaeagnus macrophylla
GGTGTGATAGCCTTTGGCCCTCTGATGCTTAAGTTAATTTAGGTAATGATGAAATAAGAGGATAACAAGATATCTCTCTTTGATTTAAGGAAGAAGAAGTGGAGATAGAGAGAATATAGGTTTATTGTGTATATGAATATATGATTCAACTCGTGTGTGAATGTGTACAAGGTACATATATATAGGAGAGAAAAATTTACCTTATGTCAATCACTTACCTATGGAGATAGACCTAATCTAACATTGGAGTTATCTCTCTATACTTATCTCTTATCGAATAACTAAGAGACATTTATCAGTTAATTATCTAGTAGATCGCTTATCTAACAATCTGACGTAGAACTTACTAGGCTAGACCGCGAGTCATATTGTAGAGTATGATAAGTAATATCGTGCTACGTAGCGTGAGTTATTTTACACTCAACACAATTCAATAGCAATTATATTTAAAGCAATAGATCTTTTCTTGAAAAAATTGTATTTATATGTATTTTTAAAATAAAACACTCCGCATTAAAACTAAATATAGCTATATCTTTAAAAAAAAATTAACATTTAAAAACAAAAACTAATTTTTATATTTTGAAAATTCAACCTCTTGTACTACAACAAAAATTACATTTGCCGACAAAACATTTTGTCGGTAAAAACATAATTTTAGTTGTTAAATACTTACGTCAACTAAATATTTTGTCAGTAAGATCGTCGTTGTATCCCCGTCGTTGATTCTAATTACCGATGAAAACTAACTTTCGTTGCTAAAACTTGAGTTATTAGCGACAAATATATTTGTAGACAAAAGTTACATTTCGTTGCTATAACTCGTTACCTGCATTCAAATTTAGACTTCACAGAAAAAACAATTGTCGCAAAATGTCAACATTTTGTCGGTATAATTTTGTCGATGAAACTCTAATTATAAGCAACAACTTATTTTGTTGGTATAAATTTTTCTGCAACAAAGTATTTTGTTGATATAAACTTTATAGTGATAAATAATTTTGTCGATGAAACTCTAATTATATGCAACAACTTATTTTGTTAGTATAAGTTTTTCTGTAACAGAATATTTTGTTGATATAAACTTTATAGTAATAAATTATTTTGTCGATACAATTTTGTCGATAAAACTCTAATTATAAGCAACAACTTATTTTGTTGGTATAAGTTTTTCTGCAACAGAATATTTGTATAATAATAAATTATTTTGTCGAAAAAACTCTAATTATAAGCAACAACTTATTTTGTTGGAATAAGTTTTTCTGCAACAAAATAATTTGTTGCTTATAGTGACAAATATTTTTGTTGGCGTAAGTTAACATTGACAAATTTATTTTGTTGATGTAAGCTTTTTAGCAATCAATTTTTTTATTGATAAAAGTTTATAGTGACATAATTTTGTTGGCATAAATTTTATACGGATAATTTTGTACGGATAAATTTTAAGTAACAAATAATTTTGTTAGCATAAATATCATGAAGACTTTTAAAAAGATGCATGTAATCCCACAAATTTGCTTCTTGATTTCTCATTCTCACTCCGACACACCATTGTTTTATAATGTATCATTTGCTCTTTGAGTGCATTACTCTTTTATTTTGAACTCTAATCAAATAGAAAACATTCTTGCTAGTAGTGTGAAATTTATTGATAATCATTTATATAAGAAAATATATGATGTTAAATTGGGGCATATTATTTTATACACTGACTATATTTTTAATATTTTTTTAGAAAAAAATTTCACCTGTACACCCAAATACATAAAGAGAAAGAGTAATATAGCTGCAAATTTACTTGACAACCACCCTAAAAATGATGAAATTTATCAACAATTAGTAATGGAATAAGCATTTGAAACAAACATTTAATTTACTTAAAAATCAAGTAATGAAATGCAAATAACTGGATATTAATTGTAAGACAGTAAATGAACCTCACCTCACATTATTGTAACTCTAGTGATAACAACCACTGTGTGCACATGGTACAAAAGAGTAACTTGAAATCTCATCCGAATTTAACCCCTCCAAATCAGAAATCAGACTTGTTAGGGCTACATTTGACAAATAGCTTTAAAAAGAAAAAGGTGATTTACATAGGTTTACATACTATGTACATTATTTACATAGTATGCAAAAGAACATACAGAGCCACTAAAAGCAAGAAGACCAACTACATCTTTTTGGCTGCAAGCTTTATAACACATAGACAAATGGTATAACAAGAGAGAGCCAAGGTATCACAAACATTAATAATGTAAATGAATAGGAACACACCTTCAATTGAAGCGTCTTTCATTAATGGAAGAAGCAATTCAACTTCATGCAAATTGTCTGATGTGCATGGCTCATCATTAATGACCTAAACATGTAATAAAGTAATGTAATATAACGACTAAAGCCTAAGGACCAGCAGAGATGAAAAGGAACAAAACTTTCAAGAAAGAACCTCTAATGGAGTCTAGCTTCAAAATTATACCGCAAAAAACTTAATTATTCTTTGTAATGATTGTTTACATAGTATGTAAAATAGTTTACATAGTATGTAAATCAGTTTACATACTATGTAAATAGATTTACATACTACGTAAACATGATGAGTTAATGATGCCAATATTTTTTTGGACTACTTCTTAGGCCTAAAACTTACTGCTGACCAGGTAATTATTTTACTTTGATATTTTTTTAAGGCTTCCACAAAAGAAAGAAACTGATTCTTCAAAGTTGTTGCTCGAGCTTCTATTGTCTTATTTAAACTGCTCAACATCAGCTTCTGGGAAATTTTACAAAACAAGAAATTTTTTAATTTAATACAAAAAATTGGAGAGTTTTACAGAGATTATGTAATCTTCAGCATTGGCAAAAGTTATTTTTTTCTTTCTTCTTCATGATTATGATGGTTCTTAGAAAAATCCTAAGAAATTCAGTCTGCAAAGGAAATAAATGTTTTAATAGAACAACAAAAACCACACCACATTAAATAAATTAAGAATATGTATGAAAGCCTCTAATAATAATTCAAAAAAGTAAGAATTTTTTGTACATCTTTCTCTCTCAAATATTTTGAAACCAAGGATCTAACATTCATATGAGTGGTGCTTGGAGATTTATATTGAATTAATTTAGATTTTGCATATGTAGAATATATAGTGATAACTTTGAGATACTCTGTTTTTGTTAGGCAAAATAGAGTATATATATACATATTATGTAAATAGGTATGTAAACTATTTACATACTGGTATGTAAACTGGTTTACATAGTATGTAAATCAGTTTACATACTATGTAAACTGTATGTAAATGAAGTTCGGTTACTGATTAGAGTTTAATTGTTAATGGACTTTCCTTTTTTTCATTTATTACCAGGTTTGCAGTTATCAAAATTACTTTCCAACATTTGTATAATTAGTTCTCTTCATAAAGTTTTTATCAAAGGTATTAAAATGATTTATCTTTTTTGACTTTCATGTTTGCAGGTCCCAATCATATGATGTTTGAGGTAAATTAATTAGCTTCTAAATGTTCTACCTTAAATTCTTTTGTAAAAATTATTGTAAATTCAAAGATAAATGTAATGCCAAAAAGGAAAGATTTGAACCTTTTTAAACTGATCTTACATACATATCTTATATATTTGTTTTGTATGTAAATCAGTTTACATACTATGTAAACTGATTTACATAGTATGTAAATCAGTTTACATAGTATGTAAACTGTATGTAAATGAAGTTCGGTTACTGATTAGAGCTTAATTGTTAATGGACTTTCCTTTTTTTCATTTATTACCAAGTTTGCAGTTATCAAAATTACTTTCCAACATTTGTATAATTATTTCTCTTCATTAAGTTTTTATCAAAGGTATTAAAATGATTTATCTTTTATGGCTTTCATGTTTGCAGGTCCCAATCATATGATGTTTAAGGTAAATTAATTAGCTTCTAAATGTTTTACCTTAAATTCTTTTGTAAAAATTATTGTAAATTCAGTGATAAATGTAATGCCGAAAAGGAAAGATTTGAACCTTTTTAAACTGATCTTACATACATATCTTATCTATTTTTTTTGTATGTAAATCAGTTTACATACTATGTAAATTGTATGTAAATGAAGTTCGGTTACTGATTAGAGCTTAATTGTTAATGGACTTTCCTTTTTCTCATTTATTACTAGGTTTGCAGTTATCAAAATTACTTTCCAACATTTGTATAATTATTTCTCTTCATAAAGTTTTTATCAAAGGTATTAAAATGATTTATCTTTTTTGGCTTTCATGTTTGCAGGTCCCAATCATATGATGTTTGAGGTAAATTAATTAGCTTTTAAATGTTTTACCTTAAATTCTTTTGTAAAAATTATTGTAAATTCAGTGATAAATGTAATGCCGAAAAGGAAAGATTTGAACCTTTTTAAACTGATCTTACATACATATCTTATCTATTTTTTTTGTATGTAAATCAGTTTACATACTATGTAAACTGTATGTAAATGAAGTTCGGTTACTGATTAGAGCTTAATTGTTAATGGACTTTCCTTTTTTTCATTTATTACCAGGTTTGCAATTATCAAAATTACTTTCCAACATTTGTATAATTATTTCTCTTCATAAAGTTTTTATCAAAGGTATTAAAATTATTTATCTTTTTTGGCTTTCATGTTTGCAGGTCCCAATCATATGATGTTTGAGGTAAATTAATTAGCTTCTAAATGTTTTACCTTAAATTCTTTTGTAAAAATTATTGTAAATTCAGTGATAAATGTAATGCCGAAAAGGAAAGATTTGAACCTTTTTAAACTGATCTTACATACATATCTTATCTATTTTTTTTGTATGTAAATCAGTTTACATACTATGTAAATTGTATGTAAATGAAGTTCGGTTACTGATTAGAGCTTAATTGTTAATGGACTTTCCTTTTTCTCATTTATTACCAGGTTTGCAGTTATCAAAATTACTTTCCAACACTTATGTAATTATTTCTCTTCATAAAGTTTTTATCAAAGGTATTAAAATGATTTATCTTTTTTGGCTTTCATGTTTGCAGGTCCCAATCATATGATGTTTGAGATAAATTAATTAGCTTCTAAATGTTTTACCTTAAATTCTTTTGTAAAAATTATTGTAAATTCAGTGATAAATGTAATGCCGAAAAGGAAAGATTTAAACCTTTTTAAACTGATCTTACATACATATCTTATCTATTTTTTTTGTATGTAAATCAGTTTACATACTATGTAAACTGTATGTAAATGAAGTTCGGTTACTGATTAGAGCTTAATTGTTAATGGACTTTCCTTTTTCTCATTTATTACTAGGTTTGCAGTTATCAAAATTACTTTCCAACATTTGTATAATTATTTCTCTTCATAAAGTTTTTATCAAAGGTATTAAAATGATTTATCTTTTTTGGCTTTCATGTTTGCAGGTCCCAATCATATGATGTTTGAGGTAAATTAATTAGCTTCTAAATGTTTTACCTTAAATTCTTTTGTAAAAATTATTGTAAATTCAGTGATAAATGTAATGCCGAAAAGGAAGAATTTGAACCTTTTTAAATTGATCTTACATACATATCTTATCTATTTTTTTTTATGTAAATCAGTTTACATACTATGTAAATTGTATGTAAATGAAGTTCGGTTACTGATTAGAGCTTAATTGTTAATGGACTTTCCTTTTTTTTCATTTATTACCAGGTTTACAGTTATCAAAATTACTTTCCAACATTTGTATAATTATTTCTCTTCATAAAGTTTTTATCAAATGTATTAAAATGGACAAAACGTCAAAACTATAGCTCCAAGAGTTTGTTCGAACACGTTCGAACTTGCAATTAAAAGACCGTCATCTTCTATCTCTCTCAATAGCATAAAAATAGCAATCATAAGGCATTTTCAGTTATATTGATAGCTAAGAAGAGATTGAAAACAGATTCAGAAATAAATTATTTAAATTTTTTATTATGAACATACCCAAAATGATAAAATTAGAGCTGGGCAATCTGACTTGGCTCTTACTATGGCAACACCAAGCAAATACCACATCCACTTCCAAATCACCAAGGTGAGTTCTGCACAAGTACAATTTCTACATTATTAAGTTCTCCATCTCATTATTTATACACTAACCTAACCTATTTAACATCTTTCATCTTCTAGATTTTCAGCAAAGATGCAAAAAGAACATAAAAAGACTTCATTTGGCTCTCTTATGTTAAAGCATACCTATATTAATACTTTCATCTTGTGGGATCTAAATAATGTAAACATTGTGGAGCATAAAGATTAAAAGTTACCATCTTGATTAATTATGGCCTTCTTAGTACAGAGCTCTTTACCATTATGGAGGAGGGCATCAATGGTGGTCTGGAAATTACTATCACTTTATGGGTCATTTGGTTGAGGTTTGGTTATGATCTTACGGCACAAGGAAATCCACCAGAATTAATTACAGAGGAAGATATTGAAAATAGGAGAAATATACTAGAGGATTGAGATTTCTATAGAGCAACAAATTAATGTTGGAGCTTGATCCGTAGATGATGGAGTTCAAGCAGAGTTGAGGAAAAATAGAGTGGGAAATTTGAGTTTTGGCATTGAGGTAAATTTGGGGTGAAAAAAATGAGAGGCAAATGAAGTTAATTTAGGGGGGGGGAAATAGATGAAAATTTGGAAGTACGGACAAAAAAATTAGGGAAATTTTGGTGGGTAAAGTCTTATATTTTAGCAGATCAAGTCCAAAATTTTTGGGTAATTTTTTTTTAAAATAGGTTAAATTGTTTTATTGTTTCTTAAATTTATGGTAATGTTCTTAAATTTTTAAATTTGATAATTTAGTCGTAAAATTTTAAAATTTTACATATAGATTTTTAAAATTTTAAATCCTACAATTTATTACCCAAATCTTTAAAAATTCACACATATTCTAAAATTTGAAGAAATTTTATCTTAATTTTCAGTTGAAATATATATTACTCCAGTACAAAATAATTCAAAAATATTTTTTGTTTTTTTGCATAAAAATATTGAATATCTAAATTAACATTATAAATCCAGCAAAGGATTAATAGTAATATTGTTTTCTATATATATAAAACCTCGTAATGTATAATATAATATTTTTCTTATATAATATAAATTCACACCTTTAAATATCAGACTTTTACTTGATGTAGCAGTAAGCAATAGACCAGAAAACATAATTACAGAGCAATAATATATGAGCAGAGTTGCAGACAATAGAAGGCCGAAAAATGGTAAATTAGTCGAAGTTTATTTATAGAATTTTTGTGATAAATAATAAATTGTGTTTTAAAAAATGCTAGTAATATTTCGCAAAAATTTAAAAAAAATTCAAAAAAATTAACCAGGTTCAAGTCCAATATAACCATAGCATGGGTTCGTCACTGAATATAAGTACCACTAAATACATTTCTAATATGCCTATGCCACTCACATATAGATGAAAATATGTATGAAAAATAGAAATTAAACTCATAATATATATTATATAAATCCTTTTATTTAAAATATTTTGTTTAATTTTTTAATTTTAGATAAAATATACAATATAAGAGTGCAAGATATAGATTTTTATGTATCCAATATTTGGATCGCTGAACCAAACTTAGTCTAAGTTTATTTATAGAATTTTGATGATAAATAATAAAATGTGCTTTGAAAAATACTAGTAATATTTCGCAAAATTTTTTTAAAAAAAAATACAAACAAACAAAAAGAAGGTTACCCAAGCTTAAGTTTAGTATAGCCATAACATGGATCAGTCCCTTAGTATAAGTACAACTAAATACATTTATAATATGGTAGTATGCCACTCACATATAGATCAAAATATGCATAAAAAATAGAAATTAAACTCATAATATATATTATATAAATCCTTTTATTTAAAATATTTTGTTTTATTTTTTAATTTTAGATAAAATAAACAATATAAGGTTTCAACATATAGATTTTTACTTCAAACAATATTTGGATCGCTGAACCAAACTTAGCCTAAGTTTGTTTATAAAATTTTGGTGATAAATAATAAATTGTGCTTTAAAAAATACTAGTAATATTTCTCAAAAATTTATAAAAAAAAAAAAACTCAAAAAGATTACCCAAGCTCAAGTTCAGTATAGAATAGCATGGGTCTGTCACTGAGTATAAGTACAACTAAATACATTTCTAATATGGTTATGCCACTCACATATAGATCAAAATATGGAAAATAGAAAATAAACTCATAATATATTATATAAATCCTTTTATTTAGAATATTTCGTTTTATTTTTTAATTTTAGATAAAATATGCAGTATAAGAGTGCAAGATATAGATTTTTATGCATCTAATATTTGGATCGCTAAACCAAACTTTTGTGTCAATTAATGATTTTTTTAACGTATGACTTTATTTTTTTTATTAATAATACTTAAGTAATATAAAAATATGGGTAATGTTAATATTAATCTCTATTACGCATAAATTAATTTGTGTTGAATTGCGAAAGTATTTTTTTTATTTATAGTATAAATTTATTTTACAATTTAAATTTAAAAATGATATTAAAAATTAAAAAAATATAATTTTAACATTCTCTGTCCAACGCTAGTTAACGGAACTAGCACGTGATTGTTGGATTTCCAAGAAGTTTGTCATTTTAGTTACCAGAGCTTCAACGATTCATTATATTGATAAAGCATCGGGTAAATTAATTATGAATAAAATTGAATATAAAGCATTCTCTTAAATAAATGACTTTTTAAAATTATTTATTAATTATTTTATATGTTAAGTAAATGTAGTTTCGTAAATGGCTTAGTAGTTCAAATGATATAAAGAGCCTTCTAATAAGATGAAGGTAACATGTTCATGCCTTGTTTGTGAATGAAAAAATCCATTTAGCAAATTCAAAAATGGTTTTTACCATATTAGAAAATATTTTGGGAAAACAATAAAATTATTATCCCAAAAATTTATAATAATAAAAATAAAGCTCTAGTTAATTTTTTGTTGATAATTATATTTCCTCAACAAAATTTTTGTCGGTAAATGTTTTAACAATTTTATGACAAATTTACTAGTTGGTGAAAGTTTTTTTAACTGTTGCGACAAATAAAATAGTCGGTAATAATTTGGCGCAAAATACCCGCCAAATATTTCCTCAATAATATTTTATTTTGTCGGAGTAAATAACTTTGCTAACAAAATTTTGTCGATAAATGTTGTTGGCAATAAAATATAGGAGTCAAATTTTTGGTCAACTATATCCGCAACAACAGTTACAAGTTTGTCGGTAATAGTGTACTTTCAGCAACGAAAAAATATTTGTTGGCCCAACTTTCGTCGGTAAATGTAGTTTTTGTTGTAGTACACATATTTTATGTGTTGAACGCGTGTATACAAGAAATGTATATTTTTTATATTATTGCAATTTTACCCTCATTATTACTTATATTTTATGTGATTTTATAATTTTACCCTCAATATTATTTTAAGATTATATTTTCTTTAAATAATTAAGATAATCTTGAGAATAAAATCAAAATATCATATGAAATATACATTTGGCCGAAATTTACTTTTACACAAGGAATAGGGTGTTACAATTTTTTCCTCTTTTTAAGAGTTGCATCCCAAAATTCACATAACATGGCTAAACACATATTTGTACTAGCTACACGTTTGTTCTACTATTTCCCAAGTCATCTATTTCATTGTTTGATTCTCTACAATACTTTTACCAATCTAATTTATCCATAAATTGTGAAATCATGTTCTGATTTTGTAGCAATTCTAATGCATAGGCTCCAATAACAATATAATTTATGGGAATCTATTATTTAACATCCCAATATTAGTACATCGAACTTCATTCTCATAATGCACACTCTTTCAACTTCAAGTTACTTACCTTCACAAATATAGGCAAAGCTAGCCACATGTAGGACACTCGTCAATCAAAAACTTGCTATAACATTAGTGTCTACATTTATCATAATCCACATGATACCTTTCTTTTTCACTATCTTCCATTCTATTGTTTATAGAATCAAAAACCTGCTCAAATACCAATTGCGTCACTCTTACTTTGAAGAGGACACGTGGCCTTTTGAATAATTTTTTTAAAAAAAATTAAGAAGAGATGATTGAAGGTCACATGTCCTTTTATGCCTTATCCAAAAATATTTAAAAAAATTACCAAAAATAACACCTCTAATATTTATAATAATAAAAATAACATTTTTATAATATTGAACGTTCAACATTGAACGGGTCTAAATTTCTAAAATTTAATTTAAAAGACGTTCAATTGGACTGGCATTCAAAGAAAAATAATGTAAGAGTCATTTTTTTAATTGTAAAAATATATGATTTGAGCATTAGAGGTACTATTTTTATTATTATAAATTTTGAAGGGTACTATTTTTATTATTATAAATTTTAAGATGTGTTATTTTTGTTGTTTTTTCAAATATTTATAGAACTTATTCAATTATAATTTTAATATAAATCAAGATCAGTCAAGAAAGCAAGTTCGTCAATTCAATACGGTCCCTCAGAATGTGTACCGTGCATGCAGGATAGATTTTGAGCTGGTCTTGACAGTTATTTTGGTGCATGTATATCACTTTATAGCTATGTTAATGGGCTTAAGCTACCTTATGATTGTGTAAAATATTATGATGTTTGTTAGTATGCAAAAAATGTATCAAATTGGTTGTTCCAATTTAGGGGAAAATAAGTTAGCAAGTTCAGTACGGTTTCTCAAAATACGTCTTATACATGCTGGATAGATTTGGGGAGGATCTTGGCAGCCATTGTGTTCCACACACACACATTAATAACCATCTTATAAGCAAGGTTGAAATATCAATATTGGTCAAAATATCGATAGTTAAATTTTAAGGATATATCAAAAATATTGTTGTTATCGACGAAAATGTTTTCATGAAAATTAGAAAAAAAATAAAAATTATGAAAACAATAATAAATCTTAAAAAATATCAAAATAATTTATTACTTATTTCTTATATTAATTATTTTATTTAGTATTTTATATTTATTTTGCCCAATAAATCAAAATATTATAGAACATATTCTTAAAATGTTTAAAATAATTATTTAAATTAACAAGTATTATGATTAATAAAATCAAATAAAGATATTGAATGATATATTATTTTTAAAAACAAATAAAGTTAAATGTAAACGACATTTTATTAATATTTTTTAACATAATATTTTATTAATATTATTACAAATAAAAATATTGATATCAAAATTTTTAAAAAATAAATATTATCGTAAGACAATATCAAATATATTTTTATCCATACTTGTAAGAAAGAAAAATTTAAAAAGAACAGAAACCCCAACAAATATCTGTCCTACAAACTTTCGGACAAATAAATTATATTTAGCTTAAAATGTTTAAAATAATTATTTAAAATAAAAAATATTATAATTAATAAAATTGAATAAAAATATTAAATGATAGATTATTTTAAAAAATAAATAAAATTAAGTATAAACGATATTTTATTAATATTTTATAAATAATATTTATATTATTAATTGATTCTTACTTCAAAACTAAACAACCTAGATAGAGCCTCTGGAAAGTCAATATAAGAAATTGTCAGGCATATTGAGGGAATAATTCCTCAAAGTAATGTGACTAAATAAACAAGTAACCTAAGAAACGAGTAACCTACCTCCAATAAGAGGTCTAAATACAATTCTACCAAATTTGGCACAAACACCAATACCATAAACAATTGCTTCAAAGGTGTTATGTCCTCGTAAACAATACCATTTAAAATAAAACAAGCAAATTACTCCAAAAAAAAGTCAAATGGCCAACCTGACGAACATTTGAGCTCTCATCATTGCAACCTTCCAACATAAATGGTAGATATGTATCATAATTGAAAAAGTTTTTAATTACGGATTTAATAAGCCTAGAGGGGGATGAATAGATTATTTTCAATTTTCAACAAATATTATATAATCTAATCACAACGGCCAGACATGCAATCGCGTGTAAAGATAAATGCGGAATAATAAAACGACACACGATATTTTTAGGTGGAAACAACCTAGGCCACAACAATGACCTAAGAGGAAAACCACCGGTCCACCGGACCACCTAACTATCCACTATGAAAATAATGTTCAATTACAACCATAGAGTCCAGAAACTACCCGTCGCAGATAGATCCCCCTTTCTGTAATTTACTTACGAGCCGCTTGCTCCTTTCACAGCCTCCAATAGTTAGATGTCTGGATCCGGACCAACGTTCCGATCTACTTGAGTCACACAAGATCAACCGAACCCGTCACCTTCAGTAATTTCGAGTCACACGAAATACTGAACCTGTCACCTGTAACGTTAGCACAAAAACACAAGTGCAATGTGTGTCCTAGAGCGGATTCAAACAATAAACAATCCTAACTAGCAGATTCAATCAGCATGCGATGTAGAAACAAAATCAGCTAGCAAAACCCTAGAACATTCATATAAAGCTCAAGTATCATGCGAATCAATTAGGCATATGAATATAACATGAAAACGCCTAAGTAAGATAGATGAAGAGAAGAAGTTAAAGTGCAACTCAGATGATAGAGAATATTAGTGCTGTATAATTCTAAATGCTCAAGTTCATAATATATGCACAAACATCTCTTCACTTATATAGAGTCCAATCCTAGTTCAAATAGGATTTGCAATTCACTATAACTCTTTTCCTATCAGGATTTACCAATTACCACAATTATCCTCAAATAAGAATTCTGTTCTTAACATTAAATGTGGTCAATTAGGTAAAAGAAACATAAGGGTCGAATTAAGAAATAGAGTTTGAGTAGGAATATAATACTGGCTCGATCGATCGACAGGCCATCTCGATCGATCGAGAAGGTCTCGATCGATCGATACACAAAACTCGATCAATCTAACTCAAACAGAGAGAACCTGGATCGAAGTTGTTCTATACTCGATCGATCGAACAGGGTTCGATCGATCTATCCAATTGCTCGATCGATCCAGTCCAAACAGAGAGCACCTAGATCGAAGTTGTCTTAGTCTCGATCGATCGACCACTCGATCGATCGAACAATACTCTCAATCGATCGACCAACATGTGCACAATACATTTTTCGTTACGATCCATACTAAGTGTCGTGCTCAATTGTGTGCAGATGTATGCATGATGGAATATTTTACCTGTCATATGAGCGTTGCAAGCTTGGTGACTCCATCATCTTGTATCGTCTGATTAATCGTTGAATTCCTATTTTAGATTACAATCAAACATTTTGCCCACGAAAATTGCCAATACAAAATAAATCTTACAATCTCCCCCTTTGGCATTTTCGTGTGACAAAATCACTTTCTCACTACATAACGCTCATAGTTAAAATATCATTACATCAATTACATAGTGGACTGTCTATGATCTGGTGGACCATCTTCGCTTGATACTTGATACGCTCGGTCCACTGAAATTAGACAAACAAATAGCACACAAATGTGGCTTGAAAGCCTCATTGCTTATTAGTTCAGTGTACATAAAAGTGCGAAAGATATGTAGTGTATGTGGACATGAATCTTTCTCCCCCACAACTAATAAATGCAACATCTCCCCCTAAATTCAATCTCCATCTCCATAGCAACATGAATCTTTCTCCCCCTTTTTGGCATACGAAATTGACAAATCATGAAACACTAAAGATGATAAGGGTCACTCTCAACAAGGTGGGCTAAAAATGCATAAGAGCACACATGTATATGTCCAAAGCATGTAGGAGGAATTGCATAAGTCAAAAGAAGAATAATGAAATATGTATGCGATGACTCCCCCTAAGTTCTATGACTCTCTAGACGAAAAACAAATTTAAAAGAAAACAAAATTTTTTTTTTTTTTTTTTAATTTTTGATCACACAAAGCAATAAACTCATTTAATACGAATAAGCATACAACCAATTGAAAAAATATTTTTGCTTAGATTTTGATCATTCATTGTATTAGCAATATAAGTAGGTCACACAAGCACACTAACACATATAATGGCATATTGACATTCACTAAAAGTAGTATACATTGTGAACTCTACTTGTATTTCAATAATTTCATTTATGACCAATTTTAAGAGACTCAAAAGAATATAAATTCATCTATCATGCTAAATTATAATTGAGTCTTCATTCTTACATAATAAAATATGTCTATGTACAAGGAGATTTCTTATTATTATTTTTTTTTTAAAACCTTTTTGCTCTTTAATTTTTGTACATGCCAAATAGAATTTCTTAATTAAATTTTTATTTTATCTAAATTTTTTAAGCATGCACGAGCCATAAATCTAGTATGATGACTTTCACACTAGTTATGAGGTAGCCCTCTCCGCTCACTGCGGTAGCTTCACACATCATAGTAGGTAGCCCTCTCAATACTAGTTATTTTCCTAAGATGAAATGTTTAAAAAATAAGGAATAGGGCTCAATATGATTTCGCAATCAAGATTAGCTCAAGTCTTAGAGTCTTTCAAAATTAATCATAAACTTCATAGATGACATACATGAGTGTTCAGTGGGTGTGTGCATAAGTTCAGTCAATAGTGTCATCATATGGTAACAAAGTAAATATGTGCAGAATTTTGAATTTTAGCATAGAATATACAATGAGAATCAAAATAAGCCACAAAAGATAAGGTTGTAAAAGTATAAGCATCATTTGAATCCAAAACCTTGTAGACCCCCCCCTTTTTTTTTTTTTTTTTTTTTTTTTTTTTTTAATCCAAAAAAAATTAACAACAAAAAACGAAATAAACCAAAAAAAAATATTCACCTAGGGTCATTTAAGCACTCAAACAAAAGTACCTAGGTGGTCTAGCAATAGTGATCAATTGATAGGAAACATGCAATCTTTCCTAACCCAAATTTTCATGAATTTTGATTTCTTTATGTTTTTGGGTTGAGACTTAATTGCATTAGATTTTAAAGGCATACTCTTAGGCTCATATTTTCTATTCAAATTCAACATAGGCATGGTATGATGATAATTATGAGTTCTATACCTATAAGCATGAAGATGATCATTAAATCGAAAAGCATTCATCAAAAATCTACAGTTAGGTCGAATATGGCCTTTTCTACCACAATGATGACAAACAGGCACAAACTTAACAGTTTTAGCTCCTACAGTTTTAGTGGGTGTTTGTGCAGAATTTGTAGCAGTAGAGATAAAGTTAGAAGACTTTACAAATGTAGTTTTTGAAGTGGAAGGTGTACAGTTTTCTTCTGAAAATCCAAGTCCACTTGTATCACCGAAAGGCTTACCAATGCTCAACATCTTGTCTAGTCGTTCAGCTCCAATTGTTAATCTTTTGACAGTTTCCTTTGATTGCTCCAATTCCTGCACAAGCTTTGAATTTTCCTGTTCAATACCTGCAAGACTTAAACTTAACTTGTCAAAATGCTCAGACAGTTCTACTTTTTCTTTTTCTAAAACTGATAAATTAAGGTCTTGCAAATTGATCTGTTCATTCAGCTTTGTTACAGTTATGAGTAGTTTATCTTTTTCTTTCTTGCATTTAATTAAATCAATAAATAACTCCTCAAAACTGTTTGCATTAAATTTATCAAGGATACGTTTACTTCCCTCTTCATCTGAGTCAAAGTCTGACTCACTGGAGTATCCACCAACAGTTGACGTAAAAGCTACGTAGTTGGTGTTAGCTTTTTCTGACCCACTAGCTTGATCTTCATCACTTTCTGTGTCACTAAGGGTAGCATTGAAAGCTTTTCCTGTTTTCTTCTTCTTGTTGGCACAATCTGCTGCATAGTGTCCAAAACCATTGCATTCAAAACATTTAGGTCCAGTGGGTTTAGATTTCTTACTTTCTGAACTCATTGGGGTGAATTCTCTTCCCTTACGATCTTTTCTGTTGAACATTCTCTTGAGTTTTCTAGCAAGTGTGAGTAGCTCTTCATCATCACTATCACCATCGTCAGCATTGGTGGTTTTGAGAGCAATTCCAATGTTCTTTTTGGGTGCTGGAAAGTTCATCTCAAATGTTTGAATTGACCCAACTAGTTCTTCAATTTTCATGGTGTCAATGTCTTTGCTTTCCTCTATCGCTGTAACCTTTGCTTCAAAGCGTTCTGGTAATGAGCATAAGACTTTTCGAACCAACCTGCGTTCATCAATTTTATCTCCAAGATTTGAAGAAGAGTTAGCAATATCACATAAATTAGCATAAAACTCAGAAAACGTTTCATCCTCCTTCATTCTAAGATTTTCAAACTTAGTAGCTAACATGCGAAGTTTTGTTCGTTTAACTTGGGACGTGCCCTCATGGGCAACCTCTAAAGTGTCCCAAGCAGCCTTAGCAGTTTCAACATTAGAGATACGTCGGAATTCATCCGGCGACACAGCACTAAAAATAGCATTAATCCCCTTTTGGTTCCAGCCACTACCAATTCTATCTTGGGGAGTCCAATCAATCCTAGGTTTAAGTGTGACAACATTATCCTTGGTAACCGTAGGTGGTTCCCAACCATAAAGCACAGAGTTCCAAACACTTTCATCTAAGGAACGTAAAAAGGCTCTCATACGAGCTTTCCAATATGGGTAATTAGACCCATCAAAATAAGGTGCACGGGTTGTAGAAAAACCCTCTCTCATATGATCCATAATAAGGTCCTAAGCAAACACTAAGTATATCTAGTGACCCGCTCTGATACCAATTGAAAAAGTTTTTAATTACGGATTTAATAAGCCTAGAGGGGGGTGAATAGGTTATTTTCAATTTTCAACAAATATTATATAATCTAATCACAACGGCCAGACATGCAATCGCGTGTAAAGATAAATGCGGAATAATAAAACGACACACGATATTTTTAGGTGGAAACAACCTAGGCCACAACAATGACCTAAGAGGAAAACCACCGGTCCACCGGACCACCTAACTATCCACTATGAAAATAATGTTCAATTACAACCATAGAGTCCAGAAACTACCCGTCGCAGATAGATCCCCCTTTCTGTAATTTACTTACGAGCCTCTTGCTCCTTTCACAGCCTCCAATAGTTAGATGTCTGGATCCGGACCAACGTTCCGATCTACTTGAGTCACACAAGATCAACCGAACCCGTCACCTTCAGTAATTTCGAGTCACACGAAATACTAAACCTGTCACCTGTAACGTTAGCACAAAAACACAAGTGCAATGTGTGTCCTAGAGCGGATTCAAACAATAAACAATCCTAACTAGCAGATTCAATCAGCATGCGATGTAGAAACAAAATCAGCTAGCAAAACCCTAGAACATTCATATAAAGCTCAAGTATCATGCGAATCAATTAGGCATATGAATATAACATGAAAACGCCTAAGTAAGATAGATGAAGAGAAGAAGTTAAAGTGCAACTCAGATGATAGAGAATATTAGTGCTGTATAATTCTAAATGCTCAAGTTCATAATATATGCACAAACATCTCTTCACTTATATAGAGTCCAATCCTAGTTCAAATAGGATTTGCAATTCACTATAACTCTTTTCCTATCAGGATTTACCAATTACCACAATTATCCTCAAATAAGAATTCTGTTCTTAACATTAAATGTGGTCAATTAGGTAAAAGAAACATAAGGGTCGAATTAAGAAATAGAGTTTGAGTAGGAATATAATACTGGCTCGATCGATCGACAGGCCATCTCGATCGATCGAGAAGGTCTCGATCGATCGATACACAAAACTCGATCGATCTAACTCAAACAGAGAGAACCTGGATCGAAGTTGTTCTATACTCGATCGATCGAACAGGGTTCGATCGATCTATCCAATTGCTCGATCGATCCAGTCCAAACAGAGAGCACCTAGATCGAAGTTGTCTCAGTCTCGATCGATCGACCACTCGATCGATCGAACAATACTCTCGATCGATCGACCAACATGTGCACAATACATTTTTCGTTACGATCCATACTAAGTGTCGTGCTCAATTGTGTGCAGATGTATGCATGATGGAATATTTTACCTGTCATATGGGCGTTGCAAGCTTGGTGACTCCATCATCTTGTATCGTCTGATTAATCGTTGAATTCCTATTTTAGATTACAATCAAACATTTTGCCCACGAAAATTGCCAATACAAAATAAACCTTACAATAATATCTATTGAACAAACATGCAAAATGATTACATACCAAGACAAAAAGAAAAAAAATAATATAATAACAAATAAAGCAAATAAACTTATTTGAGAGCAGCTTCATGGCAATGCTCAACAACATCATCAAATATACAAATGGCAATTCTCCTCTCTTCTGCTATTTTATCCTTTCCCTACTTCACAAATAAATCTAAACAAAAAACTTCTTTAGAAGTCTAGAATTTCCATACAAGGTGGAAATGGAAGAAAAAAAACATAGACTATAATTTCTTTTTTCTTTCGGTGTAGCTTTCCATTGACTATAAGATACATAATTAATCCACAAAAACACAACTCAGTTGTTCAATGCGAAACTATGCAGACGAGAACTAAGTAGCAAAGAAACACTATGGCCAGTTACAAGGAGTAGGTAGAGTGGTTAGATAACACATAACAAATGCTAATAATGAACTCACCAGCATAGGTGTTATGTACTAGGAAAGTTTGTCAAAGAAAGGCAATAAAGAACCTTGAAGGTTTTTATCAAAGCAAGCAATCACCAACGTTTACAAAAGAAAAGAAAATGAAAGGTAAAAATAGTTACCATCCACATGTCTATGGTCATAGTAATCCTAATCTATATATTTTTAGCTCACATGTTTATAGCCATCTAAACATGTATAAGTCATTAATAACCTAGAACTTAAATTGATTACACACTTAATAATAAGAATTTCTTGCCTTGTTACATTTATGTTAATTTAATGTAAGTTCACAATTTTATATCAATCTTTCAATTGTGCATAAAATTAACAAATAACCTAATTAAATGACCAATTTAAATAAGATCATTAAGTGAATTAAATTAGATAATCTAAACCCTCATAAAATACTAAATTAAAATAATAAAATCATGTTCATAAAATAGGTTCAATCAATTCCCTACAACAAAATTCTACTTCATAATACACATTTTAGAAACTAGAAATTTAAGAGTAAAGCTAAGAAAAAACAAAAAAAAAATTACATTTATAAGAGAAGATTAGTGACACTCTTTAGAAGAATTCCTCCAAAATGCTTCAAAAATTGCTTCTTTGTGCTCAAAATTGCCCAAGCCCTTGCCTACTAGCTCCTTAAATTAAGAGAGCTCCTTAAATTGAGAGAGCTCCAAAAACCACTCAAAGCTACTCTAAAATGTGGTTTCCTTGGGTCTGATGAGGTTTTAGGGCTAAAACCCTTGAAAAATAGCTCAGATGAAATCTGGACCATTCAATCAGCTTTTGATCAATCACTGTGATAAAAATCATTTAAAACCTAGCACTGTCCAATAAGAGGATGACATGTGGCAACGAAAATAGGCGGGACGAACAAGCGCACAACATGGGGAACGAAGAAAAGGTAATGTGAGCTACACTCTCAACACATGGTGCATTGAGGGAGGCTATGTGGACCAGATCACTGAGATGTTGCAACACAACAAGGTGGGATTAGCTGGAGTTGCTTGCATGGATAACACATGGTGCATGCGGACCGTTTGACGATTTTTAGAAACAACGTCGTGCTGACACGTGGCTCAATGACTAGATAAGCTTTGACATCCAGCGCTGATCGATTGGTTGCAATTGCTTGCATCACGCTAGTTTTCACATGTCTCTGAATATTTCTAAGAGCATCTCGGTTACTTCTATGTGCATCCACCTGCATAAAGAATCCATAAAAAATTTCAGAAAATTTTCAAAAATTATATTTTCATCTTTTTTTAACATTTGACCCAAAACTCATGTTATTTTAATATTTTAACCTCAAAAATGTAAGAAAATAATATAATAACTTTATTTTCATAGAGTTATTAATTAAATTTTTCTTTTGCATCTGATATAGTAATGCTCATTTCTCTATTATTTATTCTATAATGTATTATATCTTTTCTTATAAATAATTTTATTATTTTTGAGAATGATGATTCTCTTAATTCATCTCCTTTCTTAATATTTAATTTTAATTTTTGAATTTCTTCAAATTTCTTTTTACTAAATATCATTTTTTGTAAAAAAAAAAAAAAATCCTAAGATGTCTTTCGTTTCTATTTCCATTATTTTTAATTTTTTATTACTTTTATCATTTTAAAATAATATAAAAAATATAATTATTACTTTATATGGGTTGTTAAGAAATATAGTATATTTATAAGGCTGACAATAGTCTTATTATATGTAAGAGTCGCATAAAATTTTGGACTTGAACCATTTAAAGGTCAAAAGTGTAAATTGAGCGTTACTAAAACATATTTGCTATTTATGCAAAAGAAGTTATAACCTAGCAAAACTGGTCTGAAATGGGTAATTAATACGGTATTTCTGTCTTACCCAAATTTCATGATACTTGGAAAGTTGAAACCAATAATCGACTGTCTCAATGTCACTTCTCCAACTTACTATTTGTCAAGGCTTCCATTTGCTTTACTCCTCCCACCAATTATTAAAAGAAAAATTACATTAAATAATATCTCTAAAATTTATAATAATAAAAATAATATCACAATAATATCGAAAAGAATTTAATTCATTAAAGTTCAAAACTAAAATATTCTAACTTATCATAGAACTTTCAACTTCAACTGTGTCCAACTAATAAGTATTTAATGTGAAATGTTTGAGCTAGTTGAGCTTCTTCCTTTTTTTAGTAAAAATATATAAGTTAAATATAAGATGTACTATTTTTGTAATTAAAAATTTTAAAAGATGTTATAAATATTGTTTTTTTTTTCTTCTTATTTATACATTTCCTTCAAAAATCAACTCCATTCATATGTGTGAAAATAATTAACAATTCAATTAAAGATAAGTTTAATTGCCAAAAAAAAATCGCTAATCACTAATAATATGATCAAATTTTATATTATTTTACAATGTAATTTAGCTTAAATTATAGGAATTTTGTAATAAAGATTTTATTATGGTAAAATTGTGAGAAGAAACTACAGCGGGTGAGAAGATAAAAAAAAATGAATTTGCATAGCTATATAGAAAATTTACATAAATATATAACCAAAATTTTACCTTATATTTCCATGTAATAAATCCACACGTGTGTAGTTGGGGAAATTTGAAGGACAAAAAATCAACAATGTATCAAAATATATTGTAAAATATTAATAACTCAAATAGATTGTAAATATTATCTCAAACAATGTTAATTTACAATGTAAACCCCCCCTTTTTTTTTATATATCTGTCGCAAGTTTGAAGAGCAATTTACAATTATTGTAAAATATTTTTGACCACCAAGTTAATTTACATTCATAAATGAGCACCATTTTATAAATATAATACTATTCAAATTCAATAAAATTGTTGATTTATTGTTGTCTAGCGTTTGTTGTCCTATTTGTTAGAGTTGCAAAACATTTGTACTTTTAAATTTATTTATAAAAGAAATATGTTTACATTGTATTTAAAAATAGTGATAAATGTTAAAATGAAAGTACATTTGAAGTATGTCAAAGTATTCTAAGTAATGCCCTAATGAAAAAAGAAAAGGACAAGGACCTCCTATTCCTAGTCACCAATTTTTTACAATTCTAGTACATAATGTGAATTGTCTCTTCTCTCTCATGACCAGGTGACTCACAAATTTTCAGATATGCTTTTGTAAGATATTTTCAAATTCATACTTTCAGCCAGTTTTCATTTAATTTTTTTTAGTTCATGTTTTTCCATGGTTTACCGTATGTTTTCTTTGTATTTTTATATTGATATTATGGCATGTTTGGTAAATTATAATTGATAAATTAAAAATAGTTATATATTTTTTTTTTGATAATGTAAGAAAACCTCACTAGGATAGGGAGGATAGGGCCATTGCCACACACCACCACACACCCGGATCATCGGAAATTTGTTGGTATGCCACAAGCACTGAGCCGGCTAGCGGCACCTGGCGGACTGCAGTCCGACTCAGCAGAGCGTCAAAGTTCGAAGAGGCATTATAGCCACATGCCCGGAAGCCGAACTACTGCGCCCTCCCAAGCTTCGAACCCGCGCTCTGCCTTGTGAGGACAGAGAAGCAGGTGCTTAGCCACAGGAGTCCTACCACTGGCTACTCCGTGATGGGCAATTAAAGATAGTTATATGAGATCATATAATATCAAATTATATATCTATATTTTATATAAAAGTTTGAATTATATTTAATATTATTTTAGATAAAATTGTCTCTATATTTTAAACTATTAACATTACTTTGCCTTTTAGAATATATTATTATATTAAATAAGGATTCTCGATAATTGAATAAGGATTACATTAAATAAAAATTCTAAATATAATGATTATTACATTTAATAAAGATTTTAAATATTATTTTAATTTCACAATTAATTTGAAAGCTTAACAAATTAATTTTACAATTATTTCAAATATGTTGTAAAAATTAATCAAAGGAAAAATTAAATCATGTAAAATAAATCATGTACAATGTACATTTTTTTAATTAGTATTATAATTAATCTATACGGTATTAATTTAAAGCATGTATAATATAGTGGAATAGATTTGATGTAAAATATTTTAATACAATAATTTATATTTAAAATATTATCTAAATTATTTTATGTAGTTTTCTTACCTTTACATGATTTAAATATAAAAAAAAAAAAAACCTTAACTAAATTGATATTTAATTTATTTTATGGCTTAATTAATCTATTAGTTTTCAAAATTTTGATCAAATATACACATAAGTTTTTCAGTTTTAAAATCATATAATTAAGTTTCCAAATTTTTAAAATTTTACACATATGTTCCTAAATTTTTAATATAATTTAGTTACCAAATTTTTAAAAATTTATACATAATCCTAACTTGGCTACTAAAATTATATTTGAGAATCAAAATTTTAAGATCTATGTATAAAATTTTAAAAGTTTAGTAACGAAGTATTATGAATTAAAATTAAGGGATCTCTTCGTGAAATTTTAAATAAATTCAATAAAAATTTGAGGACTAATGATATAGTTAAATCCTATTTTATATATATATATATAACATTGATGATTGGTTACACTTTTCTTTCGTGTGCACCTAAGAACAAAGAACACACTGTGAAAATTTCAAACAATTCTGATAGACTTATTTTATCATCGAGATTATTTTTATGTAATTACCCCTTTGTTGGATGATTATAAAGTAATTATTAGTTGATTATTCGGTCAAATACTTATCTAATTGATTATGTTAATTTATTAACTCCGTGTTTATTAGACCAGTCTATATTTATACAGGCAGACTAAAATCTCTAATATTGCACCATTTAATTTGGGTTAGTTTACACTCAATAAAAAATAAAAAGGGCTAAATTACACTAATTGTCAATATTATTCATAAGTCTCTTTGAACCCTTTATTATTTAATTTTAACAAATTTATTCTCAAAATTGAAATCAAGCTCCAAATTTAACATCGTGAGTCAAAATTGACCATAGTTACGTGGGTTTAAATCAAACAAAGTTTCCGATTTAAATATTTTGACATTTTCTTATACTTTTATTTATTTTAATGCTCAAATAAAAATAATAATAATTGTTTTGAGGACTAAATTATAAAATTTAAATATTTGATGAGCTAAAAATTAATTTAATTAAAATTTAAGGATCAATGATATAATTTAACATAAATAATATCATAATATTTAATGTGGATTAATTTAACTCTCTTCTTGGTCAACTTTGGTTAATTTTGACTTAGGATATTTAATTTCTTTTTTCTTTCAAAAACTAAATTTATTAAAACTAAATAATAAAGGGACTAAATTATAAAGAAAAAAAAAATTAAAATATAAATTAAGAATAATATAGGAATTATTGATCTAGTTCAGCTGTAAAAAACTTTATTTCAAATTGAAGATTAAAAAAAAAAAAAAGTCAACACACATAATTATAAAATTTAAATTTAGATAGACTAAAATAAGTATAAAAAATAGTTTAAACTTACACCTAGGGGTGAGCAAATAATTCGATTAATCCGCTTAAATTAATAAATTCGATCCGATCCGTCGGATTCAGATTGGATTGGATTAACATATTTTATAGTCGGATTCGGATTTGGATTGAAAAGTATACAATTTATTCGGATTCGGATCGGATTCGGATTGACAGATTTTATAATTCGCTACAATCCGATCCGGACTGAATTACTATTAAAATTATAAATAAATGCATATTTATTTTTAATATGTTATATTTAAATATTATACATACCACAATTACATTAAATTATTATTTTAGTTTTTAAAAAAATAAAAATGTTAAATTTTCTATAATAATTTAATAATATTCAACAGTATACTTTTTATTATTTTGATTATATAAGTTGTGACTTTAAATAAATAATTTTACTAAAAAATATATAAATTTAAAATTTAAATGTTAGTATATATTGTGTTTTATATATGATAATAATAAAAAATAAATTATAATCTCAATTCGACCTATCAGATCCGAAAAATTCGATCTGTTCGGATTCAGATTGGTTCGGATTGACTACATTATCGGATCGAATTCGGATTAGAAATCTTCAAATCTGCTTCGAATCGGATCAGATTCGGATTGGTGAAAAACAGGCATTTTTGATCCGCTGCTCACCCCCTACTTACACCCATGATCCCAAGCGAGTCAAAAATTATGTTTTAATTTTTGTTCTCTATAATACTATTTAATTGAAAAAAAAAATAATAATAAGTCAATGAGTTTTGGCATTTATTTTTTGGTGTTGAAATAGCACAGCCATAGACTTTAATATCTGCATTTGTCTTAGCAAGTTGACTTCTTCAAAATCCGAGGAAGTTATACCAAAAAATATTGCAATTTATTGACTTCAAATCAAGTCTTAGCAGGTTGGTTTGGGTAATAGTAATTAATGATCCAACGAATTCGGTTTCGGTTGGAAAATTTTGGATCGATTTCTTAGTTTGATTATTATCCTATTTAAAATTTTGGATTCGAATTCGATTGTGATTGGGGAAATCAAACCCCGATTCTTGAAATTATAAGTTTATAGTTTTCATGTTGAAATAAAATTATTTATAGTTGAATATTTATATAAAAGAAAATAAGATCAAATATATTAGAATATAAAACATATTATTGTTTTTAATATGTAATTATTATTATTTTTAAATTTAATGTTCTTTGAAATATTTTAAATTAAAAAAAAAAATCATTAAACTTTCATTTTTGGAGCTCGGAAAGGTTAATCGTTATCCAATGCAATATTTAATAACAAGTTATATAATATAATAGAATTAAGTCTTTTATATATATTTTAATAAAATAATTTATATTTAAAATATTTTTTTTTAATATAAAATTTATTTAAATCAATATTTAATTCATTTTTATATTTTTTTTACATTTTTAAGAATAAAAAATTATTATTTTTAATTTAAAATAAAATAAAAAATTAAGAAATACAATTTTATAATTGAAAATTCAAACAACCTAAGTTAATTATCCAATACAATTTAGACCCACACTTTCTAATCATACAAAATTTCTACATAATCGTATTATTTTTATACTATATGATACTAATTTTACATCCAAATACATGATTGTATATAAATTATACTATCAAGATATTTAGTAATGTGTAACAAACATGTCGTTAGTGTATTGTTTATGTACAATCATATGTTTGCTTGTGAGGTCAGATCACATTGTACAAAATAAAATTTATACTATTATGTATAAATTTTGACAAGGTGTGAGTCTAAATCTTACTCGACACTTATATAATATATCTAAATTTTTAATTAAAAATTATATGTCTTTCTTTTTTCTTTCATCTTAAATTAAAATTAATATTTTTTTAAAATTTTAAAATTTAAGAAAAATATTAAAATAAACTATTGATTTAAATAAATTTCTATAATGAAATTATTTTAATACATAATAAAATAACATAAAACAAGTTAGACACTTTTTAAATATAAATTATTTTATTAAAATATTTATAATTAATTTTGTCCATACAAATTAACTACTTATAATATAGTTTAGTCTTATAAGATTATACATAACCAATTTGATACTCTACACCAAATATGTTGTAAATGTGCTAGGGATTAGACAACAACATTTGACATAAAACACTTGGAACTTACACATTTTCGTAAGATAATTGTTGGGTGTAAATTAATACATACCTCGTGGAAGAGGTGAATGGTCACAAGCAACAGAAATAACTCACAGGCCAGTATGAACATATCTGTTGGATAATCTCTGAAGATATAAATGATTGATAATTATCTCCAATTTTTTGTAAGAAATAATTATAAAAAGATAATCTTTTAATCTAAATAGGTAAGAGATATGCATCAGATCGAACCTATCTTCTATAAATATTTACATTGTACAAAACACACAACGTAATTGAAATCATATGAAAATTCACAAAACCTCTTTCCTTTTATTACAGAGCTAGACCTTGAGCATTGGAGTGTCTTTGAATAGACATCACACTGGTGTCCCAATAATCTCCTTGTGCAGGTTTCAGGAGATTCATTCTATTTGATGTGGTCTAAAATTGGAATCAATAATAATTTAGTTTTTCTTGACAAACAACTTTTTTATGTCTCTGATAACTCTAATTTATTAGAGTATTATTAGCTCTTATTCATGAATAATTGTTTGTTCTTTTGAGAATGTTTGCACATTATATTCATTTATACAATATTTGTAGATTTTGTCATTTAAATAAATTCTTTGATAATAAATTCAAAATAATTATGAAATCTGTCAAAAAGAATTATATTTTGATGTGCATTCATTAGATTTTCATTGCCCTTGCAGGAAATAAAGAAAACAACAAAGAAAATGCAAGAATCCAACTTTGCTGCAGCTTTGCTACAGCATTGCTGCAGCAAAATCACACCAGGAAAACAACGCCAAAACAGAGGCTGATTTTGAATTAAAAATTCAAGAGCTGATTTGGACTCTCAACAAAAGGACAATTTTGGGCTTTCATTAACTCACCTTTTTAGGGATAATATTGGAAATTATCACACCAAAAATTGTCTCCAATTAAACCTAATGTTAAAGAACAAAAACAGGGGCTGATTTTAGCAAATCTGTGTGGCAACAAACTGCAGAATTTTGGGCAGCAGCTAGGGCAGAATTCTGGGCAGCAAATCAACAAAACCTAGGCAGCAAATAAATATATATATATAGCAGAATTTTTGGACAGAAAACGTAGGGCATCAGAGGACGAAAAAGAGAGAAAAAATTAGAACAATTTTGTGGCAGAAAATACACAGATTCTGCGGCAGGAAATTGAACACAGATCAGGATTTATTCTGGGCAGCAGGAGGCGACACCAAGGGAGGAAAACACACGTTAATTCACAGCAGAAAACAGGGAACAAATCAGCAGCAGCAAGGAGGAAAAATACAGCAGGTAGCAGCCCCAAATTCTGGACAGATTTGGTGCAAGGAAGGAGAGGCAAAACAGAGCATCAATTTGAATCTGGAAAGAGACCAATTGAAGCTTGATTTGCAAGGACTTTCATTGAAGAGAAAGAAAGAACAAGACAAAGAATCATAATCCAATTGGTTTAGGGTTGATTTAAGGGATTTATTTATTTATTTCATTATTTCTTTATTATTTGATTCTTCTAAATTCTCTAAACCATATGGATCTGATTTTGAGCATATATAATTTGATATTTAATTTTATAAATATGCTTGGCTAAATTCTCATTCAGTTAGGGTTGTGGATATGCAAGTGTATGTAGACCTTGTGCTTTAATTTCATAAAATTGTGCTTTGCTTGGCGAGAGGTGCTAGTTATTCTACGCTTGATTGATTGATTCATTCTTATTGATTGCTTGATCAACAATTGATAGGATATTAGACTGAAATTGAATCTGGAAAGGTTAATTTTAAGTTGGATAAAGCTAGAATAGTGTGAAGAAATTGATATAGGAATATATAGTTATCTCACATAACTCAAAAGAATTTGTGCATGAACGTTGTTCTTAGATTCAGTTTTGCATAGGAATATGTTTCATTGAGTCATAGAATATATAAACATTGCAGATTCGGAAGAATCCTTTGTGAATTTTTGCAATTCTAGTTACTGGTATACTTTGCTATAGCATTGCTACAGCAAAGCTGCAGCAACGCAGTTTGTCTACATCACTTGTCATATTTGCAATCCTAACTGATTTATCTATCTGTGATTTGTGATATCCATCTTGTTGAACGTTGTTTCAGTGTTTTCACTCTTGTTCTCTAGTATTATTTATTTTAATTTATTTATTTATTTTATTTTAATAAACAAAAACACAAAATATTGATTTTAATAGTTAATTTTTACGATATTTTCTAGTATTCCAATCTCCGTGGGAACGATATTTCTTATCATTATATTACTTGTTTGCGACACGTGCACTTGCGTTAAATCATATACACCATTGTGAGCAACAAGTTTTTGGCTCTAACCTATTGGACCTGTTATAAATTTTTCTCTCGACTTTTGATTTGTTAAAAAAAATGACTCGAACATAATGATTATGTTACATTAAGAAATTTTGTTCATGCTGTCAACAAATTTAATGGAAAAATACTAAGTGATAATCAATTTCACGTGACATGTGTAATTTTCTGTTATCTTTGTTAACTGAATGAACTACAATTAGATAAAAGTTCTTAAATGCAACATGAATCATGAGGTTCAGTATAATATAATTTTTTAAAAAAAATCAAAAGTTGAGGGCAAATTTTCAACAAGTCCAATAAGTTGAGGGCAAAAAATATAATTTACCCAGTTTTCTTATCCAACCAAAGTTAATATATCATAATTGTAAGTAAATCAAACATCAATGTTCTTTCACGGTTGAACCTTAACTAATATTTTTTGGATTTACGTGAAATATATGAAGCAATCTTTAATAAAGAAATTATATTTCTATTAGAAGTGAAGCAGGTGGATTTAAAAAATTTACTTATTATTTGGTAACTAACTTGAATAAAGGATGTGCATAATGAGATGCAAACAAATACATGTAGCTTGTTCCTCCATAATGATCCTAATAAATAAGAGTATCATTTTATTATTTTTTTTAATTCTTCTCTCCTCTTTTTCGAGAGAGAAATTGTATTCCTTTTGGCATTAAAGAATTTTGTTATAGTAAATTTTTATCAGTTATTTCTGTTTTCAATTATTGTTATAAGCTTCTACTTTATCCCAAATTTACTTATAGTGGTATCAAAGTAAATAAGTTGTAGCGTTTTGTTCACAATTTACTATTTATATATGTGATACGATTTTACAGTAAATAGTAGGAGCCATTTATTTGGGGGAAGCACGTTATAAATCGATTACAAGAAAGTTAGATATTGTAAAATTTAACATAAGTAATTTTTCTTCTTGGAAGATGAAGTTAAAGGCACTTTTTAAAAAATACATTTACTTAAAGGTAATTAATGATACGCCACAAGAAATTACTGATGATAAGCGAGATGATATGGATGGCAAAGCTATTACTAATCTATGTCAAGCCCTAGCAAATAAAAACTATTAAGTATGATAGAAAAGAAGACGATAAAGGAAATAGGTATACATTGACAAGATTATTTAAGGTCAAGCCACTACCTAACGATCTTAAAAAGAAGGATTTATACTCGTTGGATGTGTGAATGCTCATCAATAATCAATCACATGAACACCCTCCATACATTATTGTCTTAACTTATAATGATAAGTTATACAATTAAGGAAAATGAATGTGCTGAAATTCACTTCAAAGTCTACTTGACTCATATGATCACCTCATCATAATTTAGTTAACAATATGAAGTCGAAACTATTCTTTAATAATGTTGCATCTACCGTTGTTTTAGAAGAAAACATAAGTAAATACAAGGAATATCAATTTCAAAAGGAAGGTCAGTCGAACGAGCACCAGTTGGAGTCATAAATAGGCTAAATCAAATTAAAGAAGTAAGAATAATGTAAAATATTATAATTATATCAAGATAGGGCATGTGAAGGAGTATTGATATAGTAAGAAGAAAGTATATAACAAAGGAAAAACTCCTAATTCTATAAATTTTCAATGTTGTGTAGCAAGTACATCAAATGATGTGAGGTTTTCTACATCGAGGTAACTAAGGTAAAAAAATGACTTGTAGATGTCTGACTACTAGATTCAAAAGCAAATTGACACATGACTTCTCAAAGAGAATAATTTCATGAGTGAGAACAAGGTGAAGACGAAGATGAAGAAAATAAGTGGATAAAATCGAGTAATAAGGAGAAAACATTTGTGATCCAATCCGATGAGAAGAAGCAAAGTTGTTTGAGAGAGGGGCTAACCTATCTTTAGAAAATCTGTATTTTTGGGAAATGGTCATGCCTTTGAAATTGTTGGAATTGGTAGCATTTAGCTAAAAATGTACGATGATACAATACGCATAATTAAAGAATGTGACATGTCAAAGGCCTAAAAAAATTATTGTCTTTAGGATAATTGGATGAAGCTAAATACAAGTTGAAAATGAGATCATGAAAGTTATAAAATAAGCGCTTGCTATTTTAAAGAGATGCATTGGTTGCATCAATTAGGTTTGGAGAAGAGTCTACCATAATATGGCATCATAAATTGGGCCATATGTTAGAACAATGATTGATGATTCTTGATAATCATGAATTACTCCCTGGGCTCAAATTGATAAATATATATTTTTGTGATCATTACGTCACAAGTAAGCAATACATGTTAAAGCTTAACAGATTTATTGCATAAGATAAATGCATGCTAGCCTTAACTCATTATGATATTTGGGAATTGCCATTTATATCCATAGAATGAGCAAAATATTTGTAACATTTATTAATGATTTTTTCAAGAGATGTTGGGTGTACGAGTAAGGTTTTCAACATTTAAAGTCTTCAAATCATTGATAGAACTTGACTTTGGGAAATAGCAATGATTTGATGCATTTTGCAAACAAGATGGCATCAATAGATAATTTAATGTGGCATATACTCAACAAAATGAAGTGGTAGAATAGATGAACAAAACTCTACTAGAAAGAACAAAAGCAATGTTAGGAAATGTAGATCTAGCAAAGTCATTTTAGAAAGAAGTAATCAAGACCACTTATATGTCATTGGTTGGTTGGCATCAACCGTAATTGAGATGAAGACACCAATGAAATTGTGGTTTGATAAGTGATTGGATATTTCTTCTTTGCATATATTTAGATTTCCTGCATATGTGATGTACAAAGTCCTAGCAAAAAATAAAGTGGAATCCAAAATCCAAGAAATGCATGTTCTTAGGATATGCTGACGTTGTAAAGGCATATCGCTTGTGATATCCTACTGCCCACAAGATTATAGTCAGCAAAGATGTCATATTTGCATATAATGAACTATAAAGAGAGATGAATGATAGTACTTTTAATGAGACTACATCAACTACAACAGTTCAAATGGAGAATAAGTTAAAACAAGAAGAGATTCTTCTAAAGTAGTAATAAAGCACTGGGAACAATAACTAGTTGGAGGTCAACTTGTCAGAGATGACCACCAACTTGGTACTCAAATTATATTAAGGAGTAAAATGTTGCATATTGTCTTCTAAAAGAGAAATGAGAGTCATTAACTTTCCATAAAGTTACAAATAACTCAGATACTTCTATGTAGGTGATACCAAAAGAGATTGGAGCTCTCCATGAGAATAAAAATTGAAAAATTGCTCCATTATCACATAAAAGAAAATCCATTGAGAACAAATGAGTCTACAAAATCAAAAGAGATGGTAATGATCAAGTGGAGGGGTATCATGTAAGATTAGTGGTAAAAGAATATGCTCAGGAGGAAATTATTCACTTCAATAATATTTTTTCTCCTATTGTCTGACTTACTAAAATTTTAATAGTTTTGGCTATATGTGCTACATTTGATTTGTATTAAGAGAAATTATATGCGAAAACTACATTTCTTCATAGATAATTAGAAGAAGAAATTTTTTATACATACTCAAACCAGAAGATTTTACTGAAAAAGGAAAAGAGAGCTTGGTTTGTAAGTTAAACAAATCTTTATATGTCTCAAACAGGCGGCAAGATGTTGTACAAAAGATTTGATTATTTCTTAGCAAAAAAAAAAAAACAAAGATTTGATTATTTCATTATTAGCCTTGGATATAACATACTCAATTCAAATCATTGTATATAAAGGTTTGAAGACAACAACAATTTCATTATTTTGATGATGACATGTTGTTAGTAAGTCCAAACTAGACAAAATCAAAGAATTAAAAGCAAAGTTGGCTAGGGATCGAGTTTGATATGAAGGATCTGAGATCAAAAACATGATTCTAGGGATGCAAATTCATTGAGATAAAAAAGACAAGAATTTTTGGCATTCTCAGAAGAGTTATTTAAAAAAGTTCATGTATCACCTTAACATGCAAGATTGTACGCCAATTTTTGCCACACTTCCTATAAATTATGAATTATCCTCAAGTATATCCCTTAGCAATAAAGCAAAGAGGATGGATATGTTTTGCATACCGTATGCATTAATAGTGGGAGGTTTTATGTTTATCATAATATGTACCAGACTAGACATTAAACAAGTAGTGGGAGTAGTAAGTCAATATATGAAAAATCCTAGTAGAGAGCATTCAAATGTTATTAAGAGGATCCTAAGATATGTGGAGGGAATCTCAAATATTGCATTATGTTATGGAGAACCAAATTTTTTTGTCAAAGATTATTTTGACTCAGATCTTGCAGGTGACCTTGATAAGAGAAAGTCATTTACGAGCTATGTGTACATACATGAGGAGGAGGAGTAAATTGTGTTTCAAAACCACATACTATTGTGGCGTCATTTACAACAAAAGCATAATACATGGTAGCTACACTTGCAAGAAAGCAATATGAATTAAAAGGTTATTAGAAGAACTTGGGCACAATAAAGAGAACATTTTTCTATATTGTAACAATCAAAGTGCTTTCCATATTGTAAAGAAACCAGCCTTTGAATCAAGAAAAAAACACATAGGGGTATAGCATCACTTCGTTCGAGAAGTAATGGAGAAAGGAAGCATAAATATGCAAAAAATTCACATCAAGTCTTTACTAAACCAATTAATAATAAAAATTTTGTTTGGAGTAGATCATCTATTGGCATAGCCTAGATAGAAGCAACATGAAACTATGAAAATTAAAGATAACTTCATGCAGTAGAATGTTAATATTAAAAAGGAAGCATGTGGCTTTAAAAGAAAGCAGGTAGATTTAAAAGAATTACTTATTATTAGATAATTAATTTGAATGTAAGAGGTACATATGAGCTGCATACAAATACATGCAACTCATTCCTTGAGAATCATCCCAAAAAGCAAGAGTTTTATTTTATTCTTTCTATATGTTGTTTTCTCCTCTTTTTGAAAGAGTAATTTTGTTATAGTATTTTTTTTTTTCAATTATTTATCTCTTCAACTTTTGATATAAGGTTCTGCTTTACTCCAATTTTATATCTATGCTTTGAGGAATAATTGATAATTTAATGCAATTTTTTTTTCATTGCACCAACATTTTTTTAGCATGTATTGTTATATACAATTGAGGTTTCATATTATTATATTATTATTATTTATTTAGTTGATTGTCTTCATGGTAGATTTCTTGATTACATCAAGTTTAAATATCCAAAAAAATGTGTCAAATGAATATAATTTATTGTACAAATTTATAGACAGAATAATTTGTCAAATTTATAGCTTATTGTACAAATTTTTTAAAGATGGGGGATTGTTGGAAAAAATGGAAAAAATGAGTATTTAGACTCATGATTAAATACCATTTTGAAGCATAATTTTGAGTGGGACCCACTTGGTATAAGTTTAGGGTTGTGATTGATTTGAGTTCTCTTCCGCGAGAGCTTCAAAATCATACATTTATACACTCAAAATAGGATTGAAATGAATGAGCAATTGTGTCTCAAAGTTCACTCATTGAGATGGAAAAAATGTTGTGTTTTTGGTTTGTCCCACATGGGAAAAACACTAACACATGAAATGCTTTATATAGCATTTGCTTTCCTATGGGAGGTAAGCTTGTGTAGCATAAATGCTCTCTCCACGTGTGCGCTCGGGGGGTGCAAATCCTAGGATTTCCGGCCCAAAAATTCAGAATTTCAATCGCGGACCCGCACGACCTGCGGACACGAATGTCGTCCAATTTCGATGGGCCTTGCGCGGTTCTGGTACTCTGCAGCTGAAGGAAAATGCAACAACAAACATCAGTCTTTCTCTTCTCATTTCCCTACAGCATGGTGCTCTTAAACTGTTTTAGATCGTTATATCCTGGGAGGTACTTTTTCCTTAATCTCAAACACCCGTTGTAAAGGGAAAAAATTTATCTTAAGGAAACCGTTTACGGACCTCGATCTTCCTTTTTATTTTCTTTATTGTAATTTATAGTTTTTTTTATTTATTCTATAATTTTAATTCATTTTACTAATTTATAATATTCAATTTTTTGTTTGTCTAATACATTACTTCCTACAATCTTAAGATAAATTTTTAGTGTCGGACAAACTTAAATTAAAGTTTTTCAAACTGTTTGATATTTTTTTTCCCTCTATAATTGTTTTTCTGCTGTTACAAAACTATTATTGGGTTTCCCTCACCATTCATACGAGGAGAAGAAAAAAAAAATGAAAAACGTTTTCCTCAATTTTTCTGAAAATT
Source organism: Elaeagnus macrophylla (assembly GCA_029378325.1). NCBI lineage: Eukaryota > Viridiplantae > Streptophyta > Magnoliopsida > Rosales > Elaeagnaceae > Elaeagnus > Elaeagnus macrophylla. Next base: position 5,979,455 of record CM055644.1, read on the forward strand.
TGAAAACTAAGAATTATCAGTTTCTGCTTTATTGACTATTTGTTTTTCTTTTACTTTATGTACGTTTCCCAGTTTCTTTTACAAACAAAGAACATAACTTCAATATTAATCTATTTGTTTAAATTAATTTCTCTTTCTTTTCCCAACTGCTTGTAATACTTTTTTATTTACAAATCAAAATTTGGTTTGATTCTTGTACCTTGTTCCATAATATTGTTACTATATTGATTTTCTTTGCTTCGGTTTATTAAGCAATACTAAATAAATCAATATTTTAAGCAATACTTAAAAAAAAAAACAAAACGTTCATTGCTCTTTAACTATATATATATATATATATATTTAGTTAAATTTTTTTTTCTAATATTTGTTTCTATTATTGTTGTTCCTTTCGTAATTTTGTTTACTAATGTTATACATATCGTGCAGATGCAATATTGAACTTTATCTCTATTAAGATTAATACTTTTATTTGCTTTTACTCTGATTTGTTCTTTTAGTATAATTATTGCATATGTTTTTCTTTGCAATTTACTTTCTTTAATTACTTTGTTTTTAAATAAATTCGATTTGAATACTCACTAAATCAGTTATGATCATATATTGTTATTTTATTTGCTTTAAACGTTTCTTTATATTTTCTTTATTTACTAATATTCAAATTGTAACAGTTTTAGCCAGTTTTTCTTTACTGCTTTAATTGCTTACCGCCTATGTCTTATAATCTGTTTTTAAGTTTTAATAATATCAGTTTCTTTATTTCTTTATTTGTTAATTACTATATTTCAAACAAATAATTATAAATTGTAATACAAACTAAAATTCAATTTGGTGGTATTGTAAATACTAAATAATTATTTTCTTGTTATTTGTTAGTTAATTAAAAAAAAATTGATTACTATTTTTTTTTTAAATATAATTAACCTTGATAATAAATATTTGTTATTTCTTATTGCTTTTGTTTATAATAGTACAATTTCGTTGCTTTAAATTATTTTCCTTTAATTATTATTTTTGGAAAAAAAAAAAAAAAAGGCAACTGGTTTTAAAATAAATAATAATCAATTCTTTACTTCTTATAAGTTGTTCTAAGTTGTTTATTTGTATCAATTTTTGATATTATTTTGATAAAACAATATAAATTTTATTTGGTGTCTTAACACTTTGATTATTGAAACTATTTTTTCAGAAATATCAAAAATGACTTCTAAGATAACTACTCCTGTGTTCCAAACTGAGACTCCAGCTGGGAATGTTGCTAACCCTTCTGTGGGTGGTTCAAATGTGAACCAAGTGGTGAGGCCTACTGTGGCTCATGGGGTTACCCCAACGTTACCGGTTTCGATTCCTATAAACCATGTTGTGGCAGAGAAACCGGAGAAGTTCAATGGATTGAACTTCAAGAGGTGGAGGAGTAAGATGTTGTTCTATCTTACCACCTTGAATCTAGCAAGGTTCTTGACTGAGGAATCTCCCAAACAACCTGAGGGTGAACAGGATTTTCAGTCTGCTAGTGCTATTGAAGCATGGAAGCATTCTGATTACTTGTGTCGAAATTATATTCTGAATGGCCTAAGTGACTCCCTATACAATGAGTATAATAAGGAGAAGACAGCTAAAGACTTGTGGGAGTCATTGGACCGGAAGTATCAAACTGAAAATGTCGGTGCCAAGAAATTTTTGGTTGGTCGCTTTCTTGATTATAAGATGGTGGACAATAAACCAGTATGCAATCAAGTACGTGAACTCCAAGATATCATAACAGAGATGCATGATGAAGGGATGGTACTGAGTGAGACCTTCCAAGTTGCAGCTATTATTGAAAAGTTGCCCCCTTCATGGAGAGAGTTCAAGGCCTACCTTAAGCATAAGCGAAGGGAAGTGTCTATGCAAGACTTGCTTGTAAGATTCAAGGTAGAAGAAGACAACAAGGCTTCATCCAAAAGGGGTAATATCCCATCAGCACCCAAGGCTAACATGGTGGAGCATGGTCAAAGCTCCAAGCACAACAAGTATAAAGGCAAGGGTAAGTGCAAGCTAAATAAGGGTTCAAAGTTGAAACCTAAGGAAGCAACTTTTAAGAAGTCAAGCTTCAAGGGGATTTGCTTTAACTGTCAGAGGACAGGACACAAATCTCCAAACTACACGTTTCCAAAGAGAAACAGAAACCGTGAGGCAAACATGGTGGATGACACTCAAGACTTTTCTGACAGTGACTTGTGTGCAATCGTCTCTGAAGTGAACCTAGTTGGGTCCAACCCAAGGGAGTGGTGGATTGACACTGGTGCAACCAGACATGTATGCTCAGACAAGGGGCTATTTACCACCTTTGAAGCTGTCAAGGAAGGTGAAAAGCTATTCAGGGGCAACTCTGCAACTTCAACTGTTGAAGGGCAAGGAAAAGTTGTATTGAAGATGACTTCTGGAAAGGATCTGACTCTAAATAATGTACTGTATGTACCTGAGATTCGTAAGAATCTTGTGTCTGGTTCATTGTTGAATAAACATGGCTTTAGAATTGTATTTGAGTTAGATAAGGTCGTGTTGATCAAAAAGGGTATATTTGTGGGCAAGGGGTATGCTTGTAATGGGCTTTTTAAGCTTAATGTAACAACTGTAATGCCTAAGAAAATTAATAAAGTTAATTTTTCTGCTTACTTGCTTGAGTCTTCCAATTTGTGGCAAGGTCATGTTAATTATGAATCTTTGCGTAGATTAATTAACATGGAACATATACCCTCTTTTTAAATTGATTTGAAACACAAATGTGAAACTTGTGTTGAAGCGAAAAAGACAAGGTCATCATTCCATTCAATCAAAAGGAACACTAAATCTCTTGATTTAATCCATAGTGATTTATGTGATTTAAAGTTTGTTCAAATAAGAGGTGGTAATAAGTATTTTATTACTTTTATTGATGATAGCACAAAATACTACTATGTATATTTGCTTAAAAGCAAAGATGAAGCTATAGAGAAATTTATTCTCTACAAGGCAGAAGTTGAGAACTAACTCAACAAGAAAATCAAGGTACTACGAAATGATTGTGGTGGTGAGTATGAAGCACCTTTTGGTGAGTTCTGTGCAGAACACGGAATCGTACATGAAACTACAGCACCTTATTCGCCTCAGCAGAATGGAGTAGCTGAGCGAAAGAATCGTACCTTGAAAGAAATGATGAATGCAATGCTACAAAGTTCTGGGTTACCCTAAAGCTTGTGAGGAGAAGCCATTTTATCGGCTAATTACCTTTTAAATAAGGTTCCCAAGAAAAAGGCACAAAAGACACCGTATGAGTTATTTAAAGGAAGAGTACCTTCCTATAAATATTTACGAGTGTGGGGATGTCTTGCTAAAGTAGCCGTACCTATACCTAAAAAGGTAGAGATAGGTCCGAAAACAATAGATTGCATTTTTATTGGATATGCACATAACAGTAGTGCTTATCGTTTTCATGTGCATGAGTCAAGGACTCCAGACACACACAAGAATACAATAATGGAATCAAGGAATGCATCGTTCTTTGAACATGTATTTCCTTGTAAATCCCAAGGGGAATCGAGTTCTTCTAAACGAACTTATGAGACTATGAATGAAGATAGTCAAGAACAAGAATCTAAACAAGAGGTTGAGGTTGAACCTAGATGTAGCAAAAGGGTTAGGACAGAAACGTCCTATGGTCTAGATTTTCTGACTTATTTGCTAGAAAGTGAACCTCAAACCTATGAGGAGGCTGTAAACTTTTCTGAAGGTCCTCAATGGAAAGAGGCCATTAATAATGAAATTGAGTCCATTCTGTAAAATCACACTTGGGAACTAGTTAATTTACCTCCGGGTAGTAAAACACTAGGATCCAAGTGGATTTTCAAGAGAAAACACAGACCAGATGGATCAATAGAAAAGTATAAGGCCAGGCTTGTAATTAAGGGTTACAAACAACGACATGGCCTTGATTACTTTGATACTTATTCTCCTGTGACGAGAATAACATCCATTAGAATGATAATTGCTATTGCAGCTTTGCGAAATCTTGAGATACATCAAATGGATGTTAAGACAGCCTTTCTAAATGAAGATTTAGATAAAGAAATCTACATGGATTAACCTAAGGGTTTTTCTGCCCCAGGGCAAGAAGGAAGGGTCTGTAAATTAGTGAAGTCATTATATGGCTTGAAGCAAGCACCTAAACAATGACATGAAAAATTCGATAATGTCATGAAGACAAATGGATTTAAGATCAACGAATGTGACAAATGTGTATATGTCAAGGACACTGAAGATGGTTATGTCATCTTGTGTCTGTACGTTGATGACATGTTAATTGTGGGTAGTAATGATCAAATGATCAAATCTACCAAAAACATGTTGAACTCAAGGTTTGACATAAAAGACATAAGACCTGTTGATGTAATTCTAGGAATTAAGATATCAAGGATATCAAGCGGTCTCATTCTTAGCCAAAGTCATTATATTGACAAAATCCTTGAGAGGTTCAACAAAGGTGATTCTGGTATTGTTAGAACACCGGTAGATATTAATCTGCACCTATCCAAGAATAGAGGGAAGAGTGTATCTCAACTTGAATATTCTAGAGTGATAGGAAGTCTTATGTACTTGATGAGTTGTACAAGACCGGACATAGCCTACGCTGTAAGTAAACTAAGTAGATATATCAGCAATCCAAGATCTGACCACTGTAAAGGTATTACTAGATTACTTAGATACTTAAGATACACACGTAGCTATGGACTGCACTATACAAGATATCCAACTGTATTAGAAGGATACAGTGATGCAAACTGGATATCTGATATGAAAGACTCTAAGTCTACCAGTGGATATGTGTTCACACTGGATGGTGCAGCTATTTCATGGAAGTCATCTAAACAGACTTGCATAGCTAGATCCACAATGGAATCAGAATTCATCGCTTTGGAAAAATGTGGCGAAGAGGCCGAATGGTTACGCAATTTCTTAGAAGATATTCCAAAGTGACCTAAGCCTGTGCCTGCAATTTGCATACATTGTGACAGTCAATCTGCAATTGGTAGGGCACAAAGCAATATGTATAATGGTAAGTCTCGACATATACGTCGCAGACATAATACCATTAGACAATTACTCTCAACTGAGGTTATTTCTGTTGACTATGTGAAGTCAAAGGATAACATAGCGGATCTGTTAACCAAAGAGTTAAATAGAGAGTTAGTTGAAACATCATCGAATGGAATGGGACTAAAAGTCTACGAATAAATAAGACTTTGCAAAGGAAACCCAACCTAGTTGACTGGAGATCCCAAGATCTAGGTTCAAAGGGACAACCCAATTGTAAGGACTTAGTGTGATCACTGTGGGGGTTTTATCCTCAAGTCCATTCCTATGATGAAAGTAGTGATACTCGTAAGTTTAGATTAAGCTAATGCTTTTAATGATTCTTACGAAGAGAATACCGAGCGGAATACAATGGGTTACTCTTTGCGGATTACTCTTATAGATAAGAGATCACCTATGTGAGAGAGAAGTGGGGCCACTTCGAAAGAGAATTATTGGGCTCAATTCTTGAGAAACTCTCACAGAACCAGGCGTATGTTCATGGCCAAAACGAACATAACAGTGAGAACTAAATTGTATCAGGAATGATTCCTGTGTGAAGTATGTCATCGTTTACATAAATGGCAAAACAGTTCAAGGACATCGCGTCTACTGTCAGCCAATAAAGTAAAGATATTCTCACAAGGGAAAGTTCAAAGGGTTATACCTACCTATCCTATACAGGTCTCAGATCGTTGAACTCTATCACCGTGTATCAAATTGATTTGAGTCAGTTTTCTTTTGAAAAAACTTCATCAATTTTCATTCATCTGGGGGATTGTTGGAAAAAATGGAAAAAAAAAATGAGTATTTAGACTCACGGTTAAATACCATTTTGAAGCATAATTTTGAGTGGGACCCACTTGGTATAAGTTTAGGGTCGTGATTGATTTGAATTCTCCTCCGCTAGAGCTTTGAAATCATATATTTATACACTCAAAATGGGATTGTAATGAATGAGAAATTGTGTCTCAAAGTTCACTCATTGAGATGGAAAAATGTTGTGTTTTTGGTTTGTCCCACATGGGAAAAACACTAACACATGAAATGCTTTATATAGCATTTGCTTTCCTATGGGAGGTAAGCTTGTGTAGCATAAATGCTCTCTCCACGTGCACGCTCAAGGAGGGTGCAAATCCTAGGATTTCCGGCCCAAAAATTCAGAATTTCAATCGCGGACCCGTACGACCTGCGGACACGAATGTCGTCCAATTTCGATGGGCCTTGCGCAGTTCTGGTTTTGCTACACGTAATTTTATTTTTCCTCTCAGAATAAGATTGTAACTGTTGAGGAGATTTATTGCTGCAGTTTCAACAGCTCAACAGTTACAAAATTAAATCAGCAGTTTTGTAACAGCTGCATTTGTTGCAGCAGTTTCAAAATCCTTTCCAATAGCCACATTTGGATGCCTATATATTGACTCTGCAGCTGAGGGAAAATACAACAATAAACATCAGCCTTTCTCTTCTCATTTCCCTACAGCAAACATTTAACATATTTCAGAAATATAATTCTAGAACTAAGCTTTGTGTGATAGAGAGCGGGTAGAGACTCGGTTCGTACAAACAATTTCAGCTTGGTGTTCTTAAACTGTTTTAGATCGTTGTATCCTGGGAGGTACTTTTTCCTTAATCTCAAACATCCGTTGTGAGGGGAAAAAATTTATCTTAAGGAAACCGTTTACGGACCTCGATCTTCCTTTTTATTTTCTTTATTGTAATTTACAGTTTCTTTTATTTATTCTATAATTTTAATTTATTTTACTAATTTATAATATTTAATTTCTTGTTTGTCTAATACATTACTTCTTACAGATTTTTCTTTGGAAGAAGGTAGGGTCAAATTTTGATTTAAAGTTCTAAAATAGCATGTTAATTTGTATATAATTGATTCCAAAATAATATGTTAGCTTGTACATAATGTGTACATCTATAGTTTATGTAAGCTCCATTCATTAAATACATTGTGTACATATATTATATAAACAAATTGTATATAATTGACATAATATTTTAGGATTAATTCGATTATGTACATAATGTACATGCTATATTTAGGCTTGATCTCGAAATTTTTTATTAACAGTTATATATCTAACCATTTTTATTTTATACAAATTAATTAACTTAAGTAAGAGGTTCAAAAATCCAATTAAGTTGTCTTCAATAAACTTTCATGTGTCATATTTAAATTTACAATGAAAATTTTAATTTACAAGTAAACAACTTATGGGGTGCGTGTGATTAAATTTTTTTTTTTTTTATAATCAGCTAAGAATTCTATAATCAAATTCATTGTTTAAGTGATGCATTTGTACATACGTACATCCATCTTTTACAAACTTAAACTTTAGAGAGAATAAAATTTTAGATCGAATTCTTAGGACAACCTTCAAAATAATTTAAAATTCTCAAGTAGATCGATGTTGTAAAAAGAAAAAAAGAAAAACAATTCATTCTTGAATAATGTACAGGTAATAGAATGCAAGTACAAGTAGTATGCTTTCGCAAAGACATAGCCCACACTTGGAAGTAAGTGTCAAAGTGTATAAATAAAATGTTAAATTTACCTCTCACAATCTCGAGTGTTTAGAAGAATTGCTTAGATGGTTGATCCTTATATCAATGTGAATATGGTGTAAGGTGTCAAAAATGAAAAATTCTTCCAAGCTCTCTCTCTCATATTTTTAGGTCATTCCATTATCCATAAATTTAACTTGTTTGGTAAAGAGAATGTCAAAAATATGTATCTATGTCATACATATTCTACAAAAATATATACGTAAGCCAAACATATTCTTCTACAAAAAAAAGTAAAGTCATACGTACATATTATTAATTGTTTTTAATTTTTCTTATCCTTGTTTTATTTAAAAGCATTACATATTCTTGCAAAAACCACTATGAAACCTTACATATTATTAATTGTTATATTTGATAAATGTTTTATCAAGTAGTTAAAATGGACATATTATATCTTGTTATACTAATATACAATGCAAAATGTAAATAAATACATTAAATTATATTGATTTTGTTTAAGTTGAATAATTTCCTTTGACTATATAGTTTTGAAATACGTTGACTGTTGTGTGTCATATATTTAATTGCTACATAATAAGTTGCAAGGTATTATTGTATGGGTGTTATACATTTGATTACTAGATATATAATTAGTAGTAACCGATTGCTATATAACTATTTATTGTAGTAGTTTTTGTAAGATCTTATATGTTTGGAATATTTGTAAGGCTTACAGAAGTATTGAATCAATTTTGTAATGATTTACTTAATAAATACAATGTCTTATAAATTATTCCAAAAATATTTAAGGGCTTATATATTATTTCAAAAAATGTCACTTTTATGGACAGTCCGATGATGGTTGATGGATTTCTAGCGAGCAATTAACTTCAATGCTAGAGTTCTAGCGGGGTTGCTAGCGTCAACCACAAAGCTCCAACAAGTTCGTTGGCGATGTTGGTCGTTAGAACTCAAACTAGTTATGGTGAGGAATATTGGCTTTTATAATTTCATATTTGCTAATTATTCAAAATTGTGATTTTGCCCACTAACGACATATTGGCTAGACTTGTTAGAGTCTAATTGTATAATTTATGTACATTCATGCATCTTGTTGTAAATTTTAACCGTATTGTACATAATAAAAATTGTACAATTATGTATAAATTTTGATCCAAAATGGAGTGTAGACTTAAACTATACTAGACACTATGTTTGATTGTTTAATACTAAAAAATGTGTCTTAACCTTTTCTTTCATTATAAAATTAAAATAATATTTTTCTTATTTTAAAATACAAGAAAAATATGAAAAATTAAATGAAATATTGATTTAAATAACTTTTCATTCTAAATTTTGTTGATATTTAAGCAATAGCCTATGTTTGTTCTATAGAAGGTATAAGGTTCGAGTCCCAATTTATTTCAAAAGAAAACTGCATAAAATAAATTATATAATATTTTAAATATAAATTATTTTATTAAAATATTTATTATTAAGTTTATCCGAATATATAATAAAGATTTTCACCAAATAAGATATAAACTAATTATAATATAATTCAATAGTATTCTGTCAAATACAATTATATTTAACCAAAAAATGTACGCATCTTCATTAAAATTTCATCCCATTAAAAAATTGGTTGAAGGGATTTGTTGGTCCCTTATTAGTTATTTCATTGACAGAATAATGCCTAAATTAAATAAAAAAATAAAAAAAAAAACCTAAGAATTTGATCGCAATCTATTATATTTTAGCATATAAGTCACAAATTAGAAGTTTCTGATTAAAATGTGACTAATATGTCACACTTAGGTTCCCAAACTTCTTAATTTTAGGATCTAAGTGTAATAAAAAAAAATTAGGGATCTAACACTACTACAAAATTGCCTTTATAGGACGGTCACTGACCGTCCTATAAGTCTTATAAGACGGCCAGTGGCCGTCCTATAAAGTCCCGTTCTAAAAGAATCGAAAAAAATAGGACGTTCGCGGAGCGTCGTAAAAAAAATTTTTATAGGACGGTCACTGACCGTCCTATAATTTTTTTTTAAGACGGTCAATTATAAATTGTTTATAGGACGGTCACAAAAAAAAAAAAAAAAAATTTAAGGCCGTCCTAAAAAAATTAATATAGGACGGCTTAAAAACAATAAGCAAGTAGCCAGTCACTTTTATAATCTCTTTCGCCGTTATTCATTATACAATTTCTTTGTCACATCATTCATGTACATCCACCATATAATTTCCACTCTCAGACAGAAAGAAAGTAACTACATCAAACAGAGATTTCATGAATATTCAGCAAAAGATTAAGCAGTATGGGACATACAAGTTTAATGAATCACTCAAATACACAAGTTCAACTATAAATATAGTAAATAAAAAAAAAACACATCAACTAACAATGATATCGACGTCTCGGGGATCTTGGTGGAGTTCTCCTGAAGCTTCCTCCATATCGGCCACTTGAACTTTAACAAAAAAGAACAAGTACTTAGTAAACAAATTTTCTAGAGAAAAATCTAAGATGTAAAAAATAAAGGGCGTTTGATATAAAATTTTTTTATATAAAAAAACTGAATTTATAATGTAAAACATTAATTCCATTTTACTAATTAGACTGTTCCAGCTCCAAAAATTCAAGCTTTAAAGATCAAAATCTTCCTTCACAAGCAAAAAAACCAAACCCAACTCAAAATGAAAAATAAAAATTCATAGATTAAACACAGACCCATTCAGTTTCCACCGATTTTGGAACTCAATGTCTCGCCATCGAAGCTCTTCTTCTTCCGTCCTCACTTCGCCATTACTGATCATCCTCTTGCCCATCTTAGCTTTTCTCTTCCTCTTCTTAGTAAGGAGGAATGGTTTGGATTTTCCCAAGAAAACAATAACAAGATCTATGACTCTGCCTTTTCGAGTGTACCAGAAACAAACAAGTTGAGAGTAAGGAGGAATAGTAGATCGTACCCAGATCTGAGAGAAGAATCGATTTGGGAAAACAGAGAAGAAGAGCAACAGAAGTTTCAATTTCGCTTCTTCGATGATATTGAAATTAACAAGCATCGGCCACTTGAACTTTAACAAAAAAAAAAAAACAATTAATGTACGTGTGAAAGGGGATCGAAAGTATAAGTAAAAAAAAAATTGAAAGTTTTTTTTTAGGACGGCTATTTTTTTTTAGGACGGCTATTAGCCGTCCTATATGTGGGAATATAAGACGGCTATTAGCCGCCCTAAAAGAAAGCTTACAAATTTTTTTTAAGACGGCTATAAGCCGTCCTATAAAGTAACGCCTATCTTTTTCCGTAATAGCCGTCCTATATTTCTTAAACGACGGCCATATGCATGTGACCGTCCTATTTGTTTCTCACTCTAAATTTGAAGCCGTCCTATATTGCTTATATTGTAGTAGTGTAAGTATAATAAACAGGACTTAAGTGTGACATTAAATAACATTAGGGACTAAAGTGTTAACTTTTTTTGTTTAAGGATTTTTCTGTTAGTTGATTCTTAGTTTGGGAACCGATGTAATCTTTTATCATAAAAAATAAACTATATATTCTACAAATGCTTGTGAGTGGTATCCCACTTTATTTAACAACAGGACTAGTGTTTAAGATCAATATAAAACATATATGTCAGTGGGATTTGTTTTAAATAAAAATATGTACATATAAAATTACTCATTTTAACTCATTTAATAAAATGTACTAAATATGTCACGACTCTTAAATCAAATTAATCAATTTTAGCCTATTTGTGTGTGTGACTACTATTCCACAAACGGACTATTTGTACGAATATTGATTGAATATAGCCATATTTTCACAATATCGTTCAGCTTTCCATTTCTTGCTTTACGACAACGTTTAGAGTATTGAATTTTACTTTTTTTTCCCTTTCATTTAACTCTCAACGACCACCCTTCGTTTGTTTTTCTTATGTCCTTATCCTGACCTTTCATCTTACTCATTACCTTTGCCTCCTCCATCTCTCTTCCTATTGCCTCACCTTCTTCGATTTTTTTGCCAGCATTGAAATGGCTTTCGATGGCAAGTCGAGTCCTCATGTTGGAACGAGTGAAGGTGGAGTTCGAGAACAAGACAGGTACCTTCCGAACGCAAATATTAGCTGAATTATGAACAAATGTTTGCCACCCCACGGAAAGATCGCTAAGGACGCTAATGATATTATCCATGGACATGTCTTTGAATTCATCAGCTTCATCTCCAGCAAGTATGATTGCTCTTTTTTTTCGTCTCTTTGAATCTCTGATCCCTTTTTTTTAGTGAATAAGCTAGTTTTGGATGTGAATTATGTAGAAGTTTATAAGAACCATGAGTACTCTAATCTCAAAAGGTTAACCCAATGAGTAGAGATACTCATCTTTCTTATAAACTCTTTCATAGTACTATATTTTATCAATGTGGGACACAATTCTTCTAACATCCCCCCTCAAAGTGTGGGTCTTTGTCTCTTGCAAAGCCCATCACTTTGTATTTTTAACCTATTTACTACATTATATTCTATTTGGGTCACTTGTTTTTTTTTTTTACAAGGCCCATTCATTTTTTTTATAAACTCATTATACTCATCTTTCTTATAAATTCTTTCATTCAATTTGTGGGTCTTTTGTCTCTTGCAAAGCCCATCACTTTGTATTTTTAAATCTATTTACTATATTATATTCTATTTGGGTCACTTGTTTTTTTTTCTTTCACAAGGCCCATTCTTTTTTTTTTTTTTTTTTTTCGAGGCGAAGCCCAAAGCATTTGGCCCGTTGACGACTGAAGCTCTGATACCATGTAGAAGTTTATAAGAACCATGAGTACTCTAATCTCAAAAGGTTAACCCAATGAGTAGAGATACTCATCTTTCTTATAAACTCTTTCATAGTACTATATTTTATCAATGTGGGACACAATTCTTCTAACAAATTACCCTTTTTTTCTTTTTTGATTATGGGCATATTTATTTTTACAGTTTTCTCCTTTAGTATTGAAAGATCGAGTGTTAAGTACCAAAATTAGAAGATGAAAATGATTAATGGCGATGATTTGTTCTATGCAATGCCTAGTTTAGACTTTGAGGAATTATATCGATCCGCTCAGGAAATATCTAGTTAGATATAGGGAGATAATTATTGTTTCTTTTTATTTTTGTTTTTTTCACTCTGAATTTTTCTATTGTAGCTTTATTTGCTTAATTTTGTTCTATCTAAAAGTTGATTTCAAACTGAATTAGAACTAGTTCAATTTGTGTCTAGTAAACAAAACAAAAAAAAAAGAATTGAATTTGTGAATTTGATGTATATTAAAGGCATTGTCTTCTTATGCTTTTAGCATGTAAACTCTATTTTCACTACATATTATGGTAGTATGTAACATTTATATCCATCTTTATATTTGGATGTATCATGTTATAAATATCTATCCATTTAGATAGAAAATGTTACATTATCTCTATTTTTATATGTACAATGACAAAGTAACTGATGACTTTTCTCCATATTTTTTCTCAATCGAGTAGCTTATATTTTCATCCTGCTATAATTATTTAGGTTCTGTCAGGTGATAATTTGATACTAAAGTTTTCAACAATGGATTTTCAATGATATCTAATCTTTTGGAACCCGAGATTATTCTAAATATGTAAATTTAGGTTGGAACAAGAATAATGTATCTAGCGTTCCAAATGCTCTTCTTTCTTTTGAAAGTAGTTAAATTGATTAACTATTCTTTCTTTTTTTATGTGTATACCTATCATTGTATGTAACATGTTATATACCTGCCGTTATATGTAACATGTTACACCCACATTTGCTTTTATATACACCTATGTTAAATGTTACAAATATTTATGTTGTTATATGTAACATGTTACTACACCTCTGTCGTTGTATGTAACATGTTACATCCTTATCCAGCGAGATTGTCAGTAGTGTTGTTGGAGCTCTAATGAGGCCACCGACAAAATTGTCGGAGTTTCAGTATATTTGTTTATTAGCCCTAAATTAAAAATCGGTCAAGTTATTAGGATCTATGAAGGAGGTCATACTCGAGTTGTGTAGGCACTTCGTGATATTTGGGTTAGACCTTGACAACAAGGTACATAAAAAAGAGAGATTTGTCGGTCAGGGCTAATCGATCCTTTAATAATTAGTATAATTTTTATGTAACTAAAATGCATAATTTTGAATATTGTTTTGCTAGTTATGAAAAATATTAGCTTACAATCTAAGGTCAAAATTCCTAATTATATTCTAGTTATAAAATGATAGGCCATTGGTTTAAACTACAAAATAAAAAAAAATTAAAAGAGTGCTATAAATTATTAGCCCACTTTTAAGATGGCTTTTCTCCTTAAAAAAAAAACAGCTTTCATGAATCATGAAATTTTTGTTCTCATCATGAATTTACTCAAAGCCCAAAATTTCATAATTGTTGAAATAAGGCAATAATCGACCGACTCTAAGTCACTTCTCCAACATATCATGTGTCATGACTTTCATTTGCTTCCTTCATTCTCACTCACATCAACCCAAAATTCTCAATTCAAATTCAAAAACATCTCCATAGTTATTTTTGGTCCACATCCTCATCTCTTGTAAGAGCCTATAAAGTTTTAGCAGACTTCACAACGCTATTAGTCTTTCCTCCTCCCGTCCATTATTTATACCTTCACTAATACAACTCAACTCCATTTATATGCGTGAAAATATGTAATTTGTCAATCCACTTTAAGATAAGTTTAATTGTCAATAAAACATAAAGTTTAACTAAAAAATAGTTAGCTTTATATTGCTTTAGTAACTTAAAGCACATATAATACTAACGCTATAAAAGCAATTAGCTTTTATATGGCCTTAGTTAGCTACAACACTCCCATAAAAAAGATTTTAAAAAAAAAAAGTAAGCTAAAGCACAACTTATTTTGTTTTCTTTTGAGGCAAGTTTGATTTGAAGCCCCAATACAACACACATATGTACATAGTTAAATACTTAAAAAATATTTATATAATATTAAGTGGTGTATAACTGTATAAGGTCTAAATATATATATATATATATTTAATTTATTTATCTTTTATACATAAATTAACATACATTATGTATACATAATATATAATATATAATATATATATATATATATATAATTGACATATTATTTTAAAATTAATTTTATTATGTATAAATATATGTTATTTAAAGTGCAGGGTGGATAAGTTTGAATGTCACTAATAAACAAGGAATATCCTTAGCCCACTGGACCTCATTAGCCCGTGCACAACACGTCAGCCCACTAGACCATGTTAGCCCGAGCGTAACTTACCAGTTCGTGTGCGTCTTTGCTTTAGCAGACCATCCTTGGTCCCGTTGTTCGAAGAACACGCGAACCAGCTCTCTCCCTGTCTTCTGCAATATCTAATTACCCAAAGTCATGTGTTAGAATTTAGTATGATAGAATTTAAGAATGCTATGAACTCATATTAGATTTTTTAGAAGGAGTTTAGATATCATGTTATATTTTTAGAAGAGGTTCAGATATCAAGTTAGATTGTTAGAAGGGGTAAAGATATCATGTTAGATTTTAGGAGGGTTCTGATAACATAGTAGTATTTGATATAATTTGTGTAGTGGTCGGCTCATTGATATTGAATTCGTGAGAATATGGATCACATGAAGAGACTTTGAAGAGATATTAGAAAATAGAGAAAAATGTAACAAAATTTTCTTAGAATATATTATTTGTACCATTTAGTTCTTTAAATTATAAATGACATCATTTAATCTTCAGTTTTGTAAACAAAGCTAATTAAAGACAAATTCTATTATTTTAATAATTGTTCTATTAAAATATTATTATTTTTCTATGAAGTGATTAAAAACGAATAAAACAAGATTATTTAACAATGGTAACGTTATAATTAATATGAAAAAAATTTGACAAAAGTGCAACGTTTTATATTTAATAATTTATTATTTTTTAATTTTTCTTAAAAATTAAAATATATATTTAAGTAATTTTTTTTTGAAATTATTATTGTTGATTTTTTTCTTAAATAATTCATGTTAAATTTTCATTTTATCATTGTTAAAAATTTATATTTTAATCACATTTTAATTATTTGATAAAAAATTAAGAAAAGTTCCAACTTGATGAACAACCAAGTCTAAATGATAATAACACCTAAGAACTAGCCTCTCTCATACAAGCACCAAAAAGTACATAACAATTAACAAGTAATTTGTAAAATAAACAAATAACAGACCAAAAGGTAAAAGTAGCAAATGTTTTCTAATCTTAGTAGTATATACTATATATATGTTGTCACACATACTTAAGATACTTAGATTGTATTAATTCATGCAGCAAATCAAGCAAACATAACAATATAATGTGATAAACTCACTTAGACTCCAATCCTAAATGATAACATTCAAGAGTTGATTAAGGCAATCACTTAGCAACCAAATTTACTAAAAGTAATAAACAATTAATATAGACTCGATAAGGTAATATTTTGAATACTTTTATCAGTCAAGGATCACATGTCCTAACTGTCTAGGCTATTATCACCAGCTGTTTCCACAACTACTTCGATCTTAATTGGATCTGGCTCACCTCTAAAACCATACCACTAAGCAATGTGATACAAATACTTGTAATTAGAATACGTGTACAATAATATATGCAATTTTATCCAAAATATGATTTAAGGATAAAATGCCTTGTATCAACAATACGAAACACACTCATTGTATGTTGATACAGAAATTCCACCTCGTAATAACAATACAAAAATACGCTTGATGTATTGTTATTACGAAAACTTCATTTGATTTGAAGGTTTTAATAAACTCTACTACTATCACGTAGTTTAACAAAAAAAAAAATACTTAATGTATTAAAACTATGGAATCACCTTTTAAAAATATTTAAACTCTAAGTGAATCTAAATTACTAATACAAAAACACACTCAACGTATTAGTAATACGAGAAATAAAATATTTTTTAAATACACCAAAATATTTTTTTTCACAAGTTATAAAAATACGCAATACCAAATATGCAATGTGAGGAATATAAGTGAAAGAGGTAGAAAGGATAAGAGATGTGTACAAGTATAATTAATAAAAAAGATGAGGGGATATTTATAGCTAATTTTTCAGCTTCCAAGACCCTTACAAGGCTTCGCTGACCACCTCAACGAATCCTCTGAGAGATGTCATTGAGGTCTAACGACTCACAATTCCACCCTATGCACTTTCATGAACCATTTACTGACCACCTTGACAAGCCACCCGTGAGACCTCCGCAAGACCCTAGCGAATCACTAAACATAAGTTTTTCAATAAAAACTTTACCAATTAAAAAACTATAAATACCCACCAACTCGGGAAAATATAGTAAATAAAAATACATTTTAACATACAAAAAAAATACTCACAACCACCTCGTGATGTGTGTATTATACAAACATGCAATATTGTTAAAATCTACGTGAGTGTGTGTGATACTAATCACAAACAAAGCATCTTATATCGAGTTAGACAAAAATACTAAGTAAAATAAACAGACTCCGAGTTTTACACTCGAAAACGCCAACAAAAAACATAAAAGACTTACAAAAATGATAGTATTTTAATAAAAAAATTATTAAGATATTATAATTTATCCTTAATTAGCTCTTTTTACAAAGTTACTAAATGACACTGTTTTTAATTTAATAGACTAAACAGCATAAATAACCTAATTTAAGAAACTCATATAACATCCCAACCTAAAAAATATAGCAAATGTCATTGATTTGTATTGATTGAAGCTCCAAACTTAGAGCTTAATGTTACAAAGGCATATATAATTTACTTATAGTTGTTGAAAGTGTCACATGTGTTACTTAGGTATATCTATATTTTTCATAAACATCATTCTAACATATGATTATAAATTTTTTATTATTTAATAAATTTACAAATTATCTATAAAAAAAATTTTAATTTTCTTTAAATACTTTTTCTAGACATTCTTTAATCATCTTTATTTTTCTAGAATATCCATCAATATTTATATAGGATTGTTAGGACTATGAGGAAAGGTTGTCAACCGTAAGATATTGTAACCCTCTTAATCAGACTCTCCCAAAGACTTCCAAATCTTATATGTTATAATATGCGAATTGCTAGACATTAAAACATGACCCAAAAAAGAGGGGAGAAATCGAAAAGAAAAGAAAGACCATTTTAACCAGAAATTTTGACTTATCATACTGAAACCAAAGCAAAAAAACCAAAATGGAAATATAAAAATACAAATATATTGTGGAATAAAGCTAAAACATTGATTAAAAGACAATTAAAATGCATAAAGAAGGATCATAATCAACCATGAATAGCCTTTGCCATGCCATAAGCAGCCCCCTTGCAACAGCTCCAATAAGTGCAGTTTGAAAGGCATTGCTGAAGGGTTTGTTTCCTGTGAAGTAACCTTTGGCAAAGCCAAAGATTAGCAATGCAGTTAAGGTTACAATAACAGATGCAACCAAAGCATCTTTAGCCCTTGGAATTATCACATATGGAACCAGAGGCACTATTCCTCCTAAAATATAAGTGACGGCTATTGTTAGAGCGCTCTGCAATGCTCTCCTTGGGTCTGGCTTCTCCAATCCTAACTCAAACCTGTATTTAAAAAATTTAGAAGATTACATAAAATAGCAACAAATAATATTGAACGAAATTCAATTGGTCAGAGTTCCTAATTGTCCAAAATTAAACTGATCTTTCTAAGTTATAATTTTTTCAGTAAAAATATATAAGCTAAACATGAGGATGTTATTTTGAACGTTAGAAGTTTTATGGTAACCACCCAAAATAAACTCAAGTTTCACACTAATTTATAATTTAGTTTCAATTACTTGAATTTCGCAATAAAATTTTGGTAAAGTTGTACAAAGCAAGTGTGAATTGTGAGAAGGAAAGAAAATTAATTTACATCAGTGTAAAAAACATAAATTGACATGTGACCAAAGTTTTATCGTTCCAAAAGCATGCAAAAAATTTAAGGTGTATTACTAAAAAATTTGAAGGAAAGAAAAAAAACATAAACAGTACACTGAAACATACCGTAAAATATAAATATATAACTCAAATTAGCTCATAAGTAATAAGTAAAGCTTGAGTCTATTTTGTGAGTTTGTCCCAAGTTTTAAAGAGTGTTATTTTGAAGGTTATAAATTTTAGGGGATGTTAAAAATGTTGTTTTTCAAAAAGAAAAATTTATTGCAATCAATTTATTTTCAGATTTCTTTTTCTATAACACTATTAATATATCAAAATTTTCTTTTCTCCGTTAATAATAAACAATAAACTAGTGAATCTTAAGTACTTTCTTAAAGGCATTTTTCTAGCAAAAGCTGAAACTTTTTTATTGCTTGAGTGGGCAATGGTGGAGACACTCAACACTCGACGAGTCACAGATGTCCTGCTGAAATTTGTTTGGCCCTTTGCTCACTCTTGCAGTTTTTAGAACTACTTTTTCATTCAAACCAATTCCTAGAATCGTCTATTAAAATTTCTAATGGAGGATCAATGATCATTATAAAATAAGATTATCTGAGGGAGCCAAGCATTTTCGAACGCAGCATTTACGACCCTCCACCTGGTATACATATGTATTCTTTTATAACGTAGAAAAAAATGTTTAACACATATTCAAAATACAACATACATATATATTATTTAGTAAAATTAGTTAAAGAAATGAATCATATAAAAATCATAGAGTAATATCTATCCAACATTATATGTCATATTTTTAGCATTTCTCGTTATATTATCTAGTACCATTTAAGGTATGTTTGTCAAAACAATATTAAACACCATGACTGTATAACTTCTATAATGTTTTAAAATCAAACCGTACGGTGTACAATATAAAAATCATATTATTATAAAAGAGTTTAATATAATCAGGATATGTGGGCCTAAATAGTATCAGATACTTAATTTAATTTATTTAAATTTTTAATTATAAAATTATATATTTTGACTTTTGCTCTCATCTTAAATTACAAATAATACTTTTTTTTTTCTTTTTAAAATGAAATAAAAATAAATTTTTATAATAAATACATACTATTTTAAGTATAAATTATTTTATTAAAATATTTATCTATCAATTTTATCTCACTATATTATATAATTTATCACAAATATTATATAAATAAATTATAATATAATTTAATACAATACAATAATTATATTTAAACTGTTCAATATGATACATCAACGGCAAATAGCAACTAGCCTACTGGTTCAACTTCAAGTAGCCCTCTTCTCCTAAGAAAAGTAAAAAGATGATAAATATTTCCCTTATTCCTGATATAAAGCTATACCTTCGTTAATTATTTCCTAGTATCCTAATAGTCATATTTTGAATTTTTCTTACAATACTCATATTCGTATGCTATGATAAGTGGAACATGTTACTTGAGTACTTTTGTTTATATTGTTTACTCCCTCATTTAATAAATATGTTTTTTAAGTTCTATATAAACATCCCATTACAGCTATTCACCCTAATTTCCAACTCTACTAGCTTCTTTTCTAATTTATATATATATTAAACATTTAAAAATATATTACTCATATTATTTATATATTATATAAAAATTATATGATATCGGAACTTTAATTTATGAACTAAGAAGAAGAAAAAAAATTAATGATCTCCCTCACTCAAAAAGAAATATATGGGCTTTGCAATAAAGAAAAAGACAAGCCATCCAAAAGAATTATAATATAATAATAAATATGCTGAAAATACAAAGTATAGAGTCAAACAATTCATACTTTAAAAAAATGTTAGAAAAAAAAATGAACATCCCACATTACTAAACAATAATATTAATATAATATTTATAAATAATACGAAAGACTTAGCTTATTTTAAGGTTAACCTTTTAAAAATGTTAACTTATATATATATATATATATATATGTGGCTTATTTTGATGATAAATAATATTAACAAATTATTGTAACGATAAGATAATTTAAATTAATGGTATGAATATTATAATATTTTTAAATTTGTCATAATAATTTGTTTAACTTATTTGTATGAAAACCATTATATATATATATATATATATATATATATATATATATATAACAGAATAATTTTATTCTAAAAAAAACAATATCAATTATCAAGGGTTTAAAACTTATGGGGTGTTTGGTACACTGTAATAGGACATGTAATGTAATTGATTCAGCACATTACATTGTTTGGTTTGCCTAAACACATGTAATGTAATCAATTACATATAGAGAGGAAAAAAGGATTACACATTGTAGGAGGAGGAATGGGGATTACATTACTGAACAGTACCACTGTACCAGCAGCTCGCGTTCGTCCTCTACCAGCAGCTCGCGTCGCCCCGGCGTCGTCTCGGCCAGCAGCTCGCGTTGTCCCGGCCAGAAGCTCGCATCGTCCCTGCCATCGCGTTCGGTCAGCAGCTACCGTCATCCCGGCCAGCAGCTTGAGTCGTCCCATCCAGCTCGCGACGTCCCGTTCAGCGTGGGTCCAGCCGTCGTTCGCGTCCAAGCTCGCGTCGTCCCATGCACGCAACAATTTTGAAATTTTTTTTTTTTTGAAATTGTTTTTTTTTTTTCCTGAAATTGCAATTGTATTTTTTTTTCTTCTGAAATTGCAATTTTTTTGTTGTAATTATTGTGATTAAATTTATGTAATTAAATTTTATTAATTGTTATAAATTTCTGAATTATTGAATTTAAAATAATTATATAATTTTTTTTCCATTCCATTACATTATAGTGATTAAACCAAACACTGTAATACTGATTCTTTTTTTGATTACAGTGACTAAA